>JAMPIV010000312.1:1200000-1800000 GCA_024509875.1 Oreohelix idahoensis | reverse complement strand
TGCATTTATTGATTATGTTGTTGGGGTCTTCATGCTATTGTCTTGTTGGTATTGTCTTCATATTACAATTTGACTGATATCAGTCAGTATCTTCTTTATGTTACTGTGAGTAGAGATAAAACATGAATATCTCACAATAAGACTGCAGCACGATCACTGATAAAGCAGTTGGGCTGACTTTGTCTTTTCAGTGCAGTTGTAGTTCATAGATACATGGCGCCATTGCTTCATTATGGAATCACTTTTACTTCACATTTTGTAATGAAATACATATATCACTAATAATACACAGCTCACGATGTTCTTTTCATGCTGTAAATGTACTTTTATTCTTTGAAAAGTAACCTTTTTTTCATATTTTTGATGACTCACTCTTGAGATTTGTATAGTCTACATTTTAGCACTGTGATTACTAGAGGTATGGCCCACTGAATCTTTCATCCTGAGATGGCCTTTTCAGGTAGCCCATGTTGGCAAGGTGAATCAGCTAGATCTACTGCAGTAATTCTGCGCTAAATTGATCAGAATTAAAAACCATTGGATTCCTTACTTACTTAGTCATTCCTTTTCTACCCTGGTGGGATAGAGTTTTGCCAGAAAAAGTGTCATACTATCCTATCGGCTGCCTTCCTCCTGGCCTGGTTACAATCTAGTCCTTGGTTCTTCAGTGATTGTCTAATGTTGTCCTCCTAGCACACTCTGGGTCATCCTGGAGGTCTAGATCCCTGACTCTTGGTTTCCCATATTTATCGTGGTAGCCGATCTTCTATTACCATTAGATTCCACAGGTAAAAAACTATTTAAATATAACATTTTGCCACATAATTTAGTAATTGTGTGGTAATTTAACAATCATCCTTTACCACATGATTTAGTATCTGTATGTTAATGGTACAATGTCAGTCATAGAGATTATATGATTTGAATATAATCTCTGTGTGTCAGTCAACATTGTTTAATATTACTGAAAGCTAAGAAAATTCACATTTTTACTAATTCTAAGAGTTAATAATTATTATTTCATGTTATTCATAACTTAAAAACACTTTTCTCTCTTACAGTTTATCTAAAATGGAACAGCTTTTACCATTTTTTTTTTTTTAAACTGTCCTAAATGGTTTATGTCCTTTTTACTTTTCCCAGCTCTATCATGTATATGTCTATCCTGTCTTCGTAATTTTTTTTCTCCGATGCCTCCTTGGTCATGTGCCTCAAATTTATTTAATTTGTATTTCTTCAAGCCTCCATTTTGTTTGACAAATGTGAGTCTGTATGGTCTCACAAAGTTGGCTGCTGATTGTGTTATACATTAGGTAAGTAATTCCTTATTTGTTCTTATTTTCCAGATTCTTCAAAGTATTCTATTCTTTACATGCTGCAGATGTGTTTTATCTCAGTATGTTGAGCTCAGAATTGTACTTTGCCATGAGTATCATGGGTTCTCAAAATGTCACAGGCGTCGTGTTTTGTTATATAAAAAAGGCAATGTCTATCAGTCCGCCTGTTCTTTATACATTTCAACACGCCTTGATACATTGACACAAAACTTTGCAGAGTTACTACTTAATGACATCAGCAACCATGTTGCAGTAATAGATGTGGTAAATTGGTAAATAAGAAACAAAATAATAAATTATATGAATTTTAACTTATGTGAATTAAAAGAATAAACATTATGAATTTATCAGCATATTGTAGTTTGATTTTTACATTGTCAGAAATCATGATGCCTCAAGTTTCTGTGAACCATTACTAGAAAACCTCGGAAAAGCCAGGGCACTTACAGCTAGGCTTGTTTATGTTTGTTCACAAAGGTCATTCTGAGACCTTCACAATAGGAAAAAAATGTATTTAAATTTAATATTGTCCATTTTGTCAGATTCTGAGGGAAGAAAAGTTTAATGTTTAGTATTTCATTGCTATCTCTTGTGGTTTAGAAAAGGTGGGGGCCTATGAGGAGATGGAGAATACAATCACTGCTTCACTTCATAAGAAGTGACTAATGCAACCATGTGAAACAACTGCACAGGCCACCACGATAAGAGCATATGTGATGTACTGATTAAGCATTGGCTGCACTTCTTATTAGAGGCACCAAATGCCTCTACTGCACAGGAAGCAGAAAAAAAAGAAGAAAGAGAAATCAGATAAGTCACCATTTTCAAAGACATTATAAAAAACTTATGACAGTTGTGACTTTGACTGTAGATAAGCTGACAATTTATATAGGTACTCAAATTTCAGAATCAGTGACTTCAGCCCTTGTCTAAAAAGTTGACAAGCTGAACGGAACTGTAATCTTCTGATGAAGCATCACAAACAAATAGATGTGTACACTATTTCAGGCTGATGTGAGTGTAAAGAAATGAGTTCATATCTGATGCAAGCCTGTTGAAATGTTTGCTTTATTCTTTTTTTTTTAATGACTTTTTTTTAGTATTATTTGTCTTCGCAGTATTCAAAAGTAAAATTTATTTTCAGCTATTATACTTTTCATTGTGGGCATTATATCCAAATACAGTAATGCTTTATTAGTTTAGACCTATATCACTATGTGATCTGGACACATCTGGGAGAGCCAAACTTAAATGCTTAACTGAAGGCAATCTGAGTATGTCCTATGTCATGAAAGTGCATTATTGCAGTGTGCTTGATGCTAGAATTCTCTTAGACATCATATATAGTGGCTGAAACTAACAGTAAAGTGTTCTGTTGAATTTATATAAATTCTTTCTTATCAAACCCCCTTCCCTGGTTATGTTTTTTTTTTTTTCATTTTCAACATAAAAAAAAACTTTTGCTTTAATTAATGTTTGTCCAGGTATTCACCTGTTTTAGGTATCCTATAACACCACATTATCCAATCTGGATGACAGAAATTCATGCAAGAAGAACAAGGTTAAAAAATAGCAACTAGAAACATATAGAAAAGATTTGGTTTGACAGTGCATGAGAATTGGTAAGAGTGAATTATAAACAGCGTTTTCACAAGCTAGAACATCATCATCATGTGACGTATTTTTTTCCAGAACGTTGTCTCCATTACAGCTGCTCTGAACGCATCACGATTCTGGGCAAGTCGACTAACACGGTGAACAAATAATATCATCATCATCATCAGTTGCCATCTCCACAACGGAGGTTGGCTGTAATGGATCTCCAACGTCTTCTGTCTCTTGTCTTGGTGGTACACTCTGATAGACTCTTTCCCGTCCATCTCTTGATGTTATCTTCCCACTTATAGCGCTGTCTTCCCCTTGCACGTTTACCTTCAACTCTCCCTTCTGTTATGGTCTTCTGCAAGGTGTTATGCCTTTTTATGTGGCCAAAGTATTTTAGCTGCCGAACTTTGACCTCTCTCTTATTCTGTATTATTGACAATCCTTCATACCTTATTAATAAACTGTTGAGAAGTATGATTTTACAGTAATGCAAAACTTCATTTGATGAACAAGTAAAGGAATATCATAGAAAACCTGCATAAGTTGTTCAGCGCTGCCACAAGATACTGCAACATTAGTGGATATATATTCTTAGATTTATATGAAAACAGTGTTATTGACAAATGACAGTTTCTTCCAACAATGAATGAGTTACTTTTAGCAGAATACCAAATTTTAATGTACGAAAATGATAGTAAATTGCAAAACAATATAAATACTAAATTTAGCCTATGGAAAATACACCTTCAAGATCAGCAGATCACCTGGTCCGCTTATTATATGTAAACAGGTTCCAGAGTTTAAGTATCTGGGAAGCATTGTAACAGAACATGGAAGATTTGACAAAGAAATTGAAACGTCGGAAAACTAATGCAGTGACTTGCCAACTGTCACAGCTACTCAAACATGCCAATAGCAGTATGGAAATTAAACGACTGTTGATAAATAGTATATTCGTACTAGCTCATTGCTGTCAGTGTCAAACATGTTTCCCTGACAGGAGAGGAGATTCTTGAGAAGTAAAATCAATGTTACCAGGAGAATGAACGAACTTTATTTTCAAAGGGTTAAGAATTGGGCACACAGGCCCGTTTAACATTCTGCCCTTCCACTCTCAGTTATCTTGCATACTATACCCTTTCATTCCCACATGTTACTTTAAGCATTAAATTAAAGGCATACAACATTATGAAGGTTATATAACAGCACACAATGACATTACCCAATCATAATCAAAATAAAGTATGTTCTTTTTAAACAAACAAGAACTTAATGAAAATAAGAAAAAAACAACAAATGCAAACAAACAAATCCAAATCATCAATACAGTAAATCAGACAATAATTCGAATATGATCACATTAGGGTACAGAATGAGAACTGACAACATCAGAAAAATTGTAGGCATCCTGTGATAAATACATAGAGGGACAGAAAATAAAGTGGTTTAGCCATCTCATGAGAATGGAGCGTAGTGTTTATGGAGTGTAGTTACTATTAAGCATCTACAAAAGTAGAAGATCAAACTTTAGAGCACAAGAAAGACTAAGAGTAGATGAATAGGCAGCATTGCAGAAATCCTACAACACATCAGTCAGTGTTACACACTTGGATCAAGAACGGAATCTTCAGCTTTGCACAACATTTTCCGGCAAGAGTGGACTGCAAAAGTCAGACTTCCAACATTGTCACGACCACATAACATCATGAAAACAGTACAGAGCAAGATAAAAAACATACAAACAAGGCATACCAAAGTAGAAACTTCATAGATTCTATATCAGTGTTTAGCTGAAATATTGATACTGATTCCTTCGAGAAATACAACAAAAGAAACTGAGAATCAAAATAAGAAAATGTTCAGCATAGATATCATCGGAGCCGCTGTAGCACAGTGGTTAGTGAACTGGCTTCCTAGCTTTGTGGTCCATGGTTCAATCCCCAGTTGAGGCGGGATTTTTTTGGACCACAAACGGCTCCGGGGTCGACACAGCCTCATGAATTGGGTACCAGAGCAACTCTGGGAAGGTTAAGGTGGCCGGCGTGATGCTGACCACATCACCCCTAGAGTGCCGATGGTCAAGAAAATATGGGCCTAACACCATATTCCCAATATGCCTCAATGGGCGTGTAACGGGATCCTTTACCTTTTTATAGATATTATCAGTCTCTGATCATTTCTGAGGGAAAAGGCAATCAGGGATAAAGTATTTTGTGAAATCTTTAAGACCATTGATACTTTGCCAGTTGATATAGAAAAAAAGTAAGAATGGAACAGCTTCATCACAGTAGGGCAGTTGATACTGAGATATAAAAAGAGTACTGATGCAAACCAAGACCACACATTTTGCACAAGAACAGAAGCAGCATCATTTTTTTTACACTTGACAGCAAAAGTGGAAGATAAATCTAGCAGTTCTAGTTGGGCAATGTAGATATATCTTTAAAAGGGAACAAAAAAGAACGGAGAAGGATAATTACCACTCTGGCACCTCAGTAAAACTAAATGTGACAAAGTTGGAAAGAGGTCAGTATCAGTATATTTGATTTAGAGTATGAATTTTTAAGAAAAAGAAATGTCCAAACTGTCCTCTTTCAACACAGTCTGCCTAAGGAAAATTCTTTGAATTTTCTCACTGAACACCATCACCAACCAAGAACTGCTACCTCGGAGCCACGAAGAAACATGCACCATCCTAGTGGGTAGATGCTGGAATTGGGTTGGTCAAATCCTCAGAAGAGACCCTGACACCATCACCGAAATTATCATGCTATGGACTCAAGAAGGAACGTGAAAGTAAGACAAGCCAAAAACAACCTGGCAGAGAACTAGAAGCAGAGATGCAAAGCATGAACCAGAGCTGGGGTACCACATGAAGGATGCCAGCCAACTGAGCAAAGGAGACAGTTTATTGCTGCCCTACAAGACGCCATTAGGCATGATGGTCACTGATTGCTTTGTCAGTCAGTGGCTAAGGACCAAAGAAGATAATTCTTTAATTGACTAAAATATTTCATTTGAAATTTCTGTACATTTTATGACACTGCAGCTTTACTGCTGTTAAATTGAATAGATTACACATGATAAAAATAAACTATAGTGCATTTAAAACACATCTGGAAATGAAATGGTAACCTTGCTGAAATGTCTTAATGAATCAGAATATTAGAACCAGTTTTCTCAGAATTTGATATATCATTTAAAAACATGCATAGCTTTCCATCACATTTTTCAGCTTTATTAATTGTTTTATCATCATCTCCCTTCAGCTGTCCAAGAGGCATAGGCCTTCAACATACTTATGCCAAGTCTTCTTGTCCCGTGCTATCAGCTCAAGGTTTTTCTATATCTTCTTCATGTCTGGAACCTAGTTCTGTTCTGTGTGTGTTCTTTGTCTCCCTCTACCATTCTTACTTTGGGAGTTCCAGAACAAGGGCTGCCTTGTAATGCAGCAGTATTTAAAAGTTGGTAGCCTAGACCAGTCATAATAGATCGCGACTTTATTAAAAAATAAAGGAGTGAACCTCGACCGCTGGAATAAAGTAGGCCTACTCATTGCAAACAAACTTTTTTTTTTTAACAAAGAACACACATCTGGTAAGAACAGGTTTCTTCAGCATGTGTGTCCTATCCATTAGCCAGCATCTTCTCATTTCTTGTGTATTAATTGTTTACCATTATTACATTCTTAATTCTTTGAAAGACATTTTTGTGTGCTAATACTATCTCAGTATCAAAATGCCAGTATGTTACTGATTGTCATGTCACATCAAAAATGTATGGCATTTATAAATATATGCTACTGCAGAAGCTCATACGGTACACATGTACTAGTGGCATAGATTAGATACCCTTCATCAAATCAGTGGATCATGCTTTCTCCTATAATAATGTCAGAATGGTTGTTTTCTGATCTTTGTCTTGTTTTTTCCTTCTCTTTTGCTGTTTATTTTTCCTATTGTGTACTGATGTGTTACTCTTCTTATTCATATGTCCAATAAATTTGATTGTCTTTTTTTTCCCTAACTTTGTACTGAAACATTCTTTAATGCCTTCTGCCACAGATCTTGGCCATACATTAAATTAGCCACATTGTTCTGAGAAACCACATCTGTGGCACCACCAGTAATTGACTTGTTTGTTTACAGTCCAAGACATGTTTTTACAATAAAATTGGCCCTTTTTTTGTACAAAATTTTAGGTTTTAGTTTGTTACAGGTTAAAATCTCAGTACTATTCATCTATAAATTGCAGCATTTAATGGCACAGAAATATCTCTTTTTTTTTTTGCTCCTGTATGGAGTATAGGGCCCCCACTACAACTGGCCCACCTTACAGAAAACCTGCATGAAAGCATTCATGCACACTTGCAGTGTATGTTTTTTGTTGCAGCTTGTTTTATATGATGAGGTTTGCCAGCCCCAGGCACAAATCATATGTCACCTCTTGTGACATAACCTGAGGAAGCAGTGGGTCTTTTCTTTCTTTTTTTTTTGAGGTCTCCTCAGAGGCCCCTGGAAACAATAGAGGGTACCACAAATATTTTGACTGTCAGTGGCCATCACTTTTAGGGCAGCAACAAACTGCTTCCACTTTGCTCGGTCAGCAGCCATCCTTCATGCAGTGCCCCAGCTCAGGTTCATTCTTTGCATCTCGGACTCCGCACAGAAATATAATGATTTAAAAATCCCACCTTCTCTTCTTCTGTCTAAATAAAGCTCTTGTCGCAGAGCTTATGTTAGTGTTATCCCCATACAGGTACCAGCTCTTTCAGGTTAATTCATTTCATGTCATTGATCTTTGAGTATATCCTGTCTACGATGCAGTTCTCTGTCTTCTCCAGCTGGTTCACATATGCTGACTGTCAGCCTGCAGGTATTATCTCTTAATATTAGTGACCTTGAAAGGGTCACTCATTTCCTGCAGGTTGCACAAAAAGGACTAACTGATGATGTGTAGAAGAAACTTCCTTAATTTGTCCATCCATTTTTATTTTCCTGTGGTTAGCTTATTCTGTTTGTTCATGTTATGCCCTTTATTATGGTTCCACATTTCTGATTTTGTACCACTATTTTAACTCATTCTATCCCAGACAGTTTTTTTTCCCTTGTTTTAGCCATGCTGCAAAATATATGGAGTTGTTTTTTTCCATATGTGATGTTTTAAAAACAGACAGAAGACATACATACTATTCTGGTAGACATATGTACTATGCATCAGACTTTAGGAAATTGGCTTTAAAATATTGTGACATTTTGTAAGTTCTTATGTAATGTACAAAATGTTTGTTATGTCTTGTGAAGTGCAGTTATTTTAAAACATTGGTTAACAAAAAATTAAGTAAAATTGTGTACTTAGATGTGAATATTTTAGCTCTTCTTTATTACTTGGCAGTAAAAGCTCCAGAAAATAAATGTATAATCAAGTTAACAATGAATCCAATAATTTTTAGCACAGACATATGAAAATTAAAATATTGTATAATTTTTATTTATTTTTTTTTTTTGGGGGGGGAGGGGGGGGGGGGGGTTGTACAAATCCCACCTCCTTTAATTAATTTAACGCTGTTACAAATATTATGCCACAACGTTTGTGAAACATCCTTCTTTGAATCGAAAATAGGCTATTATCACAATCGATAGCACTAAAATCCATTTAGAAATAATCTGATGAGGTTGATCAGATGATAGTTTATGTCTATGACCACATTGTTTGAAACACATTACCTAGCAACATTACCAGCTGCTGAAATTATGCAAAGATTAAGCAACAATACTTTTATCACCACCATTGTGAAACATGTTGTCCATAGGAAGTGTTCAAATGATATAAACCAGCTCATGGCCAGTTTTTTTTCTAAATTGAAATTCAAATCTGGGTTCAAAACCAAGCAGGGGTATCATGTGGCTTGTAGGACATTTTGTAGTGTAGCTTGGCACACCACACAGCTTATGAGGTAGAATTCATTCATTTCTTTTTCTATACAGAGCACTGAGCCACCACTGCAGCTAGTCCTCTTGCTAGGAACCTTCATCAAGCATTTACATGCTTTAGCAGCAGTGGTTTCTGTGGTATTTTGTGTAACATGCTGAGGTTGCCAGCTACACACACAAGCTCATATTAGTTGTATTGTGTGACATGCTGAGGTTGCCAGCTACACACACAAGCTCATATTAGTTGTATTGTGTGACATGCTGAGGTTGCCAGCTACACACACAAGCTCATATTAGTTGTATTGTGTGACATGCTGAGGTTGCCAGCTACATGCACAAGCTCATATTAGTTGTATTGTGTGACATGCTGAGGTTGCCAGCTACATGCACAAGCTCATATTAGTTGTATTGTGTGGCATGCTGAGGTTGCCAGCTACACACACAAGCTCATATTAGTTGTATTGTGTGACATGCTGAGGTTGCCAGCTACACACACAAGCTCATATTAGTTGTATTGTGTGACATGCTGAGGTTGCCAGCTACATGCACAAGCTCATATTAGTTGTATTGTGTGGCATGCTTGAGGGTGTAGTAGTTCTACTCTTTCTTGGTCTCTTCAGTGACCCCTGGGAACTAACTACTCAGGGCCATGGGGTAGAGTGAGTTAATTCATGGGCAAAGATAAGTCAAAGCTACATACAACTTTCATTGTTCCAGGTTTGACTGATCCTAGCATAATTTTTTTTTTTTAATGTTTATGCTGCCAGTCTTGCTTAGCCTCATGTTTTGTTTAAGCTGTGTATAATGATTACTATCTAGATCATTGTACTAGACTTGTCAGTGAATTGACAGTTGTGGTAACTAACAGTAACAGTCGACCTGTTTTTTTTTACATTTCATTTTCACATTTATTTGAAGGGCAATCAACATCATCATCATCTTCAGCTCCCCAAGGACCATAGGCTGTCAACAAACTTATGCCAAGTCTGGTTCTTGTCATAAAGCATGGACAGTACATGCCGTCAAATTGTGCAAAATGGCAACATTTAGTACTGAAACGTAAAGATAATTTTTATGTTCTCACAAAGAGTAAAACAGCATATTGAGCCCTTTCTGAGGAACTTTTCTGTTCCTCATCTTTGTTTGGCTCTAATGAATTCTTGATTGTTTGATACATTAGCGGTTTTGTACTTGTGATACATTAAAACTGTTTATACATTTTTTGCATTTAAATTAGCCAGTCATAAATTTGAAAGCATTTTGTTGTTGTACAGCTCTGCAATAATCAAGTTTGACCCAGTTGAGTGTACAGTTCATTTGTATGGCACTCAGTTTTGCCATTTCTGATAAACACAATGACCTTTAAAAAAATGCATGGCTTGTGCTCTTGTCACTTGAAGTAATAGTGCTGTGTAGATTTATGCTGCTGAAGCAGATTTAACACTATACTGGGTATTTACAGGTTATAGCCTTCCACATATATCACTTTGTACATTAGTGTATATATGTGCATATTTCTATACGCATTTTATGTATGTGCGTGTTATAGAGAGAGGGAGAGAAAGAAAATAATGCATTTGCTTTGCCACCATTTAAACTATGCTCAGTTTATTTGATTTTTCTTATTTGATTTGATTTTTCACACGTATATAAATATGTATGTTTATTATAAAGTATGATTATGTAAGAAGTCATGAAGCTTCAGATAATATCACTTCGAAATATTGTAAATTTTGCACCAAAAGACAAGGTTTACCATATAGTCATAGAGTTCAGAAAACCTATTTTTAGTAACATGAGAAGAGCAGTACTTCAGTGATGCAGTCTGGAACCATTTTCAGGGGTCACTGCTATATGAAAAAAGAATGAGACCAATGTAGTGTTATGAAAGTTGAAATTGCCAGACAATAGAAATATGTACATTTTGATATTACCAATTTGTAAACCTATACTTCCACGTGCTTTGGAGTTATTGTTTTGTCTTGCTTGTTTATCCACTTGTTTTGATCAGTTGGTAATGAGAATTCATTAAAACATAATGAATGTGTTACTAGACAAGATATCTTTCTTAGAGAAAGTGGTGAGTGGTTGCCTGTTCGGTCAGGGACTTTTTGTTTAACATTCTGTCATGAATTCATAGAGTTGTAAAGTCTCACACAGAAGAAGGTAAATATTTACTTACAAAGTTACAAAGCTATGAACTCTTTGTTACAAAATTATGAACTTTTTTAGATGTCAGAAGCGTGAATCCGGTATAACAGGAGGTATGAGAATATTTTTGTGGATTTAATAGATCAAAATTAAAAAGTTAGTCCTGTAGCAGGTACTGGCATAGGGGGGTGAAGTGTTAGAGACTTCACTATACTAGGTCCAGCATCGGAGGTGGGGTGACATGTTCCCTTCCTCGTTGCCTTTTTCTTCCCTAACTCGAGAGCTGAGTCAGGTAGACTGGAGTGTGACGTAACCATGTTTTGAACCTGGCACTTTTGCTATGAGAAACCAGTGCTCTAACCACTCTGCCACTCAAATCAAATTTAGATGTTGTAATTGAGTTGACGTGTGTCTTCAGACAATTACGCACCCACCTACAGAATCTATTTTGGCGCATTTACCATAGTAATCTACACATAGGTCTACTACACCGCGTCGTCGGCTGTTTTGTATGCGGTTTCATCGTCAACGGTTAGAACACACATAAACAAAAATGTTGCCCAACATTAATCCTAGCCCAACCCCTTTCCCATCTTATTGATACAATATAAATAAAATTTTTAAAAACCAAACAAAACGCAAGACAACATCACGTTAAAAACAAAAAAAAATAAACTTATATATTACAATATAACTTACCCAATATAAATCCGTAATTGAATTCTTACTAAATAATAGACATCTGGGCTAAAGAAGGCCCACGGTGTTTCATTTCAACCACCAAATTATGAACACAATATCAAATACTTAGGTTTATTTAATGGCGTCTAGAGGTAGTCGTAAGCGTGGTTGATGACATAGTTGGGTGACCAGACGTCCGGATTTGCCCGGCATTTCGCGCCTAAACTGAGCGACCATCCGGATTTTTTTTTTAAATGTTGAAATATCCGGCTTTTATGCTTACTTACTTACTTAGTCGTTCCACTTCTACCGTGAGGTGTAGAGGTTTGGAAGAGAGAGCGCCATCGACTGTCTTCCTCCTGGCCTGGTTCCATTCTACTCCTCGGTCCTTCAAAGATTGTCTAATGTTGTCCTCCCAGCGGACTCTGGGTCGTCCTGGGGGTCTGGATCCCTGGCTCTTTGTTTCCCATGCATGTCGTGGTAGCCGATCTTCTCCCATTTTGCAGACATGGCCAAACCATCTTAGTTGGCACTGTTCTACTTGGGTCTGCAGGGGGTGGGATTTTAGGCCTTGACGTATCGTCTGGTTGCGGACCATGTCTCTTCTTGTTACTTCAACCACCTTCCTCAGATACCTCATTTCTGAGGTTTGTATCTGGCTTTTGTGGGTTGTAGTCATTGCCCATGACTCGCATCCATATGTCAAGACTGGGACATAGGTGGAGCGGTATACAGCTATATTCGTTTTCTTACCAACCTCTCTCTTGCTGAGGAATCCTCGATTTATGGCCTGAAAAAGTCTCCCAGCTGCTGCTTTTCGTTTGGCCAACTCTTCTTTGATGCCTCCCTTTCGGTCTATAATAGCTCCGAGATATTTAAAGTGGTCGACCTGCTCCAGGACTTGTTCTCCCAACTTAATCTGATGTCTTCTTTCTTCTCGTGATATCACCATGGATTTTGTTTTTAGAGCTGCTTATGACCATCCCTCTCTTCTCCAGCTCTTCCTTCCAGACTTGCAGGTTGGATTGGAGATGTGCCTCTGATTTAGCAATCAGGGCAATATCATCAGCAAATGCCAGCTCTGAAATACCTTGTACATACCTGTCTCATCTTCCAGTACCCCACTGAATACTTTCTTGTTCTCTCCTTACATGCCTTGATAACATCGTCCATGAGGAGTATGAAACGATAAGGTGACAGGATATCACCTTGTCTTACACCAGTGGTGGTCCTGAACTCTTCTGACTTATGGTTTGCTGTCCTCACATAATTTCTGCAAGACTTGTAGAAGCTCTGTATAGCATGAATCAGAGGTGCTGGAATGTTCTTCCCAAAGTTTGCTCCAGGGGACCCTGTCAAACGCCTTTTCCAGATCTATGAAACAAAGATGGATCTCACTCTTATACTCAAGGGCCTTTTCACTCAGCTGTCTGAGTGTGAAGATTAGGTCTTGAGTACTTTGGTTTGCTCGGAATCCGCACTGGATCTCATTGAATTGTGGCTCAGCGGCTTTTATGCGAGTGGCTAAATTACTAACGTGAAAATCACCATTTTTGAAAAATCTTCATTGGAATCCGAGAACAGAATTAAGAATTTTTCTCTCCGCAAAATCGACGGATCCCGCAAATTACTAACACTGCCGTAAGTTGTCATGTTGTTCGATAGTTTATAATAGATTACTATCATATTTTAACACAGGTTAAACGCTGTTTAGGTTTATTGGCATTTGTTAGGGGAAAATATAACAGACAAAACGGCATGAATAAGTACTTGGGGCTGGCTTTAGTGACGTATAACTTCGTTGTCTATTGCAAATTACAAATAATATTAACCTTAGTTCGTACTGCTTTTATATTTATTGCAATTAGTTTATTATGAAAAAATACACGAGTAGTATAGTAATGGGTTTGTTAAAATTAAAACATCGTCTGTCGCATGTTACAAATAATTTTAACTTTAACATGGAATGTACCATTGATTCTTCTTCTTCGATCCTTAACCACCGACCGTCAAAGCAGTCAGTGGCCATCACGCCTAGTGGCGTCTTGTAGGGCAACAACAAATTGATTCCACTTTGCACGGTCGGTGGCCATCCTTCGTACAGTGCCCCAACTCTGGTTCATTCTTTGCATCTCAACCTCCACAGTCCTCCGCCAAGTTGTTTTTGGTCGGCCTCTCTTTCGCTTTCCTTCAGGGGTCCAAAGCATAGCTGTTCTTGTGATGGCATCGGGATCTCTTCTGAGGACATGACCAACCCAGCTCCATCGTCTGCCAGCTATGATGGTATGCATGTCCTCTTGCTTGCTACGAGTAAGCAGATCTTGGTTGGTGATGGTATTCGGCCAAAAGATTCGGTGAATTTTTTTTTGGCATGGTACCATTGATTAATGGCATTATATTATATTTGTATTACAGATACCCGCTCAAAATGCCAAAACGGATGTTCACGGATGAAGTGGGGGAAAAAAATGTCAGTGCTTTTCCAGTGGTCGACAAGAGTATGAAGCAGAATGTCTTATATGCAGAGGCTGCGCATTTGTATCGGTAGCAAATAAAGGTGCAGCTGATTTTTAAAAAAAAACATAGAAACAGAAAAGCACAAGAAATGGACTAAATATGTTGAACAATCGAGAAATGTCGAAGTGCATTCAAAATTCTTAAGACTTGCACAATTTATTTTTGCAATTCCTGGACACAACGCCAATGTTGAGAGACTTTTTTCATTTATGCAGGGTCGATGGACAAAAGAAATGAACATTTTGAGTGTAGAATCCATTAAAACACTCTACTTATGCAGTACAAGGAGCTTTCATGCTCGAATTTCTATGCATATTTAATACGTAGCCCAACTTTGTTGAAGATTTTATCATCAGAAAAATATAAGTAGGCACGAAATCAATGTGATCTTATTAGCTTACTGTTTGAATGTTTTAAAAAAAATGTTTCAGCGTCTTGTAGTTATTGAATAAAGGTGTCCTACGTTTTTTAAATATATTCTTCCCTTGTCCTCCTTTTTATGACCAAAAAATGGCATTTGTCCTCCTTTTTGTGTTGAACAATATGGTCACCCTAACATATAGCGATAAAATTGCTTCTTGTCTCGCACTTTTGCGAGAATTCAAACTTACTGGCAAAATCGTAAGGTTTAAAAGGATTTGATTGGTTTCTGGGAGAGATCTCGTTTTTAAAAAAATAGACATCGGAAAATCCCGGGATTTTAAAAAAATGGATTAAAAAACAAACATGAATTAGCGAATATTTTCAGTTACCGAAAAAATCCGTACAACAACATTGTACGACTGTAAACAGCTAAAAGTGTCAATGTCCCGTACGTTGTGCGGGTATCCCTTACATGTTAACAGGTGTGCACTAGGCATGATGGTCACTGACTGCTTTATCAGTCAGCAGCTAAGGGTACAAAAAGAGATCAAAACTACTGTCTACTATAGATATGAAAATGTGCTTTGTATGTTGTATGCTTGCAAATTTCTGTGCTGATCATTCACCAACTGAGCCTTGGAGTTATAAGCTTATAACTTACTTTTAAGCGGGGGGTTTTTTTCAAATATGCTTTCAGTCAGTATATCTTGTCCTGTATTTCACGCCTTCAGCAACATGAGGCTGGAATTGATCGTCTTTCAGAAAGCTGTTGCCAGATCACTTCCAATGTTGTTGAAGTGGTGGCTTCTGCAGCAGTTAGTTTTACATGCTGAGGTTGCTAGCCCATTGGACAACCCTTTTTACTAGCTTTTTATGGCATGCATTCCATGATGGTCTCCTGGATTCATATTGGCTAATATCCAGTGTATTCTTTCATTCATATTCTACCAGTGTATTCCTTCCGAACTCCGGTAACAGATGGGTGTGAAATCCCTACTAGCCTTCTTCTATATTCTGAATAGGGTCTATTAATTTTAATAACACTGTTCAATGCTGCTGCCAAGATATATGACGAATTACTGATTAATAATAACTGGCATTCCATTTATATTCAATACCAATACATCAAAGATCTAAATTACAACAAATATACAATGCGCATTCGATTTTAAATAAAATTGGTTAAAAAAAAAATGCGGCGGGTTGTTTGTAAGGTAAACCTGCACAGCCTGACAGGATATCATCCCAGGCCAGAGTTCGGTGACTTGGATGAGTTAGTTTTATCAGTTTGTGCTTAGCCACTGGGCCGGTAGCACGTGTTATTAACCCGGCTTTTTCATCGTCTCCTGCGCTTGGCATTTCATTTAACGGAAGCAGCGGAGATTCAATGTTTGCACCAGAACTGTTCAGCTTGCTTAGTACATGAAAACAGATTTCTTATCGTCACTTTTTGCTTGTGAATAGGTCAGCCAATTAAAAAAAAGGATAAAGGTTAGCCCATAGCAGATGCTGCCGTAGGGAAGGGAAGTGCTAGAGACTTCAAATTACTAGGTTCAGAGATGGGGGTGACCAGGTCCCGTTCTCGCTGCCCTTGCCTTCCTTAACTCAAGAGCAGATTCAGTACCCATTGAAGGCTAGGTAGACTGTGGCGTGCCTTTACCAAGCTTCGAACCCGGTACCTTTACCGTGAGAGACGAGTGTTCTAACCGCTATGCCAATCGGACGTTGTGGGTCAGCCAAGACGGACTTGAAGGAAAATAATCCAGCTGGGAAACAAGCCATGCCGGCTACACAGCAGAAATTGTCATAACATGGCAAATACACTTCTTATAGAATGTCTTGGATTGCTGAAATAATTGTAAAGAGTGAGAAAGAAGGTATTTCGAACAGAAAATTGTTTCCAATGCAGAGTATTAATCTGATAACTAGTAACAGGTAAGTTTATTATTCGGTAAAAGTTCTCTATAGACCAGTAAATTATGGTGATCACTCAAAATGATTCTTAGTATCCCCCAAGACATACAAGGGGATGTTACTCTATAATTTACTAACCTTTACCCATTATTCAAGCAACCTTAGCAAACAAAGGAGAATTTGGATTTATTCTGTCCCCTCTGTCAAACGTATTTATTATCATACATATATAGTGATGTCACTGAGCAAGGCGTACTGTAAACGAGGTATCTTATCTTCTGAATATAGATGGCCGTGATTGCACCCGTGTTCAATGGGCAGGACAAAAGAATGCTTGGCAGAGATATAAATAGAAGAATAATGCTTCTATTTCAGGGAGTCTCACGTGAATTTTACAGAATGGCAAGTATAATAACTGAGATAATCCTAAGTTGCTATAAATATATTATTCTCCGCTCCTTCTGTGAGGAAAGGTTGTGACTCGTATTTTCTGAGCCCCCAGCTGAAGGTGATTCAGCAAAATATTGATTTTATAGCTCAATCTGTGTATATTTTTATAATGAGTGCCAATTCACTCAGTGAGCGATAAACTCTAGATGTTTACTTATATATAAAAAGGTTTAATAATGAATTATTGGTTTAACAAAGTAAAATGAATCAAATTAATTTTATGTTTTTTAAGGGGGAAACACAAACAGTTAACTTTTTCTTCACTGGAAGATCTTAATTGTAGGTGGGTAAGAAAACAAAAATTAACATGTCCATTTGCTGTGCCAGTAAGCTACTTTGCTGGTTGTGTGGGGTCAGTTTGAGTCTGGTTCCGTCAGAGCTGGTTCACCAGAGGTGTTTTGACTGATTTTTCTCTCAGGAGTCGAGTATTTTCGGAGCAGCAAGGCCGGGGTAACTACTCAGGATGCTTCATCACGTGTTCTCAAGATCCTGTCAGTGTCTAGTGTCGACTTCTGGAAATTCGTACCAAAAACTAAGAGGAAACAAATGCCTCTTTTGAGTACCGTGTCTCCTGGTATAAACAGCAGGCGATCTCCGCTTCCATCCACCATTTCATCTTCAGAATTTTGCTTGCTAACACTGAGCATTAAATATGAACCCATCGAGTCAGATGAAAGTGTTTTAGGACAACGGAAGATGACAAATGTATCATTCTATACATACATAAATATACATATAAAGGTTATTTCAAATGTGCATAATAAATATATATTATGATGCTATCATCATCCATTCCCTGCTCCTTCTGGAACCTGGGGCTACCTCTGCTCGTTGTTCATTGTGAGGAAACCCGCATGAAGCAACCACCAGCTGTTGTAATGGTGGTTATGTGGCAAGTTATTTTATGTGACGAGGTTGCCAGTCCCATATGCAATTTATACATGTCAAATGCAATTATAAAATGTACATATTACAACTTACCCAAAACTGGGCGAGTTTACAGACTTGATGCACAGAAAAGGCCGTAATTTACTGCAATTGCTTTAAGATGCAGTTATCTCTCAGATATATGAAGTTTCCGCGTACTGAATCCTTCTGGCTATTCTCACACAAGGAGGATCCTAAGGATTGAACTTCTATTATTAATATGGGAGTTTTACACTCTCTACTTTTAGCAGCTACTCCTAATCCTGTGGCCAGTCCTATACGGAATCCTCTTTACCAGCTCTTATTTTGGCTGTCTGCGATCTGCACTGACGAGATAGGAAAATGCAGTGCGAAAAACTTAAAATGCTTTAGGTTATAAAGTGAATTTTCCGCCCACGCACATGCTGTAAGATTCTGTTGGGGGAGGTCCAATCATATGTACGTTAAGCGTAATATTCCAATACCAAATCAACCACCAATAAGGCGTCTGACTTTGGCAGGGTTTCCCGTATCCTCATGTTAAATATTACTGCATGATAATCTAGGGTATTATCCCTTACATGTTATTTTCAAAATCATTATATCACCAACCTGCCCTAATTATCACTTCTCATCATCTCTTCTAAGATTGTACTATCCTATATTCCTAATATAACCAACTAGGTTGAACGAGACGCACCTCGCCAAAGCGGGGCAAGATTTTATTTTTTAAAAGTTAATTATTATAAACAGCCGGAAGCGATTATATCATTTCTCGTGTTCCAATATCAAGACTATTCTCCAACCGATACACCTGGCCCGGAAATATATCTATACATAGCGTGAGGATAGGCCGTATATTTGTACGAGTCGTGCTTGCGAAATTAAGACATTATCTTTAAATGCCATCTGTTGTCCAGATTTAAAAAAAACCGAGACAACATTGCCTTGTTGCAATTTTCTACAAGTTATGTTCACGAATGAAACATTCGTTATCTTTGTCGCCAATTGCCGGCCGGTGCAAGGAAGATACCTGCTTATCTATCATTCATCTGTCTGGTTTAAACAGACTTAATCCGTCTAGTGTGGCGATTAACCAAACAAGTCAATATGGTTACAAAAACATGTCAAACGGTCAGGTCCGCCAGGTTGGGTGACGAGGTCAAGATAATATAGCTAGATGATACGGAAAAGTACGATAAGGGGCAGGTGAGGGTGTAACGATGTCACGGGAAAATATAACGACTGAATAGCTCACAGCATCCATATCCAAGGAGTCATTTGATAATTCTCAAAGATACTCTTTCTTTTGTCTTGACAAGTCGCCATTTATCTACTCCCACCCCTCCCCCTTTTTTAACATATGTTGTTGTCGCATAATTTAAATAATACTAAAAAATTAACATAAATTACGTTATCAATTATGATTTGCAAGGTTAGCTGTGAATATTGAATAAGCAACCAGTGGCGGATCTACAATTTGGGGGTCCTAAAGCTTAAACTCTTGGAATGGCCCCTTTTATTAACCCCCCCCCCCCCCCAAAAAAAAAAAAAAACAGTATTGAGGAATTGGAAAGAAATATATTATAGAGAAAACTGGACTTGGGGGTCCTGAAGCTCTAGCTTCAATAGTTTAATAGTAGATCCGCCTCTGTAAGCAACTATGAACCAAAACACCCAGGACATAAAAATAAAAACATGCGAATAGTAAAGAGAACAGCAAATAAGAAATGAATGACACGTGGCGGTCTACAATTGATGAGCGCGAAAAGAAGGAAGAAATACGACAACGTAGAATATGAAAGATTTAATAAAGAAATAGTAAACTATACTGTTCAAAAAAAGAAACGCATAGCTACTGAAGGCACACACATAGCCATAATTTTGACATTTAATAACTTTTTTAATTTAATGAGTTAATTGTTCAAATTGCACACAAGAATACCTTAGGGTTCAACCAATCAATTGACAGTTGTTTTGCATCTTGGTCACGAGAGTTTTTTGGCGTACGGGCTTTCCCGTTAGTATGGTGTGTGGCCAACTCTTGCATCGATCAGCGACTAGCATCTCCTGGGCATGGATGCGATCGGACGTCTGATGTGGTCCTGTGGGATGGCTGCCCACTCTTCCTGGAGTGCCTGGAACAGATCACGACGATTGGCTGGAGCAACGTCTCGGCGACAAACACGTCTATGCAGCTCATCCCACAGGTGCTCAATCGGACTCATGTCTGGAGACAGGGAAGGGTGAGAATGTTGTTGGCAGTCAGGAACTGCGTGGTCAACCGTGCACAATGGGGTCTGGCGTTGTCTTGTTGAAACGCAGACCTTTGGGCAGCCAAAAGTGGAAGGACATGGGGTCGAAGAATTTCATTGACGTATCGTTGCGCATTCAAGCCTTCTTTAATGTGCACCAATTGACTCTTTCCGTTGTAACTGATCATTCCCCACACCAATGCACCTCCACCACCGTGCGGCGGAGCTTCATCAACGCAATTTTGGGCAAAACGTTCATTTCGCCTACGGTAGACCCTACGCCGTCTATCATGACGCTGCAACAAAAAGAAAGATTCGTCACTAAACCAGACACGTCTCCATTGATTGTCAGCTGCCCAGGGACGATGCTGGTTGGCCCAAAGAAGTCGATTTTGGCGATGGCGGCGCGTAAGGACAGGTCCTCGGTGAGGTCGTTGTGCCCAAAGTCCAGCGTCATGCAGTCTATTCCGGACAGTTTTGATCAGATACATGACGTCCTGCAGGCAATGACTGGGCAGTTGAGGAAGCTGTTGTAAACCTGTCTCTGAGGTGACGAAGCCGAATAAAGCGATCCTCCGCTGCTGTTGTCACTCTGGATCGTCCACTGCAATGCCGGTCTTCAACTGAGCCAGTGGCTTGGAGCCGGTGCCAAAGTCGACTGATGGTACTCTGATGCACGTTTAGATGCCTGGCAACCTGACTTTGACTTTCGCCTGCATGCAGTCGGCCAATAGCAATGTTCCTTAAATTTATCGATAGAGACGCCATAAATGTCTGCTTGAAAATGAACTGAATTTTTTTGTGTGTAGCGTTATCCTTTTATAGGGTTTCAGTTGCGTAGTCAGTGAATAGTGTTCACCCAAACTTTTGTTGCTTTCACGTGCGCGCAACATGAGCTGTGGTCAAAAATTGCGTCAAAAACACTATTGACCACTGCGTTGTAACGATTACAAAAACGAACGCAATTCAGGTCAACACTTGCATTTGACACTGTAAAGAACATTTGAGGTTGGTTTTAAAATTGCGTCAAAAAAAAACATTTAGCTGCGTTTGCTTTTACTGCCTGCAACACTTGTGGTCAAAAATTGCGTCAAAAACACTATTACCACTACAACAAACTCATAAAAACGCGCCCTCGGATAGCTATGCGACACTTTCATTTGAGGTTGGTTTTTATATGAACAAAGTATAATTCCATAAAAAAGCAGCTAGAGAACCCTGGTTTCTTTTTTTGAACAGTATAATTCCAAGCAGCTAGAGAACCCTGTCTAAATCAGAGGAGTACAGAGTTTGACAAATAGCACAGAGAAGATATACAATCTTTGTCATCATCATTACCTCTGTCGTTCCCCATGGAGCATGGCGCCACCCCTGCAACTAGCCCCATGCTGGAACCTGCACCAATACATTAATGTGCTTTTGCAGGAGTAGTTTTTGTAGCAATTTGTTTTACATAATGAGGATACCATGCACAGCCCCATATTAGCCGCGACTTACGATATGCCTGAGATAACAGTACGGTACCTCTTATTATCTCTTTGTCTCAAAGTCTATGTACAGGCAAATACATGAGGCGACAGACACAAATTGTCACTTGCTTTTTGAAATCAAAAGAAGAAACTATAGTACTGGGTTAAGAGAAAAGAGTAGCATGATAGAGAGAAGATATAAATGAGCTCTGTGATGATGCAAGATCAGAATTAAATATTCAAGATAGCTGTGAAGAACCATCCATACTCGTGACAGAAGTTGATCACGCCATGCGCCACATGAAAAAAGACAAAAGCTCCTGGACAGATGATATTAGAGTACAGTTATACCTCGCTTTATTGCGCTTCGCAGATATTGCGCTTCGCAGATATTGCGCTTTTTTTTATAATTATTCATGTGTTTTTTCTAGAACGTGCCTTCTTCTTCCGATTGATTTTGGCAGGAACATCGCTTCGAGCGAGTCGATTTTTTTAACAGTAAAATATTTATAATTTTACAGTACATTATTTTTTTAGACCTAGTGGTACTGCGCACTTAATAGACATAGTGTAAACATGATAGTAAACATTTTAGTAGGAAATGCTCTATATAATTTTTTTCTAGACACTCTGCACAGCAAAGTTCTATTCTGAAATAGCCAGTTTGTTACAAGGTGGTGGTTTGCTCTGAACAATGTTCCATGTGATATGAATAAAACAATTATAAATTTCTGGCCATTGTTTTTTCATTGATATGTTAGTTTTTTCATTCAGAGATAGTGCATCGTGCCTTCGATGGAAGATTAAGCGAATGCGGGGGTGGAAGATTCCGAACAATAATTGAACCTTGGAATACGATTGATTTGATAAGTCATTTCATTGAGTCCGTACATTTAATTCACAGTTGTACACACAGGATGATCATTTCAATAGGAGTAGAGCATAAGTCCATATAAGTCATGCATAAATTAATCAATAACGTAGACTGCTGGTTATGTGTCAATGTCCGTTTAAGGATACAATGCAGTATTGTCGTCAGAACATCACAGCTATATGCACGCGCAGCTAGACATGGCTACCTGCCGACAGTGAGACTGCGAGTCTGAATATATTCATACGAATTTGACGATTATTCTTCTCCTTCTGAGAATTCTAGTTAAATACTAACCTCCATAAATTTCCCTCTCATATAGAGTTCTAGGACTGACCCTGGTCCATCAAAAAATGCATATATAAATGGCTATATCATGCCATTGAATTGGAAGGTTAGAAAAACGCAGCTATTCAGCTTGGCGGTCAAGTAACAAAGGGTAGCGTTTCTTAGTTACCGACTGTGTCCTAAACAACGCTATACACGTCATAATCGATCGTGTATGGAGCGTTCAGTAATTGAAACATCTATCGCAATATATTAAATGCCTTAACCTTTTACAATTGCACGTCTGATAACCTTTAGCAGACGGCGTTAATATCATATACCGTAACAATTCCCTGTACACCGGGGGAAAAAAAAATCGATAGATTTTTTTTCAAGATCTATCCGACTTAACAATTTTTCAAAAAAAAAATTTAACACAATTGTGACATATGGCCGACGATGTTCTGAGTAGAACCGTGTTGCGGTCATGTCAACTAACTATTTGTCATAGTCATCTAACATTAATCACATTATATATCAATTATACATATTATTATATCAACTAAATAAAATGTCCAATGTTAATAGTGAATGATAGAATTAAATTAAAGTAAGGTCTGTCGTATTAGTATGTCATATAGGAATTAATTTGACTAATTAAAATTAAATTAATGAATTAAACTAAGAGATAAATTATTAAGATTCTAATGTAACGCGATGTTATGAGAGAAGAAAAAACAAAATAAGTGAGAAGAAATAGAAAGAAATTCGAATATAAGTTTAACTTAATTGTGTGTGTTAAGTGTTAGTGAATAATAACTATCTAATTTAACTAACTAAATAATGTATAGGTACATTAAAAAAAATATTAATCTAATACTTGTGTGAGATTTATTTTCTCTTTTCATAATTTCTTCTTTTTATATTTCGTTCTCTTTTTTTTTTTGTTCTTTCATTTCATTTTTTTCTCACATTTCATTTTATTGATAATAATTCAATTAAGAAGTTAAGTTAACTAATTAATTAGTATAGGATATGATGATCCATCCGTAGTCTTGATCCTGATGAATTCTTTTAGGCAAAAATGTTCAAACGTTTACGTTGGAAAGAAATGTCATTTATCCCAGCATCCAAGAATTAAGTGCACATAGGATAATAAGTTCGACTTGTCGTCAGATATTGTTCCATGATTGTTCAACGAATATTCATATATCGTGTATGGACGTTAGACGAAGTTTCAATGTCAATATGTATACCTTGATTGTCTTTTAGTTCAATTCTGTGATGCATATAGTGTTTATAAAGTTTAAATTGAAGGCAAGGTTAGTTCCTTATAGTTGATATGTTTTAGGAATGTTAATGTTGATTATTCGTCGTCAATAGGATTACGTGACAACGCATCCGCCACAATGTTTTCAGTGCCAGGAATATGTTCAATGGAGAATTCAAATGGCTGTAGGATGATTGAATATCTGGCGAGTTTCTGGCTTTTATGGTTTGATCGACGCAAGGATGCTACAGCACGTTGGTCCGTCTGTATGGTGAAGGGAGCACCAAGCAGGAACTTTTCGAGTTTAGTTATTGCCCATATCACAGATAAAAGTTCCTTGTCGACTGTTGAATACTTTGTTTCTGCAGGCTTTAGCTTTCTTGAAATGTATAAGGTAGGATGTAGAATGCCATCATGGTTCTGGAGCAGGCATGCACCAATGCCGTAGTTACTAGCATCTGTTCGTAAGAAAAATCTTTTGGAAGCATCGGGAAGTCTTAAAATTGGTTCATGCGAGAACAAATTTATAATTTTGTTGAAAGTTTCATTGCATGTACCAGTCCATGTCACCTTCACCGGCATGTCTTTTTTTAACAATGAAGACAATACAGCCGTGATGGATGACAAGTTTGGTATGAATCTACTGTAATATTGAACAAGTCCTAACAAACTCCTGACCTGTTTCTTCGTCTGAGGAACTGCTATGTTTAGAATTTTGGAGACTGTACTAGGTAACGTTCGGATATATCCCGATCCAATGATATGTCCCAAAAAGGTTATCTCATTACACGCGATTTGCACCTTTGTAGGTTTAGCAGTTAGATGATAATTCCTTAGAGTGTCGAAAACATATCTAAGTCCCGAAACATGTTCCTCAAACGACGAACTAAACAAGCATATGTCGTCAATATATGTAATAACGTCTGGTCTACCTGATAAAATTTGTCGCATCAGGCGAATGAAGGTAGCTGGCGCATTAACAAGCCCAAAAGGCATCACATTCCACTGGTATAGACCTTGTGGAGTGGAAAATGCGGTGTAGTACTTAGCCTTTTCGGTCAGTGGTATCTGCCAATAACCTTTAGTTAAGTCTATCTTACTAAATATAGTTGCGTTGGATAGACGTGGCAGTAAGTCGTCGATAAGTGGATGTGGTTCGCTGTCAACTATAGTCTTAGCATTTAATTTTCTATAATCAACACATAGTCTGATGTTATTGTCCTTCTTCCGGACAATCACTAATGGAGAAGAGAATGGCGAATTACTAGTCTCAATGATTCCCAGAGACAACATCTGTTCAAGTTCCTTAGTAGTTTTAGCAAGGAAATGTAAAGGAACAGAATAGGGATGTACACGAATAGGTGTATCATCATTGAGAGTAATGTCATGACTGATAGCCGATGTGCGACCCGGGACGTCGGTCAATACATCTGGATAAGATTGTAATAGATTAGCAATCTGTAGACGCTGTTGCGGTGTAACCGTTGAAGAGATGGTTACATCCCGCCAAGATTCAGTAGGTTGAACTACTGGTACCGGTAACGGTAACTGTACCTCAGGAAAAGAAGATTCTTCTTCCTGGATGACAGATAAGTTAGAATAATAACAAGTAGATACTGTGTTGTCATCTAGTTCATGAAAAATTGACTGTAAGTGTTCAGGACGTGTATGAAATTGCTTGAGCATGTTAATATGAAATATCTTTTTGTGTCCCTTGATATCTAAGACGTAATCAACGTCGGAAATTTTATCAATGACTTTGTAAGGACCATTCCAAGATATCAATAATTTATTGTTATTGTGAGGAAGTAACACATAAGCCTCGTCGCCTGGGAATAATTGGCGTAATCGTCGAGACCTATTTTGTAGAGATCGAGCCTTAGCTTTTGCAGCCTCAGAAGAAGCTGTTGCCAACTGGCAAGACTCAATAATGTTCTTCCGAAGATTAATCACGTACTCGTAAGATGACTGAGTGTCCTGAGTCATCTCCGCGTCAATTAATAAGTCTTTTATTAGTCCCATAGGACCTCTTGGGGGAGCACCAAAAACTAATTCAAAGGGAGAGAAGCCAGTTTGTTCATGCGGTACCTCCCGATAAGCAAATAGAACAGCTGGGAGTGCTCTGTCCCAGTCATGAGGGTGCTTAGCAGTAACCTTATGTAGTAGTTGTTTAAGTGTACGGTTAAGTCTTTCAACCGCACCATTACTCATCGGATGATAAATACTACTTAAATTCCTATCAATGTTCCAAGTTTTCATGACTTCCTTCATGGTGTCAGATATAAACTGTGACCCATGGTCTGATAAAAGTTTTCTAGGAAACCCTATTCTAGAAAAGATGAGATGTAGTGCATCAGCTACATCTGTGGTAGTGGTGGTCTTTAATGGGATAGCTTCTGGCCATCGTGTGCACAAATCAATGCACGTAAGGACGAATCTATGTCCTCTGGCCGATGGTAGCAATGGACCAATAATATCTATTGCCATCTTGTCAAACGGTCTTACTGAGATATCGCAAGCCTGAATAGGCGCCGTGTGAAAAGCTCCACGTGCTTTCACTTCTTGGCATGTAGTACAGGAACGTACATACTGCGAAATATCTCTTGACACTCCTGGCCAAAAGAATGAAGACAGTACTCGAGATCGTGTTCGAGTATATCCCATATGTCCAGCACAATGTGAGTCATGTGCATGTTGAAGAATGTACCGTCTAAAAGTATATGGGACCATAACTTGTTGTTTCATTTGTGATTTGTCATTAAAACATCTAATCAATATGTCATTTTTAATAACAAAACAATGTTTGTTATTATTACCTGAGGATAGATTGTCAACTTTATCAACCAGCTTAAAAAATTTTTTTAAAGATTTATCCTCTTTTTGTTTGGTTGCAAATGTTTCCCTGTCAATAGGTGAATTGACTACAAATTCCTCTTGGTTGTCTGCATCCATTTTATTATCATCAACTTTCTCCATGAGTTGAGTCTGCGCTCTAGTCGTCACGGCGTTTCCAGTGCATAGGTTATGTTTCTCCCATTCTATAATCTCATCTGGAGTACAATCTTTACTGCCGTGTATACGACCAACCATCAGATCAGCTATAGGCTTTTTTAGCATACATACTTTTACGTTCCCTGTGAAAAAAGGTGTGTTAACATGAATAATAGCTGTGGGGTAAAACTCAATAGTTCCCCAAAAGTCATGCAACGGACATATTCCCCCGTTGCACAGCTAGGATGTACCAGCGACTGTCGTACACCAATCGTTGTGGATCCTGAATCCCTCAGCACTGAGACGACGGATCCATTAACTAATCCCCTGTTAAAAATTAGTAGGCCTGTTCCATCGTTGACTGCAAGACCTACCTCTGGTGTAATATGTCCGCAGTTAAGCACTGTTTCTTTCGCCTTCTGAAAAATAAGATTGCATTGTTGGCAACTATTTGCCACATTATAATTAATAGCAAAACATGCAGCAGAAGACTGTGTTGTATTATTGTCAAGTGGGACCTGAGCTATAGGGGTAGTATTATTTGTAACTGCCGCCCCTGTATTATGGTTGTAATGAGATGATCCCCGAGAATGAGATCGATTCCGAGTATAATTGTTAGAATTATCTCGTCGTCCTCTATAGTAACTATTATCTCGATGTCTCGAGCCATGATTATTACCATTCCAGTTACTATTATTATTGGGAGTATGTGATCGATTATAATTAGTGTTATGTTGACCATTGTGGTAGTTTGTTTGAGGTGAATAATTTCTATCTCGTGATCTACCTCTGTTGAACTCATTTTTATTGTTGAAATCATTATTATGTCCCTTCTGAAAGTTAACATTGTGATTTCTTTGGAACCTGCTTCTGTCTACACTGTGATGTCTTTGTTTGTTATTATGATTGTAGGCCATATTAGACGCCACAGGTAGAGGTTCTCTTAATGAGGAGTTAGAAATGGTTGCATTCGGATGTGCCGAACAGTAGTTTAAAGAAATTTTTTCTAACTCGTCCATAGTACCTGGTTTACGCTCCTGCAAATATGCAAAAAATGGCTGGCTAACCGAAGATAATACCTTATCCCGTAGTAGTAAATCAACTAATTTGTCGTATGATTTGTTGACTTCTGCCAGTTCAACCCATCTATTAAATGTATTGCGTATGTTCGCAATGAATCCTGCAAAATCTTTTGGAGATTCAGGTAAAATTCCCTTAAATTTCAACCTACAGTGTTCCTCGTCCAGGTGAAACCTTCGTAAAAGCAAGGACTTAATAGCACCGTAGTTATTTGCTATTGATGGGTCAGCATTTTGAGAAGCCGTCAATGGTTCTCCAACCAAGAATTCATTTAACTTGAGTACCCATGACTCTTCAGGCAAATGGTTTGTTTTGCAAGTCTGTTCAAAACGTGACAGGAACGATGAAAGGTCGTCCACGTTCAAGTTGAGAGTGGGTAATTTAAAGTTGTAGAAATGTTTAGTTTGGCTGGATGATGATCCATTTTGTGCGTTATTATTCTGGTTTGCATCAGCACTTTGTGCTTGTAATCTTGCTGTCTCCAATTTAATACGCGCCAATTCCATTTCTTGTTGTAAAATAATTTCCTCTCGTTTCAATTTATTCTCTTCTTCCTGTTGAGCAATTTCTCTTAATCTATTTTCCTTGGCAATTTGCTTCATCTCACGTTCCTCTTCCTCTTTCTTTAATGCAGCCTTTTGTTTCTCTTCCTCTTTCTTTAATGCAGCTTTTTTCTCTGCTTCTTTTCTTTCATGTTTTTCCAGTTCTGCCTCAGCAAACTGACGAAGTTCTTGAGATTTATAACCATATTCCCGACCAATTTTAACGAAATGGTCTATAGTAAGCATTTTGACTTTTATCTGTAAGTAATTATTGATAATTACTGATTAAAATAGTCAATAGTAGCTTCAGAGTAATTATTATACTTACTCAACTTAGAAATATTCAATATAAATAATCACAATAGTACTGAACTCTAATGTCTAAGTTCAACTAATAGACAATATTTTGTAACAATATTGTATCTAAATAATACTATATCATAAATAGTTATGATATCTGTTAACTATTATGTAATTACTTCACACAATTAATCTCAATATCCAATAATGTTGGGTATGATTCCTAGTAATTATATTGTTCAATGTACTAAGTCACTCTCTTAGTACCAGAAAAGTATATTAAATAATATACAATGGGTCTATTACCTCAAAGGTAGCTATAAGATTATTTTATTTTGTCAATATATATATTATATTATTATGCCCTAGGCATCTATTATAAATTGTAGTGCTACTTTCTTGGACTATCACTGCATAATTATGCAATGTCCCATATTAACCTTAAATATCAGAAAAAATTAATTAAATTAAATTACAAGGGTATTATTGCATATAATATCATATTATTAATGTAGTATTAATATATATCATGAGGACAAACAAAACAATGATGCAACTAAAGGGTACAAACAATGTTAAGACGCAAACAAGACATTTTCACAATTAAAAATGAATTTATGAACTAAATAAAACAAGCGGAAATGTCACAAGCCAAATGAAGGGTCAAGGTCTGACCCGAGGTCAACTTAATATTCAAAGTACACAAAAAAAAAATGACTGCAAAAAATGATGACATCACAGGACTCATAACGGACGAAAATTTAACAATCATCAAATAAATGATAGTAAGAGGAGACTGGACGAAATAGTTAACAAACATGATACAAAACTAAAAAAAATTGTTAACTGAGTACGAATAAAATACGCCAGTTATCTACGGAACGGTACAGCTAACACAAATCGTCAAACGGTAGCAGATTTGGACAGACAGTCCAATGGCAAACCTCAATGGGGCTTCCAAAGGTGCAATCGTTTAACTGCCCTAAGAACCGACCGAAATCAATTCAGGCATCGTGAGAGCCACAGAATCTTATTTCGGTTCATCCTCCCTACCTCCCACGAATTAACAACACATTAAGACAACAAAAAGTACATTAACATAGGTAAAAACATGCCGATGTAGGCAGAGGGCATGGACTTAGTAGCACTGTTTGCAATAACAACAGTTAAACACCTAGACTTATCTTTTCCGTTGCTTAGATCAGTGCTAGAAGTCGTCAACAGCTAGGCCTGTGCCTTTGACTGTCTGCTCCTGATGGGCAGGCAACGGTAGTCCATCTTATGCATCTTGATCAATTTGAAACGAACTAGAGAGGCGTTGAAAAGATGTCTTCTTCACTGCGACAATGCAACAGTGACGTCATGTTGCTATTCATGATCACGTGCGTCACGTCAGCTTCGTAATAGTCATGTGATCGAAACTTGATCGTAAATATTTCATTCGAAAGTCATGAAAAAATTTTTGGTTTTTGGTTGTTTTTCGTCCCCACACACCGGGCACCACTGTTACAAGGTGGTGGTTTGCTCTGAACAATGTTCCATGTGATATGAATAAAACAATTATAAATTTCTGGCCATTGTTTTTTCATTGATATGTTAGTTTTTTCATTCAGAGATAGTGCATCGTGCCTTCGATGGAAGATTAAGCGAATGCGGGGGTGGAAGATTCCGAACAATAATTGAACCTTGGAATACGATTGATTTGATAAGTCATTTCATTGAGTCCGTACATTTAATTCACAGTTGTACACACAGGATGATCATTTCAATAGGAGTAGAGCATAAGTCCATATAAGTCATGCATAAATTAATCAATAACGTAGACTGCTGGTTATGTGTCAATGTCCGTTTAAGGATACAATGCAGTATTGTCGTCAGAACATCACAGCTATATGCACGCGCAGCTAGACATGGCTACCTGCCGACAGTGAGACTGCGAGTCTGAATATATTCATACGAATTTGACGATTATTCTTCTCCTTCTGAGAATTCTAGTTAAATACTAACCTCCATAAATTTCCCTCTCATATAGAGTTCTAGGACTGACCCTGATCCATCAAAAAATGCATATATAAATGGCTATATCATGCCATTGAATTGGAAGGTTAGAAAAACGCAGCTATTCAGCTTGGCGGTCAAGTAACAAAGGGTAGCGTTTCTTAGTTACCGACTGTGTCCTAAACAACGCTATACACGTCATGATCGATCGTGTATGGAGCGTTCAGTAATTGAAACATCTATCGCAATATATTAAATGCCTTAACCTTTTACAATTGCACGTCTGATAACCTTTAGCAGACGGCGTTAATATCATATACCGTAACACAGTTCCTTGTTGCAGTCTAAGAAGTTTCTTATTCCTAAGAATTTTTAGTTCTGTAGGTACCAGACACGTTCTTGTTGGAGTCTTGAACAATTTATATGCACGTCTGCCCTTTAGACTTCCAGCCAACTCCATTGTCCATTCGTCAGTTATTAAATTAAGCTTTTGATCTATGTTTGATCCCCACATTTATTTGGTTTCTATTAATTCTGCTTTTCTTTGCTTCTTTATCCGCCTTTTCATTTCCTTCTGTGCCAACATGTGAAGGTGTCCAAGCTATTAAAACGAAACATCCATTGGAGTGAGATAACTATTTGTCAGTTGCGAGGAAATCTGTGCAAAACGTGGGGGGAGGGGGGGGATTTAGAAATGTTTCCTCAAAGCTGGTGCATGTTGTATTCTTTTAGTGGGTGTTCAATTTAGCTTTCGCGATGCAATGAGCGCCGTTTCCGTAGTTTCCCGAAATGTAGCGAAAGGTTTTTATGAGTATAGTTGTCAGTAGTCTGCCATCAATGGTACCTATACCTTGTAGCGGTATGGCAGCTTGCGTACCCTGACAATCCCCAGAGCTATGCCAGTGGGAGTTTTACTCCTGGTAGGTTCAACCAAGCTGGACTGGTCTGTGTGGGTAGGGGTCAGACAAAAGCTGGTACCCTGGTTCTCCAGGTTGGGGGTTTTAGCATAGGGCTGACACCCCTGTCTATATAAAAAAAACAATGAAGTTACGGAAACAACAATAAATGAACAAACTTTGCTGCGGGATGGACATTCGGAGTCTGTGGCTCGTATGACTGTCAGTGGTGAAAGCCGAAAGGAAGCCACTGACATGAAAACGGATGTCCTGACCGCAAAACAGGATACAAGAATAGGATTTTGGAATGTCAGGACAATGAACGAGACAGGTAAACTAAGACAGGTCACGACAGAAATGAGAAACTATAGGTTACACATTCTAGGGATAAGCGAGAGCAGATGGACAGGGGCAGGAAAAGTTAAAACAGCAACAGGAGAAACAGTACTTTACTCTGGAAGAGAGGATGGACAGCACAATAAAGGCGGAGCCATTATTCTACAGAAAGGAATAGGAAGGACATTACTGGAATGGAAACCCATCAACAACAGACTGATAAGATTAAGATTGAGAGGGAGATTCACCAACACTACAATAATACAATGCTAAGCACCAACGAATGATAGCGATGAGGAGGTCAAGGATGAATTCTATCAACAACTGCAGAAAGAAATGGAAGACACACCTAGATATGATCTTGTTATAGTAATGGGAGACCTCAATGCGAAAGTTGGTACACACAATATATATAATGAAAGAACAATGGGGAAATGCGGCAGCGGAACAGCAAACGAAAATGGGGATAAACTAATAAGTTTCTGTAGCATTAACAACCTGGTCATCGGAGGAACACTTTTCCCACATATAGAAATTCACAAATTAACATGGGAATCACCAAATGGTCGGGACAGAAACCAGATAAACCACATCATGGTTAACGGTAGATGGAGACATGCATTACAAGATGTGAAGGTAAGAAGAGGTGCAGATGTGGGAAGTGATCACCATTTAGTAGTAGCAAAACAGAAAGTGAAACTAAGAAGGGCTGGACCAACTGTAACTACACAGAAAAGGTTTGACATCAGCAAATTGAAGGACCCCCTTACCAGAAAAGCTTTTGTGGCTGACATAAAGAAACGATATCAATTTGCCAAAAGTCAGGAAAAGACATTGACTGATGATATAGACCAGAATTTCAACACCATTTCAACAATATACAAGGAAAGCAGCAAATCATGCTCGGGATTCCAGGAAAGGAAGAAGCAATACTGGATAACACCAGAAACATTAAACACCATAACGATGAGAAAGGAAATGAAAAGAAAGAAAACAGAAGCGAAGTCCCCCAGGTTAAAGCAACTATATAGCGAACAGTACAGTCAGCTGGACAAGGAAGTTAAACGCCAAACCCGAGCCAACAAAAGAAATTTCCTAGACGATCTTGCAAGACAGGCAGAGGAGGCAGCACTGAGAAATGAACAAAGCACAGTATACAAAATAACTAAAATCATCAGCGGAAAACGAGGTGCAAACAATATTACATTAGTAAGAGATAAGCAAGGTAATCTCATCACGACAGCAGAGGGACAGGAAACAAGATGGGCTGAGCACTTCAGAGAAACTCTGAACAAGGAACCACCAGAGACACAATTGAATGTTCATGAGGCTGAAAACGATCTAGATGTAAATACAGACATTCCACGAAAAGAAGAAATCATCACAGCAATCAAAGGGTTAAAAAACGGCAAAGCTCCGGGCCATGATAACTTAAATGCAGAGCTATTTAAGACAGACCCTAAGCTAGCAGCAGAACTATTAGAACCACTATTTGCACAAGTCTGGAAAACGGGGACAACACCATCAGAGTGGAACAAAGGAATAATTGTCAAATTGCTCAAGAAGGGAGATCTTGCAGACTGCAATAATTGGAGAGGAATAACTCTTCTCTCAGTTCCCAGCAAAATACTAGGCAGGAGACCACAAACTGAGGAAAGAACAAGCAGGATTTAGAAAGAATAGAAGATGTGTAGACCATATATTCACTCTCAGGAACATTATAGAGCAGTGCTCAGAATGGCAAAGACAGCTTTACATTAATTTCGTTGATTTTGAAAAGGCTTTTGACAGCATACATAGGGACAGTTTATGGAAAATACTGAGGGCTTATGGAATTCCAAGCTGCATAGTGTCAATCATAAAAAGCCTCTATGCCAACTTTACGTGTAGTGTTGGGCAGAGCAACCTAACCTTTGAGGTGAAGACAGGAGTACGACAGGGATGCCCCTTATCAACCACTCTATTTTTAACAGTCATAGACTGGGTGATGCGCCAGACAACAGAGGGCAGTCCAAGAGGAATAAGATGGACAACATTTTCTACATTGGAAGATCTGGAATATGCAGATGACATTGCACTACTAGCACATTCACATCAACACATCCAGGAAAAAACGGATAGACTTAATAAGTTTAGCCAGCAGGTGGGCTTGAACATCAATTTAAAGAGGTCAGAGGTCATGACGCTCAATGTGAGCAACCCTGAGCCCATATCAGTAAGGAATCAGCAACTGGTACAGACAGATACCTTCACATACCTAGGATGCATAGTAACACCAGACGGCGGGGCAGGCAAAGACATCAACAACAGAATGAATAAGGCAAGAACAGCCTTCTTTAGCCTAAACAACATCTGGAAGTCCTCCCAATACAGCACAAGCACAAAATTAAGATTATATCAGAGCTGTGTGCTTTCTGTGCTTCTCTATGGTGCGGAATGCTGGAGAGTTACAGAGAAGGAAATGTCGAAATTGTCCTCTTTTCACACAGCATGCCTAAGAAAAATTCACCGAATCTTTTGGCCGAATACCATCACTAACCAAGATCTGCTTACTCGTAGCAAGCAAGAGGACATGCACACCATCATAGCTGGCAGACGCTGGAGCTGGGTTGGCCATGTCCTCAGAAGAGACCCCGATGCCATCACAAGAACAGCTATGCTTTGGACCCCTGAAGGAAAACGAAAGAGAGGCCGACCAAAAACAACCTGGCGGAGGACTGTGGAGGCTGAGATGCAAAGAATGAACCAGAGTTGGGGCACTGTACGAAGGATGGCCACCGACCGAGCAAAGTGGAATCAATTTGTTGTTGCCCTACAAGACGCCACTAGGCGTGATGGCCACTGACTGCTTTGACGGTCGGCGGCTAAGGATCAAAGAAGAAGAAGAAGAAAAAAGTTGTCAGTAGTAGTTACAGATAGAACAGAGAAGAATTATGTCTGAAAATAATATATCCCCAGTGTTAGAGAAGAGTACTGGTATCACAGGATAGTCATGGCAGTGAAGGTCTCTACTTCAGATAGTAATCAGATTAAAGTTAGAGCCTAAGATATCACCTTTGCTATAGTAACTAACCTATGATAATCAACAATTCATTAGAACTCAAAATGTAACAATATAAAATTGATAAGTCAGAGGATTACAATTACTGAATCATTTATTATGTACATCTATCTTTTGTTTTCTTCTTGTGCAAATTATGAATGATGAAAATGATGAAAATTGAATAAATATAAGGTTAATTACACAATAACTCAAAAGTTGAGTTTCAATCATTAACTAAACAAAAGTCCTTTCTGGAATCTTCAAAATAGAATAGAATGTTCATCCAAACTTTCCTTTATAACCAATTTGTCTCTCGTCTTGTCTATTATTCTAGAACAGTTTGTTCATCATGGCACAAATAGTTAATTCGCTGTGACCACTCACAATGGCTGCTTGATTTTTTTCACATTGAATACTTATCATTAAGTTCTGTGAATGTCCTCTAGTAATACTACACAGCAGTATCAGTTGCAAGTCTTGTACCAGGCCACCAAGCACTGATGGGGCATTGTACTCGAATATAGATGGCAATATATGATGCTCCTGAGTTAGTCCATTAAGGCACTATTGATCTACGATTCTAGACCTCGTGCTGGAGTATGACACGAATGAACCTGGAGACAATACTTGACAAGTGGCTAGCCTTTGGTGATAGGTTCCACAAGCCTACGTGCCCATGAATGAAAGTGTTCAGAATGTGTGCATGTATATGAATGATACATGGATCTATTCTGATCAGGGTAGCGAGACAAGACGGGTGTCTCTGCATAACATTCTAAAATAATACATGAATAAAATCTAATACATTTTATACATAATCATGATGCTACCTTCGCCTTTCACATTCTGGATTATCCCAGTATAATAACTTTTAATTGTCCACTCCTAATGACATTCATGATAATCGTTGGTATGCATCGAATTCCTTTATACATCCACAACTTAATTTCAGTTCAGTCCTCTGGTCTGATCCTGATACATATTTCTATAATAATAATAATAATAAATTCTTTAAGCACCAAACACGGCGCATAAGGCAGAAACCAGTGCTCTCCAGGTTGTTCGTTGTGACGCCACTCCTCTTAGCTCGTGCACATTATTTAGGCCCAACGTTCTTCCTTCTCTTATTATTGTTCTTCTGAGTGTTTCTTTTGGTCTTCATTTTTTCCTTTTACCCTCAGGAACCCAAGTGAGCGCCTGTAGTGGTATTCTGTTGTTTTGCATTCGTAGGACATGACCGATATATGACCATCGTCTATTATAATAATCTGCAATAAACAAATTATTTATTCATAAATTTACATACCCTCTAGAATAGATGCAAACTACAGAACAGACTCAGTTTGGCGAGGTAGAGCTGCGCGGCATACAGATGGTAAAAGGTTTTAGCCTTGGCAAGCGTCTCCGTCCTTCAGTCTATCTGTCTTCTGCCTCTACTGTGTGTGTGCGTGTAAAGTTTGAAAAGTCCGCTGCTTGCCTTTTTATAGAGAGGGTGCGGCCGTATCGGAGCGCAATACGTCACCGTATTTTTCAGACTGTTTATTTTGCATTTTGTGTGCAGACTCGAGCGAGATGTGTTAGTTTGGTCCAGAAAACATATTCGTTCTTCTCAACCATGGCATCTACTACCTTCATCTATATTTCCTTTTACTGGGACGATCCTTTGCTTCCTTTGCATCTCTGGTTTTCCTTAATTAGTTTTGTCTACGATTTGTAGCAATTTTTGGAAGCCCATTTTTACAATAACTTTTAACATGCTGGCCTACTTTACCTCGAATATCTCTGAATTTAAGACACATAGCAACTATTCCTTTTGAATACAACTGCATGGCCTTCTCCTTCATGAAATGCAATATATTCCAGTTCTTTCCTTCACTCCATTCGTTTGCAATTCACGTAAATCCATGGTATCATTAACACAAAATTTCCTACTGCCATACGCCATTTGCAAATCGTTCGAGAGACACACAAGAGTGTGCGTTGATTTGATTGGACGATATTTTCATTTATGCAGTAAAACGTAAGGCATTGTTTCATCACGCTACGCGAAAATGGACCATGAAAAAGTGGAACGGCATGGTCTTACTTTTGATGAAAATGTTCAGTTTAGTTATCACAGCACAAATGCGCGCCTTTTCCGTATTTTCCAGAAAAGCTGACTGGATTGGTTCAATGTTGGTTACAGAAGTTTCACTTAGATAATTCTATATATAGCTGATTATTAAGAAACAATCAAATTTCTGTGGATATGTTGCGAGAAGACGAAAACTTGAACTTGTGAGACAAAAGGAAAGATTGAAGGAAACAGAGATAGGCCTAGAGAACTACAAAGGAAGAAGATACTGGACATTTGGGACATCGTGCATTGGGAAAAAAAAAAGGTCAACAGCCGAGCTAGGCTCAGCTAGAACACGAAGTTGTGAAGAGACATTACACTACGGCAGTTTCCGTGGTACCTGGAGAAGAAGAAGATTGTGATTACAAGTTTATTTGCTGTTAAATTTTATAGGGCCAAATGGGTCTAGAAGGAAGTACGATATATCGGCTTTTGGGACTTAAAGAGTTAATGAAGAACATATCAGATTCAACATCTGATGGGTTATAATTAAGATAGAAAACTTAGGGTGTTTGAGTTAATATTTAATTTACTTTTTATTTGATAGTAGTAACATGTATTACTGGGACATTTAGATTCCGGTGTGGGAGCATGAGAAACGACTACCACATCCAAGGAACGCAGCAGGCGCGCAATTTACCCACTCCCGGCACGGGAGATAGTGACGAAAAATAACAATATGAGACTCTTTTGAGGCCCCGTAATTGGAATGAGTATGTCCTCAAAAGGGCGAAAGCTCGCTTGATTTTGATTTTCAGTGTGAATGCAGACCGTAAAAATCTAAGCCAGTCTTATGTGGCGAAAGCAGAACTACTTTTGATCTCCAATAGCGTAGAACCTATATTGGTGGCATACTAATGACAATTGTTTCTACGATTATTACGCTCAGCACCATTTGCTAGGATGTGATAGGGCTGGCAACTCCATCAAGTAAAACGGATGCCACATAAACCACCACTGTAAGAGCATGCCTAGCCTATGCATGGTGAAGGCTTCCTAGAGACAATGCTGCAATATTGATTCTATGCTCCGTAAGGGGCACAACAGTTAGTGCAGCTGGCTCCATGCTCCGTTAGAATTTTTATTTTTAAGTATCCCGTTCAACCCTTGAACTCATTGTAACATCACCGACAATGAAGAGGCTGACAGAATGGCAAAAGAAGGTTCACATCTACCTCAGCCTGATGCAAGCATAACTTTCGAGGAGGCAAAGAGTTTTATCAGAATCAGATACAGAAACAAATGGAATATAGAACATGCAGGTCACACACAGAATGATGCTTGATACCAGCTCAACAGAAGAGAACAAGTGGTAATCTTCAGACTTCGTACTGGCCACAACAGATCGAGGTAGCATCTATTCAACAAGCTAAAGATAGGAACTACCAATCAGTGTAACTGTGGCACGGATAAAATGACTGCTGAACATCTGCTTCAAAGTTGCCCCTTATATGCGGTACAGAGAAAGCGCATATGGCCGACGCCAGTTCCCTTCGTGGAAAAGCTTTACGGGGATTCAAATAGCCTCAAACTGACTACTGCTTTCTTTGAGAAAATTCAAGTGGACGTCTGAGAGTGTACGAAGAAGAAGAACCCTTGATGGGTTATAATTAGGACATATGGTGTACTAATTCGAGAAAATAAAGTCAGGTTTCAAATACCCAAATATAGTACCTTCTTCCCCACTCTACTCAGTCCAAATAGAGTAAATCAACACTAAATTTGTATGAATGTGTTTGTGTGTGACCTCCCCTTTCCAAGAAACAAACAAACAATTAAAATAAACCCACTAAAATGAAGTCTCCCATAACTACCATGTTGTTTACAAGGTGAAAAGGGGTGAGAAAGCCCGGTGGGTGTCCGAGATTACACCAAATCCACTAATTATCTGCCATCAGCCATACAAGCACCCCATCAGACTACCCCTTTTCCCCACACAGTCATTGATTCTTATATATTAATTTTAGTTTTTGTTACAAACTGTTTTACTATCTTGTGCAATTCTCTAGGTCTATCTATTCTCAACACCCGTTCCACAGTTATGAATGAATTGCATGCCTGTAAATAGAATTGCAACCATCTCTACCATGAAAATAGATGTATTATATGTTAAACTATATCCTTTCACCATTTGCCATATGGGAACATAAATTAGTTAGAAGTCCAAGGAGGAAGAAGAAGAAGAATCACTGGAATACCACCAGATATTGACATTAATGAAAACAACGTTTTTCGATGCAGAATGTAGGCTATATGTGTTCACACGTCCGGTAAACTTTCATTGTCTCTTTTGAAGAGTTACTGAATAGTTACTACTGAACTCCAGAGACGCCTTAAAGAGAAGATAGGACAACGAGTAATTCACAAATATACTCGTGCCAAGTTAAAGTATAGTTTATGAAAACGTGTTATTAAATTTATTTATTTATAGCACATGATTGTTATAGTCATGGTGATAACCTTTGACTTGACTCTTCAGACATTTTACGCGCATGTTCACTGACGCGAATAAAAATATTTTTCAGATTATTGAGTTTGAAATAATGTAATCAGGAAAAATACTACAGTTTACATACATATAGCTTACAATTAATGTCTATCTTTTATTCTGAAAGTAATTAAGGAAGAATAAAGAGCAATTATAGCTTTTAGTGTATTAATATCTCAGGGCAAAATTAAACATGGCGATATTATTTTGAAACAGTGATAATATATAAGAACGTCCCAAACAAGAAATACTTTGTCATTTTGTAATAGGCGTTTGTTTGATATAACACTTGAAGACGGAGCAAAGTGTCACTACTGTTGAAAAGTAAATGTGGTTTAACAATGCGTTACAAATGATGCCTGCGCAGACCTTACCTAATTATTACCTTCCTCGACTGCCTAACTGTTTCGAACAAGTCATCAGACAAAACTATTCATTATAGTTCTGATTATTTTAACAGCTATTTCGGACGCACATACCAGCAATGAATGATTCACTTAGGTATGCAGCCACTTTTGTTATGTTGAAATTATGAAGTTCAGTAATTAAAAGCTTTAAAAACTGACCATGTATTGTTGAACATTCATATCATAATGACCGTACACTTCAAATTAAATAACCTATTTTGGAAGTGAATTAAACAGAGCCTATAAACATTTTATCTAGTTGTTCTGTATAAAAGTTTTATCCAGTTGTATAGTCTGGACATCTATCTTCTACGCTTTGTAATCTGTGACTAAGCTACAATTTTTCTTTTACAAAATTATTTTGCACATCCAAACCTGATTAGCTGATGTGGTTTATCTGTAGTTTTTAAAAAAATCTTCTGTATAACTGTCCTTGGATTTTTAAGTTATGCTTCTTCTTTATTGTACATTTCCACTGCAATAGTCTTTAACAATGCAAAATGCATCATTTTGTGTGTGTCTTGGATGCTCTGCATCCCATTTGTCATCATCATCAAGTGAAGTACGTTGCACTGTTTCATTAGGCCTGTGGCCCAGTGCATTCGATAAAAGAAACAGTGATAATCTTCAGACTCAGCATGGGCCACAACAGATTGGAATATCATCTATTCAGTAAGCTAATTAAAGTAACTACCGATGAGTGTACCTGTGGCACCGATAAAATGACTGTTGGTCATCTGCTTCAAAGATGCCCAAGTTATGAGCAACAGAGAAAGCCCAAATGACCATCACCAGTACCATTCCGTGAAAAACTCTATGGAGATACAAATAGCCTCAAGCTGGTCACTGCTATCTTTGAAAATATTTAAGTAGACGTTGTCTGAGAGTGTACGAAGAAGATGAAGAAGAACACTGCTATCTTTGAAAATATTCAAGTAGACGTTGTCTGAGAGTGTACGAAGAAGATGAAGAAGAAACTTTGTCACTATACATTCTCATCTGCATTAAAAAAATGTATTTTATTTTTAAAATACCGCATTTTAATGGTTATAACGTATGATCTGGCACTCCTTATTTGTTTTACATGTACTTTCTTGTTCTCTCTGTTATATTCTATTCTTCCAGTATATGATTCATTGTTATATTCTCCATTCCTTTTGTGTTTTACCTTCCAAACCTGTTTCCTTTTAATACAGTAATTATTACAGATGTTATTTCACATTTGTCTTTATTGGTGTGCACTGAAGTTTGTTATCTAGAAGACATGGCCATGGACGAGACACATATATAGAAAAACCAGCTGAAAGTATTACAAGATAGTCTGTATTCTGGAACCATGAGGGTAAGAGATAGAGCCAGACCAAAAAAGAAATGAAAAAGAAAAATTAGCTAATATCATTACAAGGCAGTCTGGTAAGTGGAATCCTCAGGGTAAGTGAAATAGAGGCAGACCAAAAAAACGCATGGAGAAGAGTATTGGAGACAGACGTAAAAGAAATAAAGAAGGCACAGAAAGGCATTGAACAGTTGGCAGACTGACCACAATACATATAATGAAAGAGTAATGGGGAAATGCGCAATGGAACAGCAAATGAAAATGGGGATAAATTAATAAGTTTCTGTAGCATTAACAACCTGGTAATTGGAGGAACACTTTTCCCACACAAAGAAATTCACAAATTAACATGGGAATCACCAAATGGTCGGGCCAGAAACCAGATAGACTACATTATGATTAACGGTAGATGGAGACATGCATTACAAGATGTGAAGGTAAGAAGAGGTGCGGGTGTGGGAAGTGATCACCATTTAGTAGTAGCAAAACTGAATGTGAAACTAAGAATGGCTGGACCAACTGTAACTACACAGAAAAGGTTTGACATCAGCAAATTGAAGGACCCCCTTACCAGAAAAGCTTTTGCGGCTGATATAAAAAAGCGATATCAATTTGCCAAAAGTCAGGAAAAGATATTGACTGATGATATAGACCAGAAATTCAACACCATTTCAACAATATATAAAAAAAGCAGCAAATCATGCTTGGGATTCCAGGAAATGAAGAAGCAAGACTGGATAACACCAGAAACATTAAACACCATAACGATGAGAAAGGAAATGAAAAGAAAGAAAACAGAAACGAAGTCCCCCAGGTTAAAGCAACTTAATAGCGAACAGTACAGTCAGCTGGACAAGGAAGTTAAACGCCAAACCCGAGCCAACAAAAGGAATTTCCTAGACGATCTTGCAAGACAGGCAGAAGAGGCAGCACTGAGAAATGAACAAAGCACAGTATACAAAATAACTAAAATCATCAGCGGAAAACGAGGTGCAAAAAATATTACATTAGTAAGAGATAAGCAAAGAAATCTCATCACAATAGCAGAGGGACAGGAAACAAGATGGGCAGAGCATTTCAGAGAAACTCTGAACAAGGAACCACCAGAGACACAATTGAATGTTCCTGAGGCTGAAAATGATCTAGATGTTAATACAGACATTCCACGAAAAGAAGAAATCACAACAATCAAAGGGTTAAAGAATGGAAAAGCTCCTGGCCGTGATAACTTAAATGACGAGCTATTTAAGACAGACCCTGAGCTAGCAACAGAACTATTAGAACCTATATTTGCACAAGTCTGGAAAACAGGGACAACACCAACGGAGTGGAACAAAGGAATAATTGTCAAATTGCCCAAGAAGGGAGATCTTGCAGACTGCAATAATTGGAGAGGAATAACTCTTCTCTCAGTTCCCAGCAAAATACTAGGCAGGATAATTATACAGAGAATTTCAAAAGCATTAGACCACAAACTGAGGAAAGAACAAGCAGGATTTAGAAAGAACAGAAGATGTGTAGATCATATATTTACCCTCAGGAACATTATAGAGCAGTGCTCAGAATGGCAAAGACAGCTGTACATTAATTTCGTTGATTTTGAAAAGGCTTTTGACAGTATACATAGGGACAGTTTATGGAAAATACTAACGGCTTATGGAATTCCAAGCTGCATAGTGTCAATCATAAAAAGCCTCTATGCCAACTTTACGTGTAGCGTTGGGCAGAGCAACCTAACCTTTGAGGTGAAGACAGGAGTACGACAGGGATGCCCCTTATCAACCACTCTATTTTAACAGTCATAGACTGGGTGATGCGACAGACAACAGAGGGCAGTCCAAGAAGAATAAGATGGACTACATTTTCTGCATTGGAAGATCTGTAATATGCAGATGACATTGCACTGCTAGCACATTCACATCAACACATCCAGGAAAAAACGGATAGACTTAATAAGTATAGCCAGCAGGTGGGGTTGAACATCAATCTAAAGAAGACAGAGGTCATGACGCTCAATGTGAGCAACCCTGAGCCCATATCAGTAAGGAATCAGCAACTGGAACAGAAAGAAACCTTCACATACCTAGGATGCATAGTAACACCAGACAGCGGAGCAAGCAAAGACATCAACAACAGAATGAACAAAGCAGGAACAGCCTTTTTTTTAGTTTAAACAACATCTGGAAGTCCTCTCAGTACAGCACAAGCACAAAATTAAGATTATATCAGAGCTGTGTGCTTTCTGTGCTTCTCTATGGTGCGGAGAGCTGGAGATTACAGAGAAGGAAATGTCGAAACTGTCCTCTTTTCACACAACATGCCTAAGAAAAATTCTCTGAATCTTTTGGCCAAATACCATCACCAACCAAGATCTGCTTACTCGGAGCAAGCAAGAGGACATGCACACCATCATAGCTGGCAGACGCTGGAGCTGGGTTGGCCATGTCCTCAGAAGAGACTTCGATGCCATCACAAGAACAGCTGTGCTATGGACCCCTGAAGGAAAACGAAAGAGAGGCCGACCAAAAACAACTTGGTGGAGGACTGTGGAGGCTGAGATGCAAAGAATGAACCAGAGTTGGGGCACTGTACGAAGGATGGCCACCGACCGAGCAAAGTGGAATCAATTTGTTGTTGCCCTACAAGACGCCACCAGGCGTGATGGCCACTGACTGGTTTGACGGTCGGTGGTTAAGGATCAAAGAAGAAGAAGAAGAAGACTGACCACTGCTTTCTGTGAACGTATTTAACACATTAACTACCGCAAGCCGCTGTCAGCGGCTCACAAAATAATCTCATTTGGACCGCAAGCCGCTCAGAGCGCCAATCTAATTTTAGTAATAAAACGAATGAAAAATGTACTGAAAAACTTTCTGATCTGGTTCGAGATTTTAAGTTGCCGCCGGAAAACAAATTCCCAAAGTATGGTTGTTGTAGAACACTGGAAAATTGATATTATGTTCATATTTTTCAGCGTTTTGGGTTAGTTACCAAATCGTGTAAAACTGTTTACCATGGCAACTAGTGATAGGACTACGAAAAATGCGTGTACATCTCGTCTAACGGCTGCATAGGATAGAAACGTGTTCAACAATTGACTGATAGATCTAGCGACGAGGACAAGAGTGAAAACGGTGTGCACATTGATTGACATTGTGATTTTGATAGAGATAGGGCGCAAGCAGTTATAATTGTGAAAATATTGCAAGTCCTCTGCCATCGGAGGGCCTTGAAATAGCAAGAACCTCTATTAGAGTTACAACCAGTATTTATTGTAATAGTACATTCATTTATCTTTAAAATGACGTGTAATTCATTAAAATCTGTAAACAATTACGAAAACTACAGCTTACTTTGTGCAAACAATTTACAGGATGAAAATGGGAAAAAAATTTAATTCGGCCACAGTGTGTTTTTCAATTCGGTAGTTAATGTGTTAAGTTGACATCTGAGGGTGAACGAAGAAGAAGAGATGGCGCATGCCAGTAAGTTTTGGCATGTATATTATGAAGTCCTATGCCCCACATGGACCTGAAAAGTAATGATGATGATGATTGATGTTATCCTTAACTATCTTAAAATATTATCCTTGACTATCTTATACTCACCATTCTTCTCAAGGAATATTATAGCTAAGCTTCTTTGTACACGTTTATTTTCCTTGTTCAAGACAATCTTAGACTAGTTTTTGCGCTTCATCATCATCACCCTTTAGCCACCCAAGTAGCATAAGCCTTCAAAAAACTTACGCCAGGTCTTCGCGTCCTGTGCCGTCAGGTCAAGGTCGTTCCATGTCTTCCTCATTTCTTTCATATTTGCCTCCAGTTCTCTTCTCCATGTGTTCTTTGGTCTCCCTCTTCTCCTCTTACCCTGGGAATTCCAGAAGGACTATCTTGTAATGCAATCAGCAGGTTTCCTTAGTGTGTGAAATATCCATCATCGTCATCTTCTCATAAAAGTTTATGCACATGTGACTCATTCTCACTTTTTGCGTTTCAGCCCACGGAAAGACCAACCTGGAGGTCAGCAGCAAGGACCCAACTGGAACAGTGGTGGAACATCAGATAAAATGGAGAAATATGAAAAGATAAACAGAATAGGAGAGGGATCTTATGGGGTAGTTTTCAAGTGCCGTAACAGAGAAACGTCTCAGATTGTTGCTATTAAAAAATTTGTTGAGTCAGAGGAGGATCCGTTAATAAAAAAAATTGCTATGAGGGAAATCCGAATGCTGAAGGTATGTTTTGAAGATAAAGGTTTAATAGTGATTTTGTTTAATATATATTTGAATTACAAGATCTAGTGAAGCCAGTAAACAGCATAAGCCATGAATATGGCTTAGACATTAACATTGAGGAAACAAAAAAAAGCAATGATAATTAGTTAAATGGAATATAAGTTAACTTTACACAAAAAAAGGATAAATAGGAAGGCAGTAGAACAGGTTGAGAATTTCTCATATCTTGGATTCAAAATAACAATATGGCAGAAGTGAAACAGAAATCAATAGGAGAATAGAAATTGCGAGATAGGTGCTAACATCCAAACAAATAACTTACAAATTAAAAATTATTCTCATCATCTGTTATTTAAACCATTTTTGCATGGAGCAGAAACATGGACATTGAAAATGAAGTTAGAAAAGAACTGAAGCTCTTGAGACGTATATAGAAGAACGGGGCACATATGGAAGGAAAAAAAACAGAGTAGTCTTTGAAAAGTTATGAATGAGAAGAGAATAATGTATGAGATCAAAGTTTTTGGTCATATAAAAAGGATATAACACCGTGCTGAAAACCATAATGGAAGGAAAAGTTGAAGGCAAACATGCAAGAGGAAGATACAGCCTGTGGTACTATAAGTGGGAACGTAACATTAAGAGATGGACAGAAAAGTGTGTACCATCAAGACAAGAGACAGTAGACATTGTTGATCCATTGCAGCGGACCTTGTGAAGATGGCAGGTGATCACATCAGATATTTGAATGTTTTTATTTATAATTCTTTCAGCCATTGTTTGCCATAGAATATCATCAGAAGACTCAATAATATTCTTGGCAAGTTAGATTGTGTGGGTGGTCATTAGACTGTTCTTTTTTTTTAAATTGTTGTTGTTTTTTATTGCATGTTTTAGCTACTCTGCCAAGACATCTCTCGTTTGGATCTCCTCAAACCATTTATCCAGTATCATTGTGTTGAAGATTTATGCTACTGGTTATTCCTGGGACCCCTAAAGTGGTTGCTATTGACACCAGGGGTTTGATAAGCCCTTGGAGGTCAATTAATGTTGGGGTCAAACAAGGACAATCATGTATGAAATAAAAGTGCCTGCTGTGACTCAATTTTACGCCTAGAAGTGTTCATGAGCACGGCCACATATCGCCATAGTTTGGGTTCTGTTGACATTTAGTGTCATCTCTGGACTGTTTGTTCCACTTTGGTTTGATTAGTCGCATAATTTTATTGCACCTAGAACAAACAGTATTTTGTTTGTCCTTTTATGTTGATAATACAACCATTCTTGTATGCCTTGTTCCCATATAGCAATTAAAGCACCCCAACTTGGTCAACCTGATAGAAGTGTTCAGGCGGCGAAAACGACTTCATCTGGTATTTGAGTATGTTGACCACACCGTTTTGAATGAACTTGACAGATTTCCTCGAGGGTATGTCTATCTGTAATTTGATAAATGTCTGTGATGCAGATTTAGCTGTATATTTACTGGAACAGATATTCAACACAGGTTTATCTCTGCTCAGCACCCATGGATGCAAGTGTATAAATCAAGTAGTTGTTCATTATGTCATCAATAATGAAAATAATTGGCAAAGCTGGTGATAAGCTAATATTAAAGATAAGAATAAATGGGGAAATCCTGGATCAAGTCAAGAGTTTCTCATATCTTGGTCATATAATAACACAAGATGGCAGATATGAAACAGAAATCAAGACAAGAATAGGACTGGCCAAAGCTACATTCAACAACATCAGACCGATACTAACATCTAAACAAGTAACAGACAAATTCAAACTTAGAATCATCAAATACTATATATATTCTTCATTACTGTATGGTGAAGAAACATGGACAGTGAACAAGCAGTTAGAAGAAAGAATTGAGGCCCTTGAGAAGTGGATATATAGAAAAATGGCACATCTCATGGAAAGAAGAAAATAAATAAAGAGGTCCTAGAAAACTTAGGAATAAAAAGAGAATTAATGAAGGAGATCATAATTAGACAGCTGAAATACTTAGGCCATGTAAAAAGACATAACACCTTACTAAGGGCCATAATAGAAGGCCGAGTTTAAGGCAAGCATGCAAGAGGAAGCCAGAACTATAATTGGGAAGATAACAGCAAGAGATGGGCAGGAAAGAGTCTATCAGAGTGCATCATCAAGACAAGAGATAGAAGACATTGGAGATCCATTGCAGCTGAACTATGTGAAGATAGCTCCTGATGATGATGAGTTATTCATTAGATATCTGTGAGTAGATTTGTCTGTATTACATCCTTGGGCATCAGAATAGTCTGTAAGTTTATTGATAAACAATTGAAAAATTGATACTTTGGGGAAGTCCTTTGCAAGCCAAAACAACTAATAACTAATATTGAAAAAAAGTAATAATTTATATTCAGAGCTAAAAATGCAAGTTACTGGAATGTCAAATAAACCAAGAAATAAGGAGTATATATTATTAATATTATTACTTTATTATTTAAAGTCATCACTGTACCTCATTTTAAAGTGTGAAATGAATCTACATAGATGTACTTTGACTCAAAACAAAGCAGTTTATAAACGTGTATGCTGGTCAAGGGTCACCTGTTGTCACACATATCATAACAATACAAGTTTAACTTCATGTGTGATTGAGTATAACTGTTGTTTATATAGCATAACAGTACAAGTATAACTTCACGTGTGATTGAGGACAACTGTTGTTTATATAGCATAACAGATCAAGTGTAACTTCATGTGTGATTGAGAACAACTGTTGTTTATATAGCATAACAGTATAAGTGTAACTTCATGTGTGATTGAGGACAACTGTTTTTTTTATATAACATAACAGTACAAGTGTAACTTCACATGTGATTGCGTGCAGCAGTTGTTTATATAAAATCACAGTGTAAGTGTAACTTCATGTGTCATTGAGGACAATTGTTGTTTATATTCACAGAATGCCAGAAAGAATGGTGCAAAGAATAATCTACCAGACGTTATTAGCAGTCAATTTCTGTCATCAGCACAATGTATGTATTTCTACGCCATCTGATTTCTCAACTCAAAGAGTGTTGTTTTGTTTTCTAGAGGGTGTTTAGGATACACATCATCATTATGCAAACTGATGCCAGTTGTAAAAGTGGTGGCTATAGCAGTTGCTTAACAGCCAGCATCTTTACTCAGGTATTCAGACAAAAGCAGCCAGCTCTATTGAAAAGAATGTGTACCATCTCTGCTATCAGTGTCAAACATGATCACTACCTAAAGCATAGAAGTAAGATCACATGTAAAAATGATGACATCATCATCAATACCCTTCAGCTCCCCAAGGAGCAGAGGCCTTCAGCAGACTTATGCAAATTCCTCCTGTCCAGTGCCATCTGCTCAAGGCCTTTCCATATCTTCTTCATCTGTTTCATTTCTGTCTATATTTCTCTTCTCTATGTGTTTTTCAGTCTCCGTTAACTCTGTTACCCTTTTATTCCAGAAAAAGGACTGTCCTGTGATATTATCAGCAGGTTTCCTCGATGTTTGGATTATCCATCGCCACCTTTTTCTTCTCATCTCTGTTTCACTGGCACTTGTCTGGTTTTTAGATGGACCTATGGGAACCGGTTACTGCCTCTGCAGGAGACAGAATGAGGAACAAAGACATAATGAAGTTGAGGGGCACTGTGTATTAAATAGAACTATGCCTAGTGGCATAATAGATCATGTCTCTCTAGAACTTCCTGTCTCCAGTACAGTTTATCAATTCTGTTGTTGACTTCTTTCCATGCCAAGATGTCAAACTATCCAGTATTTGCTCTCTTTGTCTTCTTCTATCTCTTTTTCCTTCAATCTTACCTGTTGTCACAATGTATTCCAGCTTTCCTCCTATCATAACATGTCCATAATAAAGGGATTGCTTCTTTCTAACTTGTCATTTAAATAGAGAGACCAAAAAACAAAAATAGAATGGTTTTACCACTATGGGTGAAAGCAAACCTGTCTGCTGCCATCATAGGCTTTCATCATAACTCTGCCTTTAAGGTCAGTGGAATGTGTGAAAAGAAGTTAGTAGCTGGTCTGAATTAAATTCGTAAGAAACTGACTTGTGTTAGCCACGGCCACGCTCCTTCTAGGGCATCAGAAATTAATTGTCTCTCATAATGGTGACTGACAGCAGAAGTGATAGGAAAACTTAAACTAAGCTGAGACATTTTGTTTTGAACATGTATAATTTGCTATTGCTACTTGAGCTTTCATTGAGTTGAAAAATTAAAGGAAGGCTCATAGCAGATACCGCTGTAGGAAAGTGAAGTGTTAGAGATTTTACTATACTGGGTCTAAGCTTTATGAGGTGGGGTGACCTTTCCCTTCCTCACTGCCTTTGCTTTCTCTGACTGAAGAGCAGAGTTAGTTACCCAGTTACAGCTAGGTCGACTGGAGCATCCTAGTGTATGTAGTTTTGAACCCTGTAACTCTGCCTCGATAAGCAAGCGCTCTAACCACTTGATGCTCCTTTCCTATAGACAAGTAGTTTTAAATGCTGTAGGTCCAGAACCAGGGGAGATTTTGGTCCAGGAGTTGTGTATCTGGACATGATGAAGATGATATTGATGAAACTACAGATGGAATTAGAAGTCACTGTACCTGTATTTGCCCGTTGTAGTTCTCCCTGAGGCGTGTCGTAGAAGGTGACTAACATGAGGTTGTGCATGAGGATGGCATCTTCATCATGTAACAGGAAGTGCTACAAAAACCACTACTACAAAAGCATACGAACACTTGAAGCAGATGTCCTGCAGAGGAGCCAGCCACAGTGTTGGCCCCATGCTCTGTAAGGAGCAAAAAAAAGATGATGATGATGATACCTGTATTTAATATGATGCAAAGTTTTCAGATAGTCAAGTATTGATTTTGTTTGGTTTGGTTTTAAGACTATCTTCATTGCACATGGACAACTCGTGCTCCGATCTCACCCCTTAGATCACATGTGAAGGATATCAGCACAGTGCATGAACTCTGTAGCACCGGCGAGAATCCTAATGTGTGTTTATAGGAGTCATACATTCTATAAATATTTTTGTGGTTGGTAGGTTCCTAATCTTTAAATTTTGCCAAGGCAGTGGCCATATGGTCTACTGTTTACAATTTTCAACTGCCATGGGATTTTGTATTGTGCGCATCTTGTATCTTGTGAGGGTATTCTCATAATCTTTGTCTTTTCCCTTGTGTATTTTTACACCTAATTGCTGTGACCTTTCATGAAGTATTTTCAATAAGTTTGATATTGGTGTAATTATTACAGCACATTTCAATTGTGACTAACTTCTTTGCAACTTGTCCACAGACAATTCACAGAGACGTGAAACCTGAAAATATTTTAATAACACGGCAGGGTCAAGTCAAGTTGTGTGACTTTGGTTTTGCTAGAGTGCTGAGTAAGCACTGTTATTTTTTTGGTGCTGTTTTATGATGTTGAAATTTGTGTGTATTTTGTCTTTTAATATAGGACAGAATAGATTATGCTTTACATTTTGTCTTTATGTGATCTGCAGTACAATCACAAATAGTTAGAGATGGTGCAGTCGTAAATATACATGGGTATTATTATACTAGATACAGTCTCAGATATATGCAGTGTTATCCCAGATACAGTGTCAAATATATATGTGTGTATATATATATATATATATATATATATATATATATATATATATATATATATATATAATATATATATATATATATATATATATATATATATATATATATATGCTGTCAGTATTATCACAGATATAGTCTCAGATATACACAATGCTATCCCAGATATAGTCTCAAATTTACACAATATTATACCAGATACAGTCTCAGATATACACAGTGTTATCCCAGATACAGTCCCTTGATATACACAATGTTATCTTAGACACAGTGACAGATATACAGGGTATCCGAGAATTATTCACCAGATTATGAAGTTTAATAACCTTGAGCAGATACGAGTGTTGCGGAGACATGATACTGGATTTGAAGCCTTAACCCAAGGAACTTTATTGGTTACACTAGTAATAACCCGTCAAACTTGACAGGTTTTTAATTATAGTGTGCTGTTTCCGAATGAGCAGATAGAAGTACATTCTTAGAGTGTTTTGGTTTCTTTCCATTATATAATGTAATCAAACTGTTCATAACACCGTCATTTGAACGCTTTTCTTCGTTGATTGTAACTATTTTCGGGAGAGTATATATAATGGAAACAATACAATTTTTCAACATGGTTGCATTCCTCAGCTGTGACCAACTTACACACTGCAAGAATTATGTTATTTTAGATTCTATTTAAAAGTTCTTTGATGACAACATTTCGTGTGAAAGTGCGTGGATTGTTTTCAAAGAGTGTTCCCTGATTATAAGTGGTTTTAACAAAAACTTTCAAGTTTTCATGATTTGTACAGCAGGTGAGGGCTCATGCACACCAATTTTTACGCACTTTTTCTTTGTCGAGCGCTACTAATTTCGCGAAAGAATTAAAAAAAATAAAATAAAACCAAAGTATTTGTTTTATATAACACCCAAGCCGCGCAAGCTGCACACCGTGCGTTGCGCACTTTTTTTCTGGTGCGAGTTACTATTTTGAGTGAGACCGACCGACGTAACATACATCGGTAATTACATTGGGATGGGATTCTTTGAAATTGACACCTATGATGAGACAGAATGGAAAAAAAAACTGTATCCTGAGCTCAACTTCATCACAAAAGTATAAAAATAACATCAAGATGTGTACACATGCTGCTTAACTATGCTTAAACAGTAATAGAAGTCACATTATGGTTTTAAAATATGGACTGGATTAAATAGGTAAATTTCTGGGTTTATTATTGACAAACCTAAATCAACACTGTCAGTGTTGTTCTGGCACGAGCGTCAAAACAGAGGAGTTTATTAATGCCCATTGGGTATTATATGGGTCATGACATAAGCTAATGAATGGTTGTCAAGTTTATAAAACAAGTCACATTCTAAAATAAATATTCAGTCTTAGAAACATGAGAAAGAATATAATTTAGTGTTCTGTAGGCTCTTTGGCCTTACCACCTCCCAGAGTGAACATGAGACTATACAGTGTGCTTCAAAATAATGTATACATACTCTAAACAAAATTATATTTCATGAACAACAAACACAATTTTAATTTTCTTTATCACATTTTAAAGCTAAGAGATAGACAATTTTTGTCACAATAACATAAATTTAATTTAGTTTAGTTTGGTTTTTAAGGACTATCCTCATTGCACACGGACAACACCATCAGTGCTCCGATCTCCTCCCTTAGATCACACAAGGAGGATCTCAGCGCAGTGCACGAACTCTATAGCACCGGCGAGAATCCCAATGTGTGTATATACTATATAGGAATCACACATTCTATAAATATTTTTGTGGTGGGTAGGTTTCCTAATTTATAAATTTTGCCATGGCAGCGGTACTTTACGATTTTCCAACTGCCATGGGATTTTTAACGTGTGCATCTTGTACACGGGACCTCCTACTTTTTTGCCCTTATCCGAGAAGGCTAAACATCCGATCTCACTACCCATGAGACCAGGGGGGAGTATGACGTAATTAGGACTACTGGTTCTGAAAAAAATATTTCCATATATTATAATCCCTCAACTGTGATTCGAACCCGGTACCTCTTGAATACGAGGCAGACGCCATACCTCTTAGCCACTCTGACCCCCCCCCCCCCCCCAAATGTGTACACATTTAAAACACAGAACAAAAAATTTTGTTTAATTGTTCAAAATGCCCACCATCAGCATGAATACATGAGCGACATCTCTCACCAACTGATCTACAATTCTTTTAGAATTGTCTTTCTTTCTTCAAAACTTAATTGAGTATTCTCCGTCATTTTTCATGTATCTGAAAAATAAAACAAAATTACTTCATTGTGAAAAAATTGTCTATCTCTTAGCTTTAAAATGTGATAAAGAAAATTTAAATTGTATACGTTTTTCATGAAATATAAATTTTAAAAGTGTGTATAATTAATTTTGAAACACCCTGAATTGTGGAAGATTTCTGAGGTTTATTGTGAAAGGAAAAAATTGGAAGGAATATTAGGTTTAATGTGAAAAGAAGAAATAAATATAGGATCTTTTACTTTTCCCTATTTCTCTTCCTTTTTAATAGCTGGACCAGGTGGAGAGTACACTGATTATGTGGCTACTCGATGGTATAGATCACCTGAGCTGCTTGTGGGGGATACTCAGTATGGACCTCCTGTGGACGTGTGGGCTATTGGTTGTGTGTTTGCTGAGCTTTATACTGGTCAAGCCATTTGGCCAGGAAGGTCAGATGTTGACCAGCTCTACCTCATTCGTAAAACTTTAGGTTTGTGAAACTTTATTTATATAAATGTTTCTATTGTGAACTGTTAGCATGTTTTTCATATCTCATTATTTTTTGGCCCTATGTAATTTTTGCAGGTCTTTAAGGAGACAAAAAAAGAACAGGATTTCTACTCTCTCAGGCTTGTCGTATGATTAATATGGGAGTGTGCATTAGTCCAACCTATTCAAATAACACAAGAACACATGAATGCTTTGATGCTGGCTGCAACATGGCTGCATTCTCCATATGGAGTTAAAAAGAAAAAAAATAAATATTTATTGGTAATTGATAGTAGCTGCATGAAATTTGCGCAGAACGGTCATTATGGACTCGAGTCGATGGACTTGAACTCACATTGGACATAAATCACCATAACAACTGGACTCGAGACTCAACTTTAGGGTTTTAGGAGAAAGGCAATGACAGTAGACAAGGTCTTCCATATCAGACTGGCTATCCGTATTTACGTTACAGCTAGCCATAACCTAACCCTGTTTTGAGCTTTGTCAAAATTAGTAACGGCCGACAAACACTGAGACTGGTTTAAAAAGGAAAAAAAAAATTCCAGTTTGAACTGGAAATGCCCCATTTTTGGCATATGTGGCAGCCCCCAGTCTACTGTCAATTCTCAACAGCCAAGTTTTTTTTATTAGTGACCCCACTCAGAACTTGCCCATTTTGGCAAAACAACTTTGCCATCCTCATTCATAATTCACTCTTACGAAGAAACGTAAAATGATTTTGTTTAATTTGATAAAATTAAAGAAGTCAGTAAATAAAATACTAAACATAGAGACTATTATTGTTAATTAGTATTTATAGTGATTGATGTGATTGTTCAAATAAATACAACAGTGACTATGAACCATTTTAGTCTACAAAATGAGACTCGATATGGAACTCTTCTTGAAAACTACTGTTAGTGACTTAGGACGACTTCACACTTAAAGAGACTTGAGACTTGTACCCATAGACTTGAGACTCGTACCCATAGACTTGAGACTCAGACTTGAGACTTATTGGGACAGACTTGAAGACAACTCTTGTATGAACATTGTTTTTAAATAATTAATATAAAGGGGGATAAAAAATATTACATTTATTTTTTTCACACTGCAGTTCACAGTGTCACTTTCATGATATCATTATCTTCATTATCTTCAGACATGCAAATGAAACTTGGAAGTTTTTGAGTGGGGTCCAGGTCATCATTATTCTGAAATGAGAATTTAATGATGAGGATTTTATGTTTCTCCACCTTTGTCTGCAGCAGATACAAGCATATTATTTCATATTTTCTTACTAAAAACACGCTGTCCATGTTTCACGTAAAATTGTGAATGTACAGGCATTTTAGAGTTAACATGTTTCTATGTTTACATTTTTAAGTGAATTCTTAGTATTCTTTAAGACATGTTTAAGTTATTCCAGTAGTATTTATTGAATGAACATCTAATCTGGCAGCGTGGTAAGAGCGCTTGTCTTTCACAACAAAGTTACAGGGCTCGAGGTTCAATCCTGGCAGCATAACAATACACCTGGCAGCATAACAATACATTCTACGCAGCTGTATGTAAATGGGTGCCTGACTCTGCTCTTGAATTAAGGAAAGCAAAGACAGCAAGGAAAGGAACTGGTCATAAAGCTGGACCTAATCTGGTTAAGTCTAACTCTTCACTCCCCTATGGTAGTATCTGTTGTGGGGCAGCCTATACCTTCATTAGCATATTTACAAAGTTATGAGTTTATCACTTTAAGAACTTAGCTCAGAAATTCAGTGCACATCCTTGGTCTCACTCTACAGGTGACCTCATACCAAGACATCTTGAGATTTTCTCCAACAATGCTTTCTTCAAAGATATGAGCATACCAGAGCCAGACAGACTGGTAAGTTTGGAGTTGTCCTTGTAACAACGTTACAGGTCTGTAACCTTTAATCTGAACTCCTTGGGAACAGTTTTTGTTTCAGAAACTGGTTTATTTTGGTTTCCAGATGTCGCTCAAGTAGCATTTGAAAAGTAGCCAAAAATCTCCCAAAATAGCCCACATCACCCAAATTATTTTCAAAATAGCCCAAAGTCACCCAAAATGTGTTCCATATTAGCTCATTGTTGTCCAAAATGTGTTCCAAAATAGCCCACATCACCCGAAATGTGTTCCAGAATAGCTTGCAGTTGCCCAAAATGTGTTCCAAAATAGCCAGAGTCGCCCAAAATGTGTTCCAAATGGCCCAGAGTCACTTGAAATAGCCACAAATTGCTCAAATTGTGATTAAAAAGTAGCCCAAATAAAGGTTTGATTTTCAGAATATTTTGGTTTTTGGGTGTTCGGATAAAAAGTTTATAGACCTGTACCCATAAACTCCTTATGGAGCACAAGCCTTGATCTGGTTCATGCCAAACCCTCCTTATCCTGTTCCATCTGTTCTAAGTTTTTTCCATGTCTTCTATATCTCTTTTAAATCTGTCCCCAGTTTCCTTCTCCATGTGTTTTTTGCTCTCTCTCTATTTCTCTTATGTAGGGATTCCAATTCATGAACTACCTTGCAGTGCTGTCAACCGGTTTCCAAATTGTATGACCTAATAATCATAATGGTTATGATAAATCATTTCTTGTTTTAAGATTCATAATTATACTGGTTATAATACATTTCAAGTTATCATTTCTAGTTGTATGATTGTTAAGTCATATTTTAATTAAGGGGAGTTAAGTGTTAAAGACTGGAATGTACGGGTCAAATTTTTGTACACGCTAGTAAACACGCTCTGCGTGATGAGAGAATTTTTTAGTCGGGGGTCGTATGCTCAGTAATGTTTAAACTGTTACCTGACTAGTTGTTAGTTTGTTTAAAGATAGGATAAAGAAACTGGTCGAATGTTCTATGAAATAGTTTGGGGGGGAAAGGCGGATGAATTCAGCTCACATCTCAAGCTGCGAGTTCGCGCTTGAATGAATTTTTACTGAGCTGTTTTGGGCAGCTGATTTTTCATGACAGTACGTTTTCTGGCAGAGCTTGGGAATGGACGTGATCCATTTCGCTAGTGTGTTCCAGAATATATAATTTTGTGAAAGGAATATTTGATAATTCCAGAATGTACGTTATTGAAGATTGAGAGATATTATATTCATATTGATTCAAAGCCTTGGATATTATGGCTTACAAATGTACTGTGTATTCAATTGAAGATTGAGAGATATTATATTCATATTGATTCAAAGCCTTGGATATTATGGCTTACAAATGTACTGTGTATTCAATTGAAGATTGAGAGATATTATATTCATATTGATTCAAAGCCTTGGATATTATGGCTTGTTAATGTACTGTTTATTCTGTATGCGTATATTATGAACTGTCGATGCTCCATGACTTGATGTGAACTATATTATCATGATGTCTACGTGACTGTGTAGTGAATAAACAGTGTATAATGTTATCAGGAGTTTCAACGTTCCTGACTCCTATGTTTGTTGTGGTGTGTGGCTCCAGTCTGTCCAGGTATGCCAGAACCCTTTAACATTCGCGTATGTTGTTATCTACATAGTCACACACCTGTCGGCCATCCGTAAGCCCGACCTCACTGACTCTGTCCTTGTCAGTCTTTGATGCACCATACCATCCACCAGAAACATTCCACAACCATCAACATCAACTGAACATAATATGTACCACAAAAATTTAATCCTCAGCATAGTGGTAACAATGATGTTTAGTGATATTCTTCTTCTTCTTGGATCCTTAGCCCCTGACTGATTAAGCAGTCAGTGGCCATGACGCTGAGGGGTATCTTGTAGGGCTGCAACAAACTGCCCCCATTTCGCTTGGTCGGTGGGCATCCTTCGTGTCATGCCCCAACTGTAGTTCTTGCTTTGCATCTCAGCCTCCACAGTTCTCCTCCAGAGTTTGCTTCTCTTTCGCCGTCCTTCTGGGGTCCATAGCAAAGCAGTTCTGGTGATGGTGTCAGGGTCCCTTCTGAGGACATGGCCAACCCAGTGATATTGGTCATAACAAATTAAAATTAGATGCATCATTTCTTGTTGTCTTATTCATTGAAATATGCTATGGCTAGTAGGAAGTTGTCTTTTTTGTAATGTGTTTAATTTTTGTGCTGTCTGTTTTGTAATGAAGCTTAATATGGTGTGATTGGTATTATAATTATCTTGTTTGATAGTTTTTGTGGTAAGTTGAATGTGCCGTGTACAGTTCCCAGGATCTTTGAGGAGACACAGAAAGAATAGTACTACTGTTAACTCTGGTGTGTCATAAGTGGCGACTAATGCCAGGTTGTGCATGGAACTAGCAACCTTGTCATGTAAAATAAATTGCTACAAGAAACACCGCAGTAAGAGCAAGTGGATGCTTTAATGCAGACTTCCTAGAAAGGCACCAGCTGAAAGTAAAGGTTGTGTGCTCCATAAGAAACCAAAAATGGAAAAGAAAAAAGAGATAGTTGAATGTAGTGATTTCCTTGCATGTGAAGTAGCAATATTTGTTTTGACAAGTAGGACACTGTCTTTTCTTGTTGTCAATGATCATTAAGATCTTTGCTATAATAAATAACAGTGGCCTTTAGTTGCTGTCTGCTTTGTGATGTATAAAGCAGGGAGTGCCAGAAAAGAGACCATCTGTTCCATAATCCACGTAAGAAATGCAATAAAATAATCGCTGAGGAAGAAAACAAAAAAGACAGCCATAAAACAAGAAACACTTTTAATGCACTTGACACAGTTTGGATTACCCCATCATTCTCCATGAGGGACAGGCTGGAAATATTTGGCGTTAATGTGAAGACATTTTTGCTGTTTGGATCAGAAATATAGAAAACACGCAATAACAACATTGGATTGGAGAAACTACTTAGAATTTAATAATTATCAATAAATAAGCAGCATTGATTGGTGGAGTGGTTAGAGCACTTGCTTCTAGAGGCAAAGTTACTGGGTTTAAAACCTGGTAGCGTCATGCTGCAGTTTACCCATCTGTAAATGGGTACCTGACTCTTTTCTTGAGTTAGGGAAGGCAAAGGCAGCAAAGAAGGGAACTGGTCACCCCACTTTATAAAGCTGAGACTTAATATTAGTGAAGTCTGTAACAATGCACTCCCCTATGGCAGTATCTGATATAGGACTACCTCTGTCTTAACATAAATTAAATATTTCAAAAACCTGAATCACTTTATAAATAAAATAAAAGAAATTACTGTTCTCTGTATTAATGGATAAGATATAAGTTTTACAAACTTTTGAAAGGATACAGATTTGTTGATTAAAAGTTCCTTCTTGTTTTGGGAAATGGCAAACACATAACAGAAAGAATGTACATTTCCATAATCCAGAAAAGAATTTTTTTTTTTCAAGAAAAAAAATTTGCCAAGACTTAACAGTTCGTCAGAATATTGTTTTTAACGATCCATGTAGCTTATTTTCAAATTTGTATTTGCTTGTTCATTTTTCCACAACAGGCTCTTTTTAAGTGCTGGATATAAATTTTTGAGATGATACATAATAGTTTGTCAAAATTTTACTTTAAATAACAGTGATTATGAATCCTGTGGTGTCACAAAAACTTTCATCATTTTTTTGTTCATTTCAATTTATGACAGGAGCCTTTAGAGGAAAGATATTCTGTGATGACTCCACAAGCAATCAGTTTTTTGCAGGTAAAAATGTCATGTTTTGTTTTAATAATTTTAAACACCTGTTGAAAAAAATTAATGGCACAGAAGATATTCTTTTTCTTTCAGGCTTACAGCAGTTACTGGCTGATTGAGCCAACACGACTTTTAAAAAGGACAGAGAAAAAGAACAGACAGTGATATCGGAATAAGAAGGCATTGCATTGGTAGGCTATATGGAAATCAATAGAAATCAAGTCCAATGCAAAAACCAGAATCTTCAACTCAAATATCAAGTCAAGCCTGTTGTATGGCTGTGAGACAGTTGACGGTAAAGAATAGGTATAATTGAGAGCATAGTTGCCAAAGAACTGCCTATGGCTGTATACTTTTATCATTATCATGATCATCCAGCCAACCAGCTGTTTGTGAGGCATCAGCCTTCAGTCAGTTTTTACCTCATCCTCCTGTTCTGTGCCTTCCATTCAAGTTCTTTCCATGTCATCTTTATCTTTTTTAAGCCTGCAGTTCTTTTTCCCATGTATTTTTGGTCTACCTCTTTTTTTTTTAACCTTGCCAGTTTCAGAACAAGGACTGCCTTGTAATGCTATAAGCTGATTTCCTCAGTTTGTGTCTTATTTGTTTCACTGGAATTTTTTCTGGTTCTTTCTATCAGTTCCACTTGGGTAGTTTTGTCATGATTCCTTCCATCTTGTTTTTTAACCATCCCTAGATGTCAGTTTTATAGTCCGACATTTCTGCTGCCACCTCTGTGGTTCTTTCTTATTTGTTTAGTGCTCACACATTCCAGTTGCTCAGTCTGGAGGTTCTCCTAGGTGAAAGAAGGTGAATCAGCAGTTCAAACTCCTTCTAGCTTTGTCTATAACACTTCCTGAATGGCTGAGTTGAATTACAGGCTATCAATGACTTGTTAATGTTATGAAATCCTTGTGGCTTTTAGTTTCTTCAGGATATGGCAGTCTTCTGCCGTGGACAGGTGTAATGATGAAAGGTCTGTCTTAGACACCATTACTATCTGTGTAGGGAAGTGCTGGTTTTATATACTTTTTAGTACAGTATCTTCAGGTGAATATCTGTAAATAGATAAGGCATGCTTTAAGAAGCCACTGGATGGCACCACAATACAGTTCTTGTTTTAAAACTCCTGGGATAGAAATAAAATAGGGAGACTCCCATACCATGAGGAGATGAAAGTGGGAGATGGGAATCATAGTGATAGTGAGCACATGTGCCGTCCATGATAGAAAAATGTCTGGTTTATCAGTTTTCTCACTGGGATTTACCAGAGTCACAACAGCGTTTTTCCATATACGGTATGACTAGAATTATTGTTTTTAAATTTAAAATTAAAAAAACAATTTAATATTCGTTTAGATTAGTATTTTAGTCTTTGCAGGATGTACTGTAGCTATTTTCGTTAACTTTAAGGTTTACCAAAGTAGATTAGTAGCCAGAGCAAACTTTTGTTTTTTTAATGTTGTGACATTTTTTTAGAATTCATGTTCAAGAATCTGTCTTCAAAGTAATCGTTATCATCACCCTTTAGCTCCAGATGGAGCAAAGGCCTTCAACAAACGTATGCCAAATCTTGCTATCCTGTGCTATCAACCCAAGGTCTTTACATGTGTTCTTGATCCCCTTCATGTCTGTCTCCAGTTCTCTTCTCCGTGTGTTCTTTGGTCTCTCTCTCTACCTCTCTTACCCTGGGGACTCCAGTACAAGGACTGCCTTGTAATACTGTCAACAGGTTTTCTTCAGTGTGTGTCCTTTCCATCGTCAATGTCTTTTTCCCATCTTCTGTTCCATTGGCACTTGTCTGGTTCTTGTCATCAGTTAGACATTGGTGACCTTGTTATACCATTACAATCATTATTGGTTTGGTTTAAGGACTATCTTCGTTGCACATGGACAACTCCATCAGATCTCCTTCCTTTCACACAAGAAGGATCTCAGCACAGTGCACAAACTCCATAGCACCGGCGAGAATCCCAGTGTGTGTACAAAGGAATCACACTTTCTATAAATATTTTTGTGGTGGGTTGGTTTCTAATTTTTCAATTTTGCGCAAATTGCACACAGGACGTCCTATGTTTTTGCCCTTATCCAAGAAGGCTAGGGATCCGATCTCATTACTCAGGAGACCAGGGGGAAGTATGACATCATTAGGACCACTGGTTCTTAAATAAAAAAAAACATTTCCATACATTATATTGCCTCTACTGGGAATCAAACCCAGTACGTTTAGAATTCGAGGCAGATGCCATACCTCTTTGCCACTCCAACCCGCTTACAGTCCTTATATTCCACACAAGCACCCATTTATGAAAGTCTGTAGCTTTTTGATTTTTGTTTTAAAGTGATCACTGCTTTTTTTTCTCAGAACTGTTTAAGAATGGACCCAGCAGAGAGAATGACATGCATGCAGCTGATTCAGCATCAATACATGGATGGGAACAGGGAATCAGGGATGGAGTTTGGTAAAAACAAACATGACAAACTTGATACAACGGCAAGGAAGACTGTGAACAAATCCCGTACAAGTAACTATCCTGCAGTAAGTTTGACACTTCTACATTTAATCTGAGAGCTAGAATAAATGCTTTGTTTGTTAGCTTGAGGCAAAATATTTCCTCTTTTAGAATTTTATTTGTAAATGGACACAAATTTATCCAAACAAATTAAAAAAAAAATCAAGTCCAACACAAAAATAAAAATGTTCAACTCAAATGTTGAGTCGTCCGATTATATTGTATGGCTGTGAACCATGGAGAACAAGAAAAGCAACATCCAGGAAGCTCCTTCATCACGTGCCATCTTCACATCGAAGGTCGGCTACAATTGATCTCCAACGTCTTCTGTCTTGATGGTGCACTCTGATAGGCTCTTTCCTGTCCATCTTTTGATGTAATCTTCCCGCTTTTACTACTTTTCCCTGTTTGCTTCATGGGTTGTCGACCACCATTGTAACTGGTTCCCTTGTAAGATGCCTGCTTCAAAGCATTTACGTGCCCTTTCAGTGTAGCATTTCATTTTACATGATGACTTTACCAGCCTTATGCACAGTCTCACATTAGTCGCCTCTTGCACGTCTGCCTTCAACTCTGCCTTCTGTTATGGTCTTCAGTAAGGTGTTATCTCTTTTTACATGGCCGAAATATTTTAGCTGTCTTATTTTGATCTCCTTCATTAATTCTTTTTTCATTCCTAGGACGTCTTTATTTTGTTTTCTTCTTTCCATGAGACATGCCCCATTCTTCTTTATATCCACATCTCAAGGGCCTCAATTCTTTCTTCTAAATGCTTTTTCATTGCCCATGTTTCTATACCATACTGCAATGAAGAATATATATAGCATTTTATGGTTCTCAGTTTGAATTTATACATTAGTTATACTAACAAATGTGAGTATCTGTCTTAAGAGGTCATACTTTCATAAATGATTGCTTGTGCGGAATACAGGGTGTCCAAAAAGTCTGAAATCGTAGAAAAAAATTAGTTTTTAATTTATTATTTTATTATATTATTTATTTATCTTTTTTAATTAATGTAAATTCATACACTATACCTGGAGAGTGATTGAAATCATTTTGAGCATTTTATTTAAAGAAAAGTTAACATATTTTTAAAAATTAATGTTATTTAAAAAAATTAATGTTTGCTATGATTCTTGGCTTTTTTTGTGTTTTATTTTTTGTTTCATGTTTGCTACTTTTCTTCGTAGCACACTCCTTTCAGCCATTTACCATATGTTTTGTTGTTGTTTTGATGTGTTGATGGGTGTAGAGCGGGCTCTTATCTTCTGTCCATTCTTGCCTCTTCTCATTCCATCTTGTTCTACCCTGTTCAACCTGAAAGTTGGTTATAATTGGGGTATTTAGTGTCATTTTTTTTTTCTAGTTTTGTATTCAATTTAAATATCTATTGTCTTTTACGGTTGCTGATTTTTATTTATATTAGTATTTGTCCATTTTATTTTCTCTTTTGTGTTGTTTATAGATAACTATTGTCCTTTACACTTGGTTTTGATTTGTATTGGCATTTGTTCTTTTTGAGTTGTTGCCCTATTTTTTTCTATACCTCGTTGTCTTTCCTTGTCCTATGAGTAGTTAGTTTTTGTTAATGCTTTGTTAGTTCTTGCTGTTTAATTTTTATTTAGTTGGATGTTTTCCCTGAAGTACTAACCTTATATGTTTTCCTTTGTTTTATGTATATATCTTTTAAGTATTGATTGGGCATCTCTTGGGGCATCTATACTTAAAGCCTTATCACCTGTTAAGTCTATATTGTGATTTCTATAGTAAGTTTTTAATTCAAGTCTTTGTTGATCATACTTTTTACAGTGGATCAGGTAGTGGTCTATGTCATTCTCTTCCTGGCATTCTTGGCAGTGTGGTTCTTCTATCATAAAGTATGCTGCACCGAGACGGAGACGCCACAGTTTTTTGTTCGAAGGTATCTTTAATTCTTCTCTGACCTGGCACGTCCTCGTTGGTTCATTTAGCAGTTGGAACGCATGTCTGCCTTTTCTACTTTCCTTCCATGTTGTCTTCCATTCTTCGTTTATAGTTTCCTTCACTTGGCTCTTGATCTCCGACCTTCCCAGTCCTGCTTTTATATTGTTTTTACTTGTTCTTCCATTCTTGGCGGTCTGGTCTGCCAACTCGTTGCCAGCAATACCTATGTGTGCTGGAACCCACACTAGCCTCACACTACATCCTCTGTTCCCTAGTGATGTATTAATTGCTAGAATTTCTTCCTTTATGTCTGGCCGGCTACATTTACCTGGGTGTTCTAGTGCTTGTAGTGATGATAGTGAGTCTGTAAATATCGTAACCGCTTCTGGTGGGTTATCTTCGATTATTTCTAGACTTTTAAGAATTGCTACCATCTCTGCGGTAAAAATCGATGCTCCTTCCGTTACACTGTAGCTCTTTTTTATTCCCCATTGTGGTATTACAACTCCAGCATCTAGTTGCCCACTATCACCCTTGGATCCATCAGTGTAGACAGCCAGACTTTGTTTAGTTAGTTGGTCTATGAACTTTCTCTTATCATTTTGGCTTCCTTATCTTCTATGTTTTGTTTGATCTTTTCAGTGAGTAAGTAGTCTATGATTGGTGTTTTTAGTTCCCAGGGTGGTATTTTGCTTCTGTATTTATTACTATTTTCAATTGTGTTTGATAGTTCTTTGAACTGCATTAGGTCTTCTATAGTTCTCCACCCTGTTGGATATCTATCTTTATTTAAGGGGACGTCCCATACACTTGGTTGGTTTTTGACAAATGCTTTATGTGCTGGGTGGGTCACTTCTTGTGCTACTTTACTCCAATAATTTAATCTTAGTTCTTTCCGTCTTAGACCAAGGGGAGGTATGCCGAGAGCTACTTCTAGAGCTTCTACTGGTGTTGATATAAATGCACCTGTAATGGTTCTCATGGCTGCATTTTGAATCCTGTCCAGTTTTGCTTTGTTAGAAGCTGCAGCTAAGTCATAGACTATGCTGGCATAATCCAGTTTCCCCCTGATGAAGGACTCGTAGAACATAAGCATTATTTTATTGCTGGCCCCCCATCCATTACCTTTTACAATCCTTAGTATATTTAGGGGTCCCCTACAACTTTCTACCAATTTATCTATATGTTTATTATAATTTAGTTGCTTATCTAAAGTTATGCCCAGAAATCTTGTTGTTGAGGAGGTACATATTTTTTGTCCCTTAACTCTTAGTATACGAGCTAATTTCATGACTACCATTACAGATTTTGCAATAAATAATTTATTTATAAAGATAACATAAAGTGTTATATATCAAAATGTGAAGAAATGAAACCCCTATATCATGCACGTAACTAAATTGTTCAGTGGTTTTAAACATGCATTCAGCTATAAATTTTCGCTATTGACGGGGATCGATCATCGGCCTCTCTAGAAGGCCGCTCGTATACTAAGAGCTAATGGTTATATTGATTTTGTTATTTTTTTTTTTAAATTTCCTTTGCTGAAAATCATACCTACTGTTTTGCTTACATTAATTTGGAAGCCCCAACTTTTCATCCACTCTAAAACTTTGTCTATTTGATTTTGAAGTTTTTTGTAAACATGGTCCAAGTTTTTTCCAGATCGCGAAATGGCACATTCATCTGCAAATTGTGATACTGCATTCTTTATGTCATTAAATTCATCTGCTAAATCATTTACAGCTATAGTGAAGGAGAAATCACTGATCCATGAGGAATCCCATTCTGTTGTTCATATATTTCTGACCTATCATTATTCACCTGTACAGCAAAAGACCTGTCCTGTAAAAAGTTTTCTAGATACCTATAGGTTTTACCAGTAATGCCAATCTTTTTCATTTTGTAAAGAGCTCCGTCTCGCCAGCATTCATCATATGCTCTAGCTACATCTAGAAAGACTGCCACTGTTTTCTCTTTCCTCTTGAAACCTAGCTTTACATCATGTTCTAATCTTACAAGCTGGTCTACTGTACTTCTGTCTGCTCTAAACCCTGACTGGTTTGGGTTATATAACTGGTTTTTTTCTAGGTAGAATTTAACTCTTTTATTCACAACAGTTTCCAGTATTTTACCTAGTTGTGATGTTAAGGAGATAGGCCTATATGAACTTACATCATGGGCTTCCTTATTGGGTTTTAGGATGGGTACTATCATCGCTATTTTCCATGCTTTTGGTATCTTTCCTAAGCTCCAGATTTTGTTATAAAGGGAAGTTATTATGTTTATAGTTCTTTTGGGTACTTTCTTAAGGATTTCATAGCTAAGTATATCTTGCCCTGAGGCAGTATTAGATTTATCTTTTATTGCATTAGTTACTTCTTCCTCTGTTATATCAGCATCTAAATAGTTTGTTTCATCTATCTGGTCTGGTAGTTCTTTTGAAAACTGTATCCTAAGTCTTTCTCTTCTCTCATTTTCTTCCTGTCCAAGACTACTTTTGGCACTGACTTTATAGAAATACTCGGAGCCGCGCTAGCGTAGTGGTTACCACACCGCTCTGGCGACCGGGTGATCCAGGATCAAACCTGGGTGACGGCATTTGAGGATTTTTCGTTGACCGGGATTTGGACTGGATTAACTCGAGACCTGGCGAGTACATTTGAAGGAGTGTCGTCGACCAGGGATTGGCGGCTCCTGAGCCGACCCAGCTGTAATGGGTACCTCCGAAATCGGAGAGTATTTGCCTGAATGGCGAGGGACACCTGTCTCTGTACAAGAAAAAAGGGATACTCACGTAAAATCAATGTCAGGTTAGACATTAGTAATAACCTGAGATTTCACCTCGAGTATTAGCGGGCATACGAAAAAAAAAAAAAAATAGAAATACTCGGCAAGGGCATTAGCTTTTTCTTTATCTGTTTCTGCTGTCTTTGGTAGTTTGATTGTTGGCATTATTGTTTTCTTATTGTTCCCTTTGATTGCCTTGAGCTTTTTCCATACTTCTCTAATTTGAGTGCTAGGTTTAAGTGACTGACAAAACTCCTTCCAGTTAATTTCTTTAGCTTTAAAAATTATTCTGTTAGATTCATTCCTAATAAGTTTATACTCATCATAGTTTTCTTCTGTTCTGTTATTTCTATATTTTTGTAAGGCCCTTTTTCTTCTCTTATGAATTTCTGTACAGCTTTTATTCCACCAGGCAACTGGTTCTTTATTCCATTGAGTTTCTCTTTTCTTATTAATGTTATTTATTTGTTTAAGGTGCTGTGGCATATTTTTATTTGGTATATATTTTATTGCTATTTTCAGAATTTCATTGGTCAGTGTTTCTGCCCACAAATCAGTATCATCTGATTTCATGTCTTTATATTCCATCACCTCCAGCTCTGATTGGAAAGCTTCCCAGTTTGCTTTTTTATAGTTGAAGGTAGGTTTCTCTGGTTCTGGGTTTGGAGTGATATTTTCATTCATGGTTATTATAATGGGCAGATGATCTGAGTTTGTGTCTTGTAACACTTCCCAATTTACATTTGCTAGGTTGTTAGTTGCTATACTTATGTCTATTGCTGAGTCTGCCCTATTAGCTTGTGGATTAATTCTAGTTGCATATCCATCATTTAGTATTAGTAGTTCATTGTTTTCTATGAAGTCAAGAAGGCATTTTCCTGCATTATCTGCATGTTGTCCACCCCAAGCATAATGATGGGAATTAAAATCGCCTACTATGATTGTTTTGGGGCCTAGTCTGGTGCTTATGGCTAGTATTTTTTCATCTTTAATTGTGCCATCTTTAGCATATACATTTAGAATTGTTAGATTGTTTGGTTCAGCTGCTATAGTAACCTGGATACCTTCTATATTGGTTGTATTAAATACTTCCCAGTCTTATGATTTTACATTTTTCGCTAACTAAGACTGCGACACCACCTCCTCTACCTTCTTTCCTATCGTGTCTAAGTATCTTAAAGCCCTTACAACTATATCTACTATTTGGGTTGAAATGGGTCTCTTGAAGAGCATATATATCAGTAGTTCCTCCTATCTCTGCTAGTAGGGGTGCAAAATTCTTTTTGATACCCCTACAATTCCACTGTATAATTCTAAATCTTTCTAAATTGAATTTTAACATCATCTAGTATACCTTTTATTTTGGTTAGCTATCAAATTGCTCTTATTCTTTATTTCCTGTACTTGTGGACCCATTATCAATCAAGTTCTCAAGCAAATCCTCATTTATACTTGTCATTATATCCCTAACTTCTTCCGCTAAGTGTGGTAAAAGTGCCTCAAAATGTTTTTTGATAGTTTCTTTGATAGTTTCTTCTATGTTGCTTTTGTTCTTTTTGACCACTTTCCTATTTTCATCCAATGCTACATTCCTTTCTCTCCCTATGTTAACTCTTGCAGGCCGGAATTTTTTCATCAGTTTTGCCAGAATTATTTTTGTACCTTAAAGAAGAACCTTTATAAATTCTAAAGTTTCTGAGTTATTACACAACAAAGACACACATATTATACATCACAGTAAAGATAAATGAATGTAGAATTAGAATATGAACGATTTTTAGTGATATTCTACATATAGTATTCAGTTATGAGTCATAATGAAAATACGGAACAAATTTCACAGAACACAAAAGTGACGTTCCCAACGTCGTTTCGGCTTCTAGGGGTTTTGTGGATGTACGCTACCAGCGTCGTTCCGGCCTTTAAGAGTTAATCTCCTGTCTTTCACTTTCCATTCTTTTTATTATTATTTCACTTTCTTCTTTTAGTTCAGACAGTTTGACTAGTATTATTTCATTTTCTTCTTTAATTATAGTCAGTTTAGCTACATCCTGGGAAATTTGGTGCTGTATGGCTTTCACTTCTTGAAGTACTGCCTCTGCTCTTTTCAGCGTACTTGTGTCATCCGAGGATGTAGTTGAATCATCTGACTGGTTTTTTGGTACTATTTTATTACTTTCTAACTTGTTCTTACTTTCTTTTGCCATCTGTGACTTAATCATTTTGACATCTTCTTGCACACTCTTAATTTCTGTTATAACTTTATTGCTCGTATAAGTATCGTTTTCCTTTAATTCTTTAATGACCGTTTTGAAAGGGGTTTGGGTTGTTATAGCTTCCTTCAGTGCTTTTTTGGCCTGCTGATATACTGGGCAGCCCTGGAATCTGGTGCTATGGTTTCCTTTGCAATTAATGCATTTTCTGTTTGCATTATCCTTTTTATAGTCAGTATCTGACTTTGCCTTTTCGCATTGTATGAAAGGGTGTGCCCCCGCACAAAACCTACATACTGCCTTCCCCCTGCAAGTGTGTCGACCATGGCCAAACTTCATGCAGTTGGAGCACTGCAACATGGGGGGATTGAAGGCTTCTGTGTTTTTTTTTGTTTTCCCAAATAGTACCGTCTTGGGGGGTTCCCCACCTTCTGTTGTTATCACTACCACTGGGGTTACGATACTCCCTTTCACTTTTATTCGTTCTATGTGCACCAGCTTTAAATCTGGGTTCTGTTTGGCCAGGTTCTTTAGAACATCCTCATCTGAAAGGGCTGGGTTTACCCCTTTAATAACACATTTTCTAGTTTCTTTTGCAATGTCTATTTCTATTTGGATGTTGTGGGCCAGTTGGATCATTTTTGGTTTGTCCTGAAGTTCTTGTAGTAAATTTTTTGTTTTTTCTGTTACATTTAGTGTTAGTATTATTCCACTCTTGTGTTTTTGTATTTTGGCAATGGCTTTTTTGTCAATGACTTTTTCCAATATCACCAAGATTTTGTCGTCCGGGAGGGATCGAAGCGTGGCTTCTGTTCCAGCTATTTGTGTTATTTTGACTTTTTGGGGGGTTTCCTTTCGGTTGGAGTGTTCTTCATTTTCTCCTCTGGTTCCATGACTTCTTTTTGTTTTGTTTTCCTGATTGTCATCTTCCCTTGGTCCTATCTTTTTGTTCGCTGTCCTGTTTCCTGAGCTTTCCCCTTTATTGATTCTGCTTTTTGTTGTTTCAATTGTGTCCTTTTTTTCTGTTTTTCTCATTTCAGGGTTCGTGGTCCTGTTTCTTTCTGTCCGGTTTGAAGTTTTGTCTTTATCTGGAGTTTTGGCCATCGCTTTTCCTTCCCCGGACTGTTTTCTGGTTAATGGTGTCATTGGTTATTTTCCCTGTCTTTTAGTATGCTTCTTTTTGTTGTCTTTGAATTATACTTTGATGCTTGAATATTATTATTTGTAATCTTTGGCTTATTTTGATATGTATATCTTTTCCCCACTACGATTCTTAAATTAAATAGTCCCCTAGTACTTAACCTTAACTACAATAGGCCTACTCTAATACTACCAAAAAATATAAATTATTCACCACTTAAAATATGTCTTTCAAAATGGCTGCCTGATCTCACTCAAGCTATTGCCACGTGGCGCTATTTAATTTCTATTATTTTTAATTTCTAAAATTAACTGAAATAAGCTAACACTGCAGATGGATAAAAAATATCTACTTAACTGAGATCTTGGGTAGTTCGAAGGATGTCTCCGCTGTGTCTCGTCCTAAAAAGGACGTATCAGGCTTGTGTAGTTTGAGGTAAGCAAAAATGTGTGTTACCCCTGAAGTTGACGGAAGTGGAATGTGATATATGGGGAGATTTACCATATACATGGAACTGTTGGTTATATCAGGAAATGTTTCATTTAGTGTGATATTTTTCTTGTATGTTCTATGCTCTGTATTGCATTAGTCCTCTGGATGGTGTTTTTACATTTTTGTTACAGTTCAGACTGTTGTGTTGTTCAGAAGCTTAGCTGTGTCTGTACTGTCATACATTAAATATTGTTTGGAGGTTTATCTATGTCAGTCTGCATCTTTCTGGGGAAGCCTACCGGAGTGGAGCTACTGGCTAGGCAAACGGGTGAATCTGCAAAGTTCGAGGAGCATCCTTATTTTTAAATGTTTGCTTTTGTTTTTGTAACAAAGTGTTTGATTATTTTTGTATTTCTGGCGGGGTTTAACGCCTATACAGTCTTCTACTTTCATCTCTACATTGTGATTATTGCAGTGTGTCTTGACTGTTGGAACACCCTATAGAAAGATTGAAATGAAATAAGATAACCAGTTAGAAATTGATTGAAAGAACCAGGCAAGTAAAGTGAAACAAGAGGTTGTTGTCATGAATCATTAAGATCCTTGCTATAAGAAATAAAAGTGGCTTTTAGTTGCTGTCAGCTTTGTGATGTTTAAAGCATGAAGAGTCAGTAAAGAGACCATCAGTTCCATATTCCACGTAAGAAAAACAATAAATTAATTGCTGAGGAAAAAAAAATGAGGAAACCATAAAGCAAGAAACACTTTTAACACACTTGAAACAATTGGATAGAACCCACAATTAGAAAACCAGTTAATGGCATTACAACAGTCCCTGTTGTGGGATCTCTAGGGTAAGAGAAATAGCGGAAGATGAAAAAAAAAAAAACAGATGGAGAAAGGAACTGGAGATGGGCATGAAAGAGAGATAAAGAAGACATGGACAGACTAAAAACAGACATGGAGAGACTAAAAACAGACAAGAACAGATAAACTCCATGCTCCATAGGGATCTAAAAGGTAATGAGTGAAATAAATGGGTGAGATGTCAGAAGTTTGGAGAGACATGGTCGTCTTTGGTTGTCTGCATGGCACTTGAAGAGTTTGTATTATTCTATCCTCTTTGACATGACCATTTTTTCTTGTGCTTGTATCTGCAGCCATTCCAGCCCCTTCCACAGCTAACAGGACTGACAGTTGGTCCAGCCAATTCCATCTCTCCCATACCAGTTCCCAAGTACCAGGCAGCAAGCAAACCAAGACCACGGTTTGACCACTTACCAAACATCTGACATTTTGGCCAAGGGGTTCAGCGCCATGATGGAAACTAGACCTTTTGTAGACATTATGCAATTTAAATCTGCATCACACTTTGGTTATCTATTCTGATGTGATTTGCAGTGGAACCCTGGAGGCCATTTTTCATGTACTGTTATAAGAATATTCACTTTGCTTAGCTACTTTGTAAAGAACTTCATGAAAAGCTGTTAGTTTCAATCACCAAGTATTTACACCAGTCATAACACTCGCTGTAGCTAAATATTTTGTAATGAGCAAGTGATCCATCAAAACATGGCGGGGACAAATGATGTTGTGCTCTCTCTGCTCCATGTCCTGATGATGTCACTAGTTCTCATGTGGGCATTTCTTTCTTTTCTATTCCATTTCAACTTCATTGGATCTGTGTAGTCAAACTTATCATGACTTATGGTTAAACTTGTCATGACTTATGGTCAAAATTGTCATGACTAATGGTCAAACTTGTCATGACTTATGGTCAAACTTGTCATGACTTATGGTCAAACTTATCATGACTTATGGTCAAACTTATCATGACTTATGGTCAAACTTGTCATGACTTATGGTCAATGCAGCATGGAAAAATTAAAGGCCTGTATGCTCTTATATTGGGTGTTCAATTAGCTTTCGCAGTGCAATGTCCACCTGTTCTACAATTTCCCGAAAAGGTGGTGGGATTTTTGTATTGTTCGTTACTTAGACAAATATGGGGATGTGAAACAAAGGTGTAATTAATTTGATGCAGTTTTTAGAAAACAGTAAGGGAGAAGTTATCTTGAATTGGGCCTGACTTTCATTTTTATTGTTGCTTTTATAGTGATTCTTCGTGCCATCATTGCTTCATTTATTACCAGTTTGTTTAAATGATGAACACAAATGCCTTGGATTATAAAAATATCGATCTTCGGGCCTAGAAAATCAATGGCTGACAAGTTATTTTCTACTCACTATGGTAATGTGATAATTAATATAGAACTTGTTATTGTTATTATATTATTAACAATAACAATGTAGAACTGATGACAAGAACCAGATAAAGTGTCAGTGGAACAAGAGATGAGAAGAAGACGCTGGAGATGGATAGGACACACATTGAGGAAACCTGTTGATAGCATTACAAGGCAGTCCTTGTTCTGGAATCTCCACGGTGTCTGAAGTAGAGGGAGACCAAGGACCACTTGGAGAAGACAACTCGAGACAAACATGAAGAAAACATGGAAAGACCTTGAGCTGATGGCACGGAACAGAAAGACTTGGCTTAAGTTTGTTGAAGACCTATGTTCCTTCTGGAGCTGAAGGATGATGAATAAAATAAAAGGGTTTTGTAAATAAACTCAGGAGAGGAATGATGTCCGTTATATTATTGTTACTGAATTGTAAAACTGAATCTGAATTATGAGGAGGGTAAAGGTAGTCCCATAGCAGAAACTGATGTAGGGGAGTGAAGTGTTATAGACTACACCATACTAGGTCCAACTTTACAAGGTGGGATGACCAGGTAATGCCCTCGCTGCCTTCTCTAACTCAAGAGCAGAGTCAGGTACCTATTTACAGCTGAAGAGACTGGAGCGTGATGCCACCAGGTTTTGATCCAGACACCAGTAACTGTGCCACAAGAGAAAGTCACTCTAACTGCTTAGACATTAGGGGGGAAAAAAAACCGTTTTTAAAATGATCTGCTAAGGTATGTTATGTGTTGTCTCTTGCATGACTGACATGGACCTGGGTCATTTGACATAGACTGGACAAATTTCTGTCCATGTCATTTATAGTATCAATATATTAGCAGAATATTTCTAATAATACAAGTACGTCGTCTGCCAAAACATGGCGGGAAATAATTATGTTATGGTTTTTCTGCTGCATGCTCTGATGATGGCATTATATAGTCATTTCATTCATTTCTATTGTGCTTCAGAAATATGGAAACAGTGTGGCATGGAAGCATTGGAGCTTTATCTATGATAACTAGGGCTTCTGAGCTTTTCACTCCTTTTGCAGCTAATACCAAGTTAAGTAGTCCTTGATATTATCTACACTGTAGGTCTAGGCTTTTCCTGTGGCTTTTCTGCCATTCTGAAACGTGTTGAGCTGAAGTCATGAGCTCCAGTTTCTCCAGCTTGGCTCGCATTTTAAGGATCATCACATCTGGTCCCAAGCTAGGAGGAAGACGTGTGTGGCATTCTTTTCATTTCCTGTCATCCAAGGGGGCTCTCCAAATATGCAGAGATTAAATACTGTGCTCTGGTTCTGGGCTGTTCCAAGAAATCTTCACGTCTTACATAGAGTCACTTTTCAGCTCCCCCTGCCTATCATGGGGTCCACAGTGAGATCCTCCTGCATGCAGGCAACCAGGTAAAAGCCAGAGTTACATATGGGGCTCAAGTGACTCCTCCATGCTTAGTGTGCTATGCTTAGTTCTTAATATGTTTCACCACAGGGGGAATCCCTGGAAGTGTGTGGATGGTTTCAAGAGTCAATGAGAGTGTAATTAGCCTCACAAACAGAGGTTCACATCCAAATCTACATACTATAGCATGGTGCTTAGCTAGTGGTCAAACTTGAAGAATGAATACAACGACAAAGAGTTTAGCATCAAGGCAAAAGACAGAAAAATGTTTGAGATCCTCTGCAATCAACTTTAAAGACTTTAATTTAATGCAGGGTTTCTTAACCCTTGAGGGTCTATGAATGGATTCAATGGGGTCAGCGGACATAAACCTAAAATTTATAAGTATGCATTTATGTGCAATTTTTTCTGAGAAAGGGTCTACAGCCTTCACCATACAATCAGAGGCCTTCACCAGACAATCAAAGGGTCCATGCCACAATAAAGGTTGATATCCTGATCTAATGGCACGTGCCTTAAGACTTGACATGCATTTTTTGAAGGTGTGTGCTCACTTAAAAACTGATAAGTAATGACGATGGTGACAGTTAACTTTCCGTGTGGTAGTAATACTTGATGTGATCTGACCTGACCCCAAAATAAAATAAAAAACTGAGGGTTTATGGAAAACTGAGAACTTTAACAATAGAAAAGTTGAAGGAGTCAAGGCAGGACAAGATTCTTTGTGTTCACATGAAAGGAGTTACACCAGGTCATGAAACTTTTGCACTGGCACCATACAACTGTGGTGGCAGTAAGAAACGTGAAGCATTTCTTCTGCTTATTTACTACTTTTACCATTTTGCTTCATGGGCTGTGGACCATCACTGTAGCTGGTCTCCTTGCAAGATGCCTGCTTCACAGCATTTCATGTGCTTCTTTAGTGTAGCATTTCATGTGCTTCTTTAGTGTAGCATTTCATGTGCATCTTTAGTGTAGCATTTCATGTGCTTCTTTAGTGTAGCATTTCATGTGCTTCTTTAGTGTAGCATTTCATGTGCTTCTTTAGTGTAGCATTTCATGTGCTTCTTTAGTGTAGCATTTCATGTGCTTCTTTAGTGTAGCATTTCATGTGCTCCTTTAGTGTAGCATTTCATGTGCTTCTTTAGTGTAGCATTTCATGTGCTCCTTTAGTGTAGCATTTCATGTGCTTCTTTAGTGTAGCATTTCATGTGCTTCTTTAGTGTAGCATTTCATGTGCTTCTTTAGTGTAGCATTTCATGTGCTTCTTTAGTGTAGCATTTCATGTGCTCCTTTAGTGTAGCATTTCATGTGCTTCTTTAGTGTAGCATTTCATGTGCTCCTTTAGTGTAGCATTTCATGTGCTTCTTTAGTGTAGCATTTCATGTGCTTCTTTAGTGTAGCATTTCATGTGCTTCTTTAGTGTAGCATTTCATGTGCTTCTTTAGTGTAGCATTTCATGTGCTTCTTTAGTGTAGCATTTCATGTGCTTCTTTAGTGTAGCATTTCATGTGCTTCTTTAGTGTAGCATTTCATGTGCTTCTTTAGTGTAGCATTTCATGTGCTTCTTTAGTGTAGCATTTCATGTGCTCCTTTAGTGTAGCATTTCATGTGCTCCTTTAGTGTAGCATTTCATGTGCTTCTTTAGTGTAGCATTTCATGTGCATCTTTAGTGTAGCATTTCATGTGCTTCTTTAGTGTAACATTTAATGTTACACGATGAGGTCACCATCCTCTTGCACAGCATCATATTAGTCGCCTCTTACAGCAGACGTGATAAAGCAGTAGATCTATTCTGTGTCTCCTCAGAGACCCCAGAGAACTACACGGGGCATCTCAGGCTTATGTTAATGTTATCCATCTTGGCCTAGCTGCCTTACTCTGACATGTGCATAAATTGGTCTGCAATACTTGTAGACTCAATATGCATGGTGACTGAAGATTTGCTATCCATAATTACTTGTCAAGCTTCGGATCTGATTATGATGTCTGTTTAATCATCACAAAACAAAAGCTCGCATGAGTTTCCCGTCTTGTACTCACTATACATTAACTCTTTGAATCTCAGGTGGTCTATATGTTTTACCCATCTCGAAAATGGATGCCAAATTTTTTTTTCTCAGGCAATGTTTTAGAACAGGGATGGGCAATATGTTCCCCAATTGATACATATCATGAAATAGCAAAAAAAAAAAAGAATGTTTTGTATTGGGTTATTAGACTTGGCATGAAAATTTCATGAAAAAATCCTTCATAAAATGTATTTATTGAAAATTCGTATACTTATATTTCTGACCTGTACTGAAAACTCAGAGGGGTTTTTCCATATTTGTATGACTCAACATGCCTACACAATAAAGATATTCTTCCAAATTTTGACCATTTGGTCAGACAAGGTTTCACCTTGATGACTTTTATTATTGAGCTTCCTAAATTTGTATTTAACTGTAAGCAAGAATAATGCTTGAACAAAGTCATCTAAAGAAATTTCAGAATTTCCCTCACCAAGTAAAGTAGTTAAAACCTTTTTTTTTATTTGATGAAGTGAATGAATCATGAAATTTGCCATGCACATGGCTTGACTCAAAATCCTATTGGTCACCCTGGTTTTAGAACATACTGTATATGACGATGTACACATTTATGGCAAAATATCTTGTAAATAAAATCATTGGAAATTGATCAGATTTTTTAAAAGTGTTATAAGTCTAATACATCAGAAAAGTTTGTTTCAGGAAATCTGACTATGACCAACAAGGCTTTTGTACATTAGTTTGGTGCACCATACAGCTTGTCGAGTAGAAAGAGTTAAAAATATGTAAAGAAGAATGTGAAACAAGGAGATATTTAATTAAAAAGTGTGAGAGCAGTTTTGCTGAATCACAAGAATGAAAGTGCCGTCACATCGATCCAAAAAAAAAAAACAAAACTTCCTCATGACAAGATAAACATGAAAAAGGCAGAAGTAGATTAGAGAAAGACAGAAAAAACAAATTTTAACTTATTACATTACTTTGGTACCTCTACACCTCACGGTAGAAGGGGAACAACTAAGTAAGTACATTACTTTGGTATCAGAAATGGGACAAATTAATTGTATAAACCACAGAACCTGAAGGCTTGGTGTGAATTAGTTTACAGTCTGTGCTCCTCAGTGGACTTAAAGGTAATGAGTGAATTAAATCAACTATATTTCTATGCTTAAGACAAAAGTGTTCGTCACTGCAGTGAAATTAGTGAAAAATCACAAATACTGTACTTCTTACCAAAAAAAGTTAACTTTCATCAAAAATGTCTCTTTCTACATTTGCTAGTCGTTTCTGAGCAAAATTGCTCTAAACTTTCAAAATAACAATATTAAAAAAAAAAAAAAAACAACAACAAAAAACAGCAATGTGAACAACACTTAAGCTAGGACATATGTCAATCACATGACCTTTTTTGTTTTTTTAAAGTTTTGCCTCACTTTGGCGAGGCGCGTCCCGTTCAACCTAGTCGGTTATATTAGGGCACATGTCCAAACATAAAAGACCCTTAGGTCTTCGGTAATCACATGACCAGTTAGTGGAGAAGAATATAAAGGACATGTGACTTTATTTTAGCATAATGAATACCAAAATTGTTCGATTTGCATATCATCATAACACAGTTAAGGGGTTAAACATTCCATTTCTATGGATCAGTGGAGGAATCCATCCTACCGTGTGAATGATTTATTAATCTTATGGCAGATGCTCATATTAAATTAAATTTTAAAGTGTGGTAGATCCTCGATAACCCAAACTAGTTCAGATTTATGATTTGTTTGAATTTTCGATTGTATCAAAAATATGGTTCTGGTGACTGAAAAAAGGATTTTGTTCAGAGTTGTACTTAATGTACGAGGGGCGTTCAGAAAGTAATGCACCACATCATTTTTCTCAGGAGCTGTTTATTCAAAAAGCATGAAATTTATGTACAATATACATGGATATGTCATGTAAACATCGGTATTATTCAACATAATCCCCATCAACTTGTACGGCTTTATGCCAGCGCGAAACAAGTGCATGTATTCCTAGCCCGTACCAAATTTTGTCTTGATCATGTAGCCATTTCTTCGCTGCATGAATTACTCCTTCATCATCTTCAAACCTTGTCCCACGGAGCGCATCTTTAAGTGGACCAAATAGATGAAAATTAGAGGGTGCCAAATCGGGACTTATAGGGTGGATGGGGTAGTACAGTCCAACCCAATTTGGTGATTGCTTCCCGTGTTGCCAGACTTGTGTGAGGTCGCGCATTGTCGTGAAGGAGAAGCAGGTCTGCTGGATTCTTGTGCGGCCGAACTCTGCGAAAACGTTGATTGAGGTTTTTCAATGTCTTAATGTAAGCTTGCGAATTGATTGTCTCTCCTCTTGGCATAACGTCCACAAGAATCACACCTTCAATGTCCCAAAAGACAGTGATCATGACCTTTCCAGCTGAAGGAATTGTCTTGAATTTCTTTCCTCGTGGTGATTGCGGATGATGCCACTCCATTGACTGTCTTTTTGTCTCAGGTTCAAAATGATGTGCTCAGGTTTCGTCACCTGTAACGATCTTAGCCAAAAAGTCCTCTCCATCAGCATTGAAACGCTCCAACAATTCAGAAGAAATTGCTTTCCTTTGCAATCGGTGGTCATTTGTGAGACTTCGAGGAACCCATCTTGCGCAAACCTTAGAAAATCCGAGAGTTTTTATGACTGCATTTGCACTACCAATGCTGACTGACAGCTGTAAGGCCAATTGTTGAGTAGTGATTTGCCTATCAGTAAGAATAATGCCCTCAGCGCATCTCAACATTTCTGCATTGGTGGCTGTGGCAGGACGTCCACAGCGCAGCCGATCAAGCAGCTCCGTATCTCCACTTCCTGATTCTTTGATTCCCTGAACCCAACGACTGACTACTCCTGTCGACTGCAAAACTTCCATACACATCACATAGACGCTTGTGAATGTTCACAACAGTTTCCTTTTCTGCAACGAGAAATTCTATCACAATTCGCTGTTTATAACGCAAGTTGCTAACACGCTCCATTTCAACGGTTTAGGGCAGCCGTATTATTTGGCCGGTTGCAGTGCAATTTGGTGCACACAATTGGCACATGCCATATTTGAAGTGTGCAAAATTTCATGCTTCTATCTTCATTATTAGCTGAGAAAAATGATATGGTGCATTACTTTCTGAACGCCCCTCATAATTTCATTCATTAGTAACAAGAGAAATGGAACTTTCAACGACACAGTTTTTGAACTTCGTTTCTTTGCTGCCAGGTCTCTCACTCTTTTCAGCAACAGTCTCAAGGGCAGTGAATACCTCTTGTCTGTATAGACCCATCATCTGAATCGAGTTCCAATGCAAACTTTAAAGCTTTTTAATTGTTGTTTACCTGTTATTGCTAACTTTCTAACCTTGTACAATTTGGCTAATTAAGACCTGCTTTCATTTTTGAAAATCTGTTTAAAATCTCAGTCGTGGATTCAGTTATTCAAAATTTCTGTTTCCTTTTAGAAGAAGAATACTCCATCGCTACAGCATGGTATTTACTTGTTGTTTATCTATTATGGCTAACTTTCCAACCTTGTACAATTTGACTAATAAAGACCTGCTTTTCTTTTTGGAAGTCCGTTTAAAATCTCAGTCATCGATTCAATTGTTGAATATTTCTGTTTCATTTTAAAAGAAGAAGAATACTCCATCACTACAGCATGGTAAAAGTAAAACTATGTAAACACCAGGCAATCACATTCATACTAAGCAAACTGACGAACTAATTGGATAATGTGAGAGTTAACTCTTGCAGGCCGGAATTTTTTCATCAGTTTTGCCAGAATTATTTTTTACCTTAAAGCAGTACCTTTATAAATTCTAAAGTTTCTGAGTTATTACACAACAAAGACACACATATTATACATCACAGTAAAGATAAATGAATGTAGAATTAGAATATGAAGGACTTTTAGTGATATTCTACATATAGTATTCAGTTATGAGTCATAATATAGACCACTTTCAAGAAAAGACTCATTTTAGTGAATGAAAAATGTACTCACCAACCCATGCATAAACACTGAAATATTATCCAGAGAGCTCCAGCATCTTTTAAAATATCACTAATCCATATATAAATATTATTTACAAGTATCAGCTTCCTGTGATATTTAGTTAATGTTTTACAGACCATCCAGCGAACCATATAAACATTTGGAAAGAAAAAGGACATTAGAGGCCGCGTGAAGCTTTTAAATTAAATCATACATTGTATTGTTATTATACAACAAAGACACACATATTATACATCACAGTAAAGATAAATGAATGTAGAGTTAGAATATGAAGGACTTTTAGTGACATTCCACATATAGTAATCAGTGATGAGTAATAATATAGACCACTTTCAAGAAAAAAATAATTTTAGTCTATTAAAAATGTATTTACCAACCCATGCAATAGACTGAAATATTATCCAGAGAGCTCCAGCATCTTTTAAAATATCACTAATCCATATATGAATATTATTTACAAGTGTCAGCTTCCTGTGATACTTTGTTAATGTTTTACAGACCATCCAGTGAACCATATAAACATTATACATATGGAAAGAAAAAGGACATTAGAGGCCGCGTGAAGCTTTTAAATTAAATCATACATTGTATTGTTATTATACAACAAAGACACACATATTATACATCACAGTAAAGATAAATGAGTCTAGAATTAGAATATGAAGGATGTTAGTGATATTCTACATATTTTATAGACTACTTTTTAATAAAAACTCATTTTAGTTAATGAAAAATGTACTCGCCAACCCATGCATAAAAACTGAAACATTATCCAGAGTGCTCCAGCATATTTTAGAATAACACTAATCCATATATGAATATTATTTACAAGTGTCAGCTTTCTGTGATATTTTGTTAAATTTGTACAGACCATCCAGCAGACCGTACCATCATCATTAAAATAAAAAAGAAGATATTCAAGGCCGCGTGAACTTTTAAATTAAATCATATATTGTGTTGATATTACACAACAAAAGACACACAAATTATGTTTCACAGTAAAGATAAATATATTTAGAATTATAATATTGGGGCTTTTAAGTGCTATTCTTCATATTATATTCAATTATCAGTAATAATGTAAACAATTTTTTTTTTAAATTCATTTTAGTGAATGAAAAATGTACCCACCAACAGATGCATAAAGACTGAAATATTATCCAAAGTGCTCCATAGTTTTTTTTAAATAACACTAATCCATATATGAATATTAATTACAAGTTTCAGCTTTCTGTGATATTTTGTTAATGTTTTAGAGACCATCCAGCAGACCGTACCATCATCATTAAAATAAAAAAGAAGATATTCAAGGCCGCGTGAACTTTTAAATTAAATCATATATTGTGTTGATATTACACAACAAAAGACACACAAATTATGTTTCACAGTAAAGATAAATATATTTAGAATTATAATATTGGGGCTTTTAAGTGCTATTCTTCATATTATATTTAATTATCAGTAATAATGTAAACAATTTTTTTTTTAAATTCATTTTAGTGAATGAAAAATGTACCCACCAACAGATGCATAAAGACTGAAATATTATCCAAAGTGCTCCATGGTTTTTTTTAAATAACACTAATCCATATATGAATATTAATTACAAGTTTCAGCTTTCTGTGATGTTTTGTTAATGTTTAAGAGACTCTCCAGCGGACCGTACTATCATTATTAAAATTTGGAAACAAAAAGGTCATATTCAAAGTAAATCATATATTGTATTGTACTTACATTATTATGCATAAACAATATGTACACAATTTTATCTGAAAGGATATTTACATTTTAGTCAATGGTGGCTTGCGTATGCCATATCTTGAAGCAGTGTTTTGGGTGGAGGTGAGGATAATCATCGCAACCCTCGCAAATAAAATTTGTTCTTTTTGGAGAATCTGGTTTGCTGGAGACTCTACATCTTCTGTCTTTTTCTGTGTAAGCTATCATATGCTTAGCTCCTTCAAGCCTCTGAATTGGGTTGGCTGTCCTTGGTCTTCCCGGGGTTGTCTTGATACTCTTCTGTGGCTCGGGCATTAGATCTGCGGCCCACTGAAGCAAAGCATCAATCAGAGATATTTTGAACTGTTTTAATGTCATTTTTCTACTGCCTGTGAGCCTATAGAGGATGAAAGCAGTGGTACAAGTAATTTCCATTATCCAGTAGAATATTTTTTTCCACCACTTGTTGCTGCGTCGTTTGTGAATGCCATAATACCCAAGCATTTGATCAGCACTGTCGCATCCATTCATGCTCTGATTATAGTCATGGACTGTTATTGGCTTTGGTTTTGTCGTGGTAGTCATTCCTGTATTTGTTTTGGTGGAAACAATGATTACTGGCTTTTTTGCTTTCTTATCCCTCCATCCAATACAAAGCAAAGATGAATCTTTAGTTTGCCAGCATTTCCGTTCCATGTGTGGTATGGAAAGTGCTTTTATTTCTAATGGAAAGCCAATTCGGTTTGACTGGAGGGTGCCAGTATAGTATTGCTTTTGCTGAAGCAAATAGTCAATGAGTGCCCTGGTGGTGTAGAACCTGTCTGCAAATATATGATAACCAGTTCCAATTTGCTGTAATAGAGTTCTAAAGACTTTTATTGCCATCCCACTATTGGTGTCTGTGCTTGGATCATATGAGGTATTCGCTCCATAATACGTAAGCAGGGATAAAACATACCCAGTGGTACTGTCAACAAGACCAAAACTCTTTATATGATACTTACTAGGCTTAGTTGCATTAAATTGCTTGTATTTCCATCTCCCTTTAAATCCTACAATCATTTCATCAACCGAAACATTTTCAAAGGGCGTAAAGGCATTATTGAAATTTTCAATCAAAGAGTTGATGAATGGCTCCACTTTACTTTTTCCCTCAGCATCAGGCTGTCCCACATGCAACATTGTTTGATAGATAGACAAAAATCTATCTCTTTCAAAGTTTTTGTGATAAAATGGAGCATAAAGGCAATCAGTTTCTGATGAATAATAGTCTCTAATAGAAGGTCTGGGATCAATGCCCATAGCATTTATTGTAGCCATAAATTTTAACAACTCATAGTTTGATAGTGCTGTCCAGCTGGAAAATCTAGATCTTTTTAGGGATGGATTATTTTTAAGAACTTTAAGATTTGCATACTCATTTACAGAATGTACTATTGAATTTGCAATGTCATCAGTAAACAATGTCCTATAGCAGTCAAAAGGAGTTGATGCCTCACTAAGACCTAAGTCATCGTGTACTCCTGGTTTACGACCATATTTGGGAAGAAATCTGAATGCGTTTTGGGTCTCTGTAATACTGATGTTTGGTACTGAAATCCATTCATTACTGATTGCCCCTTGTTGCTCCTTGGTACTAATGCTTTTCCCCCTTTTTGTCGATGATTTGGTCAAAACTTTTTGTCGTTTTGTAGCACTAGGGCCTGGCTGTGACCACGCCCCCTCCTCATTAGAACTAGCTTCTTCGTTAAGTTCTAATTCGAAATCATCATTTTGACTTTCAAAATCATCATTATCGCTAAATTCGTCAAAGATACACAGTTCCCTAGCTTTTTCTACAGATAAAAAAGACTTACGTTTTGATAAACATGATGTGGTTGGTTCGCTAGACATTGTCTGTATAAACAACAATAATCGCCGATCGAAAGCTGACAGATTTACCGTTTTTTCACAGTGAAATTAGCTAGAACAAGCGTGTTTCCGAATCACAACTCAAAGATAGCGCTCTTCTGAATAAAAAAATAGTAACTTCCGTTATGTTAAAATACCAAATTACTAAAATACGGAACACATTTCACAGAACACAAAAGTGACGTTCCCATCGTTGTTTCGGCTTCTATGGGTATTGCGGATGTACGCTCCCAGCGTCTTTTCGGCCTCTAAGAGTTAAAAATAGATACTGTTTCTCACCTACAACTCTTACCATCAAGGACACATGGTTTGCTCTAGCACATTCTTTACTTTCAGGCGCCAACATGAAAACGATGCAGGCTTGTTCGGATTATTGATGTTTGGATTATCGAGGTTCTCTTTGTATTATGGTTTTTTTATACGAGATTGGAATGGTCATACCTTCATTGTCCTCTTATTCGGGAAGTACAATATCTCATTTATATTTGAGGGGACATAATCACTAGTAGGTAATTAACTACAGATTCATGGCATAAAATGTTTTTAGTATACTTATTTTCTGCTTACGCTTTCATGTGGCTTATATAGTAGTCCATAATTCCCTTGGAATTTACTAACTGAAGGCTGAAGCTTACTGGTTTTTTTGGAACAAATTCTTGTTAAAAAATTCGTTGTTTTATTTATAGTTAACTTTTGTGTCCCTCAGTGGAGAGGAGATTCGATCATTAAAATAAAGTCTGGAGAAACTTAAGGAGGTGACAGTGTGTGGCTTTCTGCTGTTGACGAGTGTTTGTTCTGAGACTGCAGTGTGAGCAAGATCATGTGAGTGCCAGCTAAGGCTATATTTTCTTAAATAGTTTCATTTTCTGATATATCCACGCACACTTGTTTGGGGGGGGGGGTATTCAGATTGCCTCCTGTTTGTATAGATTTTCCAGTATATATATATATATATATATATATATATATATATATATATATATATATATATATATATATATATATATATATATAGAGAGAGAGAGAGAGAGAGAGAGAGAGAGATAATAAAGACTCCATTGGAAAAACCTGATGTGTCACACCCACACACAAAATTTGAGAAAATTGCATTTTAAACTTTGAAACGCTATGGGCCAAAATAGAATGACTTGTTCTTTTGCTTCATTTTCTTGGACAGGAATGTGTTTTCAAATGTAATTTTCATTTCTGCACCTTTTTTCACTTATGCTTAATGTGCTAATGGCACTAGCTCAGTTTAAAAAATAATGTAACATGTCAGATTTTCCCACTGGAATCTTCATTATATATATATATATATATATATATATAAATATATATATATATATATATATATATATATATATATATAATATATATATATATATAATATTATATATATATATATATATATATATATATATATATATATATATATATATATATATATATATATATTTATGTATTGTAATGTCAGGTTTTCCCAATGGAATCTTCATTATATATATATAAACATTTATGTATTGTAATGTCAGGTTTTCCCAATGGAATCTTCATTATATATATATATAAACATTTATGTATTGTAATGAATTAACGTCTAAACCAAGAAATCATCATCATTGACCTTATTGCTCCATATAGAGCATGACACTACAACTGGCCACCAGGTCAAGAAATACTGACCAAATATTTGCTAACATGTAAACAGTTAAGTCACGACGACCAGACACTAAAGACCTTTGTCACCACCAAGTGTATTTCATTCTGATTAACATTTACCATTAAATTTTGTGTTCAGTCCTTGTCTTAAGTCTGAGGTTATTTGTTATTGTCATACATAAGCAAACTTATGAATATTTATGAACTTGTATGGATGTATATATAATAAAATACAAAATTCTGGCATTTTGATGCATTGATGCTAATATATTTAGAGGAACTGAGACATTTGTTACTTTATTTCACTGATATGAACGTCTTTACAGGCTCTGTTTTTGCCTTTTTGTTTTATACATTAATAAGATTGTGAAGGAATTTATATGAAGTTTTTTAGAATGTAATAGCATGAATGAGTGAGCACATAAATGATGTAATAATATGTATAGATCTTTAATGAAAATAATGTCTATTATTTTTGCTGCACCATTTTCAAGCTTGTAGTTTCCAGTAGTCTCTGAAGAGACAAAGAAATAATCGGACTACTGCATCCTCTGAATTTGTATGTGCTTCTGGGTATTTCTTCACTTTCATTTCATTATTTCAAAATTTTTTCTTAATCATGATAAGTCTTTCTGAATATGATTCCTCTTTTTATTTGCTGAGTATTTCCTGTGTGAATTTTCTCAGATCCTGTTCAAAAATTATTGCAGATAATGTTTATTGATTTCCTTCACAGAGCTGTTTTCTCTATCATTTTGTTTTCCAATTATTATTTTCCTGCAAATTGAACATATCTTCCTTTCCATTATTTTTTGTATTTGTGTCTTCCATTATTATCAGCCTTCCTTTAGTCTGTTTTGTTGCTCTTCTTTGTCTTCTTATATTTTCACATTGCTGTATCCTTGAATTGGTGCATATGTCTGTAAGATTTCTTTATCATATAGTTTTGCTGTCATTTTTAGTAGCATCATTCTATCAATAAGGGTCCAGTATCTGCAAATACATTTTCTAGATTCTTTTTCTTTTTAAAAAATCTAAATTTTAACGCCAAACTTCTGTTGTTCTCTACCACAGTGTATGAATATATGTTCATCCCTTTGTATGTATTGAGCATATTTCCATCTCATCTCTGCCACTCCCAGTAAACCTAGTTTCACACTGTCTGCCTCTGTAATTAAATCATCACATGTTTCTTCATGATGCAGTGCCACCTTCATTGATAATGATGATAAACTGCCATCTCCACACAAGGTCAGCGGCAGTGCATCTCAAACATCTTCTATCTCTTGCTTTGATGGTACACTCGATTAGACTCTGTCCTGTTCCATCTCTGATATTATCTTCCCACTGTGCTACATTGACCTTAAACTCTTCCTGTCATTATGTTTTTTCAGCAATATGTTACGTCCTTTCTCTGATCAAAATATGTTATGTCTTTACAAAACTCAAATGTCATGACACATTTTTAAACCAATTATAATTGAACAATTGATCCAATTGATGAAAAAATCAGCTCAGCAAAAGATCTAGGAGACGTCTATCACATACTCTGGTTTTGTAAATAGCGTACTTAGCCAGATTTTAATTGTTAGTTTAACAAATAACATATTACAGTGAATACTGTCTCATTTTCTCAATGAATCATAAACACACTACAACCAACCCAGTGTCTCAGTGTCATGTCTGCTTCATGCCCTGTATGTTCATTTTATTTTTAGTTGATTCTTTTATATGTGTTAATTTATATTTTCAGTTGTTAATTTTCTTCTCCCAATACTTCAAAGCACAAAACTCACCACCACCATTGCTAGAGACTGTGCCAAAAATTCACCTTCCAGGGCAGCTTCACAACACAGTAACATTCTGTAGTACCAAAACAAAAACCAACATATCAGCTTGAAGACCAATTGAGATTGAGTGAGGATGAACAAAGATGTTTATAAAATAACAAGCAAGTAACGCGTCAAAATAAAAATTATGGGAATGAATTACGATGTGCTCTTTTTGCTGCTTGTCCAGATAACTATAATATTTCTCCTGTGATGATTTCATTTCATTTCATTCTATTTTGGCTTTGTTGAATCTTTGAAGCCAAACTTATCTAGATGCAATAGCTATGAAAGTACGGAGCAGTCCGTCAAAAATTACATGGAGATTAGTGAAAAATAAGCCAATGGAATGAAATTGACTATTTAATAAACAGCTCTTTTATCACAATATTTTTTGTGTGTGTCTTCTTCTTTGATCCTTAGCCGCCGACCGTCAAAGCAGTCAGTGGCCATCACGCCTAGTGGCGTCTTGTAGGGCAACAACAAATTGATTCCACTTTGCTTGGTCGGCGGCTATCCTTCGTACAGTGCCCCAACTCTGGTTCATTCTTTGCATCTCAGCCTCCACAGTCCTCCGCCAGGTTGTTTTTGGTCGGCCTCTCTTTCGTTTTCCTTCAGGGGTCCAAAGCATAGCTGTTCTTGTGATGGCATCAGGGTCTCTTCTGAAAAATGAGCCAATGGAATGAAATTGACTAATTAATAAACAGCTCTTTTATTACAATATTTTTTGTGTGTGTAAATGTATGAATATCATTTTAAATTGTGCCTTGCTACATACAAAGAAAACACAACACGAGTTCCAAATAAACCTTTCATTGCTCCGTCTCTGATTCATTATTTAAGGACGCATCGACTTAGGTAATTAAATCGGCCAATGTATCAAAATTATTTGGGCAAAATGGAACATATGTCCCTCTAAATTCATTTCAACCTCTTAAAAACAATTAACTGTGATGATTTCTTAACTGCAGCAAATATATATTGTATTGTACATATCCATTAGACTACATATATTCATGAACTCTTTTCATTCTCTACTGTAAGTTGTAAATCTAAGACAGAGATACATATTTATCTGTACTGGAATTGCTTTTTTTTGTTTTTGTTTTTGGCTATGAAATCTGTGTAGTGTGAATATTCCACCATGAAAAGATTGAAAGACGTGTGCCTTCTGTTAATGGGTGTGCAATTTAGTTTTCATGGTGCAGTGTACGCATTTTCTGTAATTGCCCCGAAAGCTGGCGAGATTTTTTTCATTGTTCGTTACAGGACGTTTCATTTAGTTAGTATATATGGGTTAAAATAAAATAATATTCACCACACAGTTTCAGTGAACAAAAGTAGGTTAAACATACTAGACCCTTGGGCAGTGAGACACGGGATCACTGAGCCAGCCACATCATCTCTGACGATTAAAAACAACGAAGTTAAGGAAAATAAATTAATATTACAATTCTCCATTAAAAGCCAACAGACGAAAGCCCCACTTTTGGAAGAAAAAAAAAACAAAACAAAACCACAGGAAGATGAAATGCTACAAGTCCTAAGAGCAATACTCTACCAACTTTGCATAGATCCCATCTCAGTGTGCAACATACCTGGCGATGAAGAGACTGACTAATTGGCTAAGGAAAATGGAAAGCTACCTTAGCCTGATATAAGTATAATTTATGAAGAGGCCAAGAGCTTTATCAGGAGCATGTACAGAAAAAAGTGGGAAGTAGAACATCCAGGAAACCAGACAAATGATGCGTGTTACCAGCTCAGCAGAAGTGAACAGGTGGTTATATTCAGGTGCCGCACAGGCCACAACAGACAGACATACCATCTATACAACAGCGGCCACAACAGACAGACATACCATCTAAACAACAGCGGCCACAACAGACAGACATACCATCTATACAACAGCGGCCACAACAGACAGACATACCATCTATACAACAGCAAAAGATAGGAACTACCGTTGAGCGCAACTGAAGGCCAATAAAATGACTGCTGAACATTTACTGCAAAAGTTCTCAACAAAGAAGAAAGCCACACATGGTAGTACCATTCCTGGACATACCTATGGAGATAACTTCAGACTGACCACGGCTTTCTTTAAACTTATTTAAGTTCTTCTTCTTCGCCTTCCTCGTTCGCCCTCAGACTTCTACATTTTTAATAAAGGCAGTAGTCTGCTCAATGTTCCTGACATCTCCAAACAGTATTTCGTGGAGAGAAGTAGGTTGTTGCCAAATGCTGCTCCGATCACTGCTGTAAGTTGGGCATGATTGGAGCAGATGTTCGGCAGTTGTGGGGCTGGGGCAACAGCAGCAGACATCTGTTGGAACAATCCTGTACATGTGATATAGATGGTACCTCAACTTATTGTGGCCAGTGCGTAAGCGGAAAATTGTGACTTGGTCTTACCTAGATATTTAAGTTGAAATCTGAATGTGTGCGAAGATGAAACGCTCAAAATACAGTAAACTAGTGGTTAGTGCACTGGCTTCCTAGCTCGGTGGTCCATGGTTCTATCCTCAGTTGAGGAGGGATTTTTTTAGACCGAGTACGCCTCCTGGGTCGCCCCAGCCTCATGAACTGGGTACCAGGGCAACTCTAGGAAGGTTAAGGCGGCCGGCGTGATTGCTGACCACATCACCACTAGTGTGCCGATGGTCAAGAAAATATGGGCCTAACACCATTTCCCAATATGCCTCAATGGGCGTGTAACGGGATCCTTTACCTTTATAACAGACGAAGCGGAATGCAAGCTATAAAACTCAAAAAAAGAGGCCCCGATGAATTCACAACACGACTCTCCCCCCCCCCCCCCCCCCCCCCCCCCCCCAAAAAAAAAAAAAAAAAAAACCCTCAAATAACTTCAGAGGCTCCAACAATCAGAGACGTCAAACATCAAACTCACCAGGTTTACGAACCCAAGGGCCATCATCCACACTAATAAAAAAATCCGAGCTCCAGCCCAGACACATCCCAAAATGTAGAGGGGAAAAAAGATACTATACGGTACCATAGTAAACTAAACATACACTGACTGTTATCAACGAGATCAAAACCTGGCCCAGAAAGTTTTTTTTTTTTTCTTATTTTAAAGGGAGTAATCTGACATTAGCAAGTGTACCAAGAACTAATAGATAAAACTTACTCGGGCGAAGGAGGCGAAGCCGTTATCACGGCACTGCATGACAACTAAATAATTAACAGATTAAAAAGAATAGTAGACCGAAGAAGTATAATAAAATGTAACAAGTATAGAATCCTAACAGAACATGCGCTAACTGTCTCGTAAACCACGGAGCAAGATACCGTAGTTGTTCTGTGTCTCACAGAACCAGTACTTAAAGCATTTATGAAAAAGAACACCCCATACAAAGAAAGACTAGGCAACTTAAATAGACCACCAACTAAGCAGAAAATTGATATAAAAATACAACTTCAACAAATGACCAGAGAAGTAAAAATGATAACACAAAAACTACGGATAGAAGAAAACAACATTAAGAACACCAAGAATGACAACCCAAACATCAGACGTAGAGAGACGCCGGCAGACTTGGAAAACCCTAAGGAAATGATAGAGGATATGAAAATAGTATGGCAAAAAATAGAAAATATCGCAGAATTAGCTGTACTGAAAGCCGCCAACGTAGAATTTCTAAAGAGAATAGAAAACACGGAAACAATGAATAATTCAAAGATAAATTCAATTACATTTTAGATGACCTCCTTCTGGTCCTTCATGACAAAGTTCTAACCTCAAGGATAAACATAGAAACAAACATAGCAGAAAAAACCCCAGACTTGTAAACTGTAAATAATAAACTTGTATAGTTATGTAGCAGGGACTCGTGAGAAATAAAGAAGTAGAATACTAGACAACAAGGAAGACTTGGAAGGTAGAAATGGAAGGTGTTGATACGGTCTTTGTATATATAATCCTGTTTCGATGTTTCTAGAGTTACTTGCCCTTATCGGGAACTCTTCTGCTTACCTTCTTACTACTTCCTGTCTTCTAAGATGGTTGATTAAACAAGACGCTTGTATCCAGTGTGTTCCGGCTTAATCATTATGCTTCGTAACGTGAGTATGTATGACAGCCAGCCACGTCTCATTATATCTTACAATATTTACTACACACGACGGTAAAGATCAACATGGTGGCAGCGGTGTTTATTTCTACAGAATTCGAACTATTCTGCTGAATATCTTCCGACACGTGTGCTGACGTCATAGACTCTGGTAGGTCATTGCTTGCATACCATTATTAGACATTTCGTCATGGCAGAACGGCCCTTATTTCGGTTACCACCCTGCCTAGACATAAATAACGTCGAATCAGACACATTTCGTAAATGGAGACGACAGTTAGATCTATACATGCATGCATCTGAAGTGGCGTCTAAACCTGATTCTGTTCGGGCGGCCATTATTCTACACTGTGCTGGACCTCAAGCTGTTGAAGTTTTTGATCAACTTGCAGAGGAAGGAGATCATTCTAATCCTACTAAAATTCTCGATTTGCTCCAGAACCATTGTAGCTCACGAAGCAATGAAGTATTACATACGTTCAGATTCTGGAACACACCTCTTCAAGATCCTTTTAATTCCTTTTTGACTGAACTGAGAACTAAGGCAGACTTATGCAACTTTAACGACAAGGATCGTATGATACGAGACAAAATTGTCTTCACTGTTAACAAAAGGTTACAAGAGAAACTCTTGAGAGAAGCTGACCTCGATCTAAAGAAAGCCATTCACATTTGCAGAGTCTTCGAGCAAACTGGAAACGACATAAGAGAGATGAGTAATACAGTTCAACCTTCTGAAGCAAGGGTTGAAAAGGTACAGAAAAAATCACTCAACCATAAACCTCCCAAGAGAGACACTGGGCGTGCTGCTGGTAAAGCCTGTCAAAGTAACACTGACAGTGGGTACTTTGAACCTAGAAAGGAGTGTCATTACTGTGGACAGAAACATCTATTGATCAAGAAAAAGTGTCCTGCATGGGGGAAGTTTTGCTCAAACTGTGGGGGAAGAAACCATTTCAAAGTTAAATGCAAGAAAGTTCACACTGTTAACACAGAGTCAGTGGAAGATTCTGAAGTTTTTCTTAATTGTGTGAAGTCTAGCAAAGCTTGTACATCTGCACAACTCATTATCAATGGTAAAATTTCAGCTAGACACAGCTGCTGATGTGAATACAATATGTCAACGCTTTGTGATGCAAGAACAACTGTTACCTACTAAACAGAGGCTTGTTATGTGGAATGGTACTAAGATGACTCCACTGGGAGAAGTTCTATTAACTGCTGAGAATCCTAAGACTGGGACAAAACACAATATAAGGTTCACTGTTGTGAAAAATAAATTCACATGTTTGCTGGGCAACAACACACTGCAGGATCTACAGTTTGTGACTGTCAACACAAACAAATTTATTGCTAAGGTGGCTACTGACAGTTCAGATAATGATCATAACTCTGATAACCATCTAGGTGTCCTGGGTGAAGCTGTGTTGCATATTGATCCTAATATTCGTCCAAAGGCACTGCCGTGCAGAAAAATACAATTTTCACTTAAGAGCAAGGTAAAGTCAGAGCTTCAAAATCTAATGAACAGAGGTATATTAATACCAGTAGAGGAACCGACTGAATGGGTTAACCAAATGGCTGTTGTTGAAAAGTCTGATGGTTCCTTAAGAATATGTATTGATCCTAGACCCCTGAATGAGGCGTTGCAGAGAGAGCATTACAGATTACCAACTTTGGATGATGTATTGCCTGAACTCAATAATGCCAAGATTTTCACAAAGCTGGATATCAAGGAAGCATTCTGGCATATCAAACTTGATGAGAAGTCTAGTAAACTTACAACAATGATTACACCTTATGGTAGGTTCAGATGGTCTAGATTACCATTTGGCTTGAATGTAAGCAGTGAAATTTTCCAGAGGCATCTAGCACAAGCTCTTGAAGGTCTTCATGGTTGCATCAATGTTGCTGATGACATAGTTATTGCAGGTTGTGGATCAAACAGACAGCAAGCAATTAAGGACCATGATCTGAAGCTTAAAGCACTGAAACACAGGTGTAAAGAGAAAGGTATTAAACTGAATGACGGTAAAGCTCAAGAGAAGAAAGAAGAAATTACCTTCATGGGTCACCTTATTACTGCTCGAGGTGTTGAACCAGACAAGAAAAAGGTTGAGACAATACTAAACATGCCCGTTCCTAAGGACTGTCATGAGGTTCGCAGATTACGGCATGATACAGTATCTAGCAAAGTTTCTCAACAATCTTTCAGAAGTTCTTCATCCAATAAGAAAACTTACCCGTAAGGATACTCCCTTTATCTGGTCTGCTGAATGTGATCAAGCTTTCAAGAGAGTCAAGAAACTGATTACTTCTACTCCAGTACTCGCATACTATGATCCTGATGAATCTTTGTGTATTCAAGTTGATAGTAGCAGCTATGGACTTGGGGCTGTCCTCCTACAAAATGGTCAGCCAATAGAGTTTGCTTCTAGAGCTCTAACTGAAACAGAACAACGCTGGGCTCAAATTGAGAAGGAGCTCTTAGCGGTTGTATATGGTTTGGAACGCTTTGACCAGTACACTTATGGAAGGAAAGTTACAGTCATCAACGACCATAAACCTTTGGCAGCCATCGTGAAGAAACCTCTGAGTCAAATTCCTCGAAGACTGCAGAATTTACTGATGCGCAGCCATCGATATGACTTTGAATTCCAATGGGTACAAGGTTCCGATCTTCTTATAGCCGACACACTGTCCAGAGTGTGTATTCATAATGTCACATTGGATTCCTTAGCTGATGGAGAAAGCAATGCAGGAGCTGATGCACCTGTAAGATTACCTGAAATACCAGATGTGATGATGGAAAAGATTAAAGCTGAAACCCTCAAAGACAGCGTGCTCCAGAGGTTGAAGTCGACCATTTTGGATGGGTGGCCTAAAAGAAAGTCTGATGTACCAGCTGAGCTTATGCCTTATTTTGACATTCGTGATACTCTGACAATAGAACAAGGCATACTACTTAAAGGAGAGCGTATTCTTATCCCAAAAGCACTGAGGCCTGAAATCAAGCAGAAGCTACACGCTGCTCATCTTGCATTTGACAGCATGGTGCGCCGGGCCAGAAGTTGTCTGTTTTGGATCGGCATGACGGCTGAGATTCGACAGATAGCTGACAGTTGTCCGGAATGTCAAGAAACGAAGGCAAGGAATACTAAAGAACCTTTAAACCAACACTCAAGCGGTTTATCACCCTGGGAGAAAGTTGGCACTGACATCTTTATTATAGAAGGCCGATATTATTTAGTCCTGATTGACTACTTCTCCAACTTCATTGAAGTAGACTTTCTACCTACAATGACAGCACAGTTAGTCATCAGGAAATTGAAGTCTCATTTTGCTCGTTATGGTGTTCCCAAAGTTATTGTATCTGACCAAGGTACTCAGTTTACGTCTGCACAGTTTAGATCATTTACTGCTAGATGGGGAATACTTCATGTTAAATCAGCACCAGGTCATCATAAAGCCAATGGATTAGCTGAATCTGCTGTGAAACTCATCAAGGGTATGATGAGAAAGACTGTTCAGGACAATACAGATGCATATGAGGCACTACTTGAACTTCGTAATACGCCGAGACAAGGGTTTGATCAAAGTCCAGCAGAAATACTGTTCATCAGGAAACTGCGTACGCTGATACCTTCTGCAGTGAAACCCGTTGCATCTCACAGCAGAGTTATTGAAAGTAGAGGCAAGAGAGACAGATCAGTGAAGAAGCATTATGATAAAACTGCTCATGATCTGCCCAAGTTGTCTCACCAGCCAGTCCACTATCAAGACCCTGAACAACCAAACTGGCAACCTGGAAGGATTGATAAGAGACTCTCTGAAAGAGCAACACCTTTCACATCTGATCCCGAGGACCTGGAAATTGATGCCTCCTCTCCAGTTCTACCCGAGCAACAGTTTGTTTTGCGAGACGTGGAGAACACTGGTGAAGTGAACATTTCCAATCCTCCAGAAGTTGATCCTTCAGCTCCAGCTACTTCTAGTCCTGGGAAATCTAGCCCTGGGAGACCGCAAAGAGATCGCAAGAGACCCTCTTGGATGAAGGACTTTGTCCGCTCATAGAGAAGGGGGGAATGTTGATATGGTCTTTGTATATATAATCCTGTTTCGATGTTTCTAGAGTTACTTGCCCTTATCGGGAACTCTTCTGCTTACCTTCTTACTACTTCCTGTCTTCTAAGATGGTTGATTAAACAAGACGCTTGTATTCAGTGTGTTCCGGCTTAATCATTATGCTTCGTAACGTGAGTATGTATGACAGCCAGCCACGTCTCATTATATCTTACAATATTTACTACACACGACGGTAAAGATCAACAGAAGGTAATGACACAAACCTAACCACCGAAAATACAAAAGGATCGACATTCCTGCTAATAGTCCTTTTAAGTCTTTCTTATCTGGGCTGCTGGCAAACTCGCAATAGCGGATGTAGAACTAAAAATCAACAGGCCTGCAAAACAAGAACAACAATATATTGAATAAGATACACCACATTGGAATAAACACAAAGCGTATCATCTCCTGACAAATTAAAAAAAAAGATCCTATTTAGGACCAGCCAGAAAAGGCTGACAATTGCTTTGGTCCATGCTCAGGAAAACGAGTGCAGTCTTGTGCTTGCGATACCCGGTTTAACCACATGTAGTTTATAATTTGTGTTCTTCATTCTGCGAAATCTAAAATAGCAGAAAAAAAACGACTGAGATGACAGTCAAACCGGCAATATACGTAAGAAACCAAACTCATGCAAGACCTCAATTATAACCCAAAGCACCCACATCGTGACGGATTAAACGGGTATTTAATTTTAAAAAACTAAACAAACAAAAGCTAACAAAACAAAAACTAAAAAGAAATGAAAGAACAGTTAGAAAATCTTTTTGTGTGAAACTGTTTTAGATTTAACATCTCCAAGCGGAAACTCATTAAACAGAAAATGTCAACATATACTTCATTTTATGAAAGCTAATTTTTGCTAACTCTCTACTGGAACTTGAGCTACTTACATTATTATTTACTGTAACGTATAAAGGAAACAGAGCCTACAGTAATCTGACAGTCTTTGTAAATCTCGTAGCGTTGTATGATTTGCTAGCAAAACCATGCATTTTCTGCCTGTGTTTACTTACACAAGCGTACTTTTTCGTCACGCCTCTGTTCTTTGAACATAAGCAAACGAAGTGTTTACAAACTTTCGTGACCTGCCCGTCATAACAGGTAGTGAATCAGGTTTGTTTACCTCGTCTTCTCACGCGAAGCTTATCAATCATACGATACCTGACAGACCGCACGTGAAAAACATAGAATCTTTTGAAGTTCGTACTCAGGGGAAGTCAGAAACCCCTGGGCTCTTTGATCTTCAGAAGCAGGCATCCGCACAGAGGAAACCCGTTAGGGAACTATAAGTCTTTTGATGTCGGTCGGAAGACCGCCCGTAAAGCCTTTATCTTGTAACTCTGTTTCTGATTCTTCGTTACACATGGTAACGTGAAAAGTAACATCATCGATAGATCAGAGAAATATAATGATATATAAACTGTGTTTTCTTAAACCTGCTATCAGTTGTCACTCAGAATTTTTGGATAGTCTAAGTACGCAGTTCTAGAACCATTTCGCTAAATGTGTTATTAGCAATTCGTGGGGATTTTTCATTCTGATTTCTGGTAATAGAAATTAGTGCTTACGTGTTTAAAAGTGTTAGCTTTTACCAATTAAAAGTGTTAGCTTTTACCAATATAATTCACTTAGATTTTCTAGCTGTTAGAACTAGTGAAATAAAATAACGCGTAGCTATTTCATACCAGAGGTTCGGTTATAATGTTAATTTTCACCACACGCTTTCTCACACAAGAAGAGGCGGTCTTAGCTGACTGGTTTATATGCTAGGCGCGACTGATAGTGACAGAAAAGAATTCACGTTTTATTTCATTGTGCGTATTTATTATAAGTGCCTATTATTTTAATACCATACGACGACTAAACTATCAGACGCCGACCAAATTAATAGCTACTTAACGACCGGCGATAGTTTGTGATAATTGACATTGTACGCTGATCGTTAAGCACGAGCAGGGGCGGGAGAGCTGCATAACTCCACCCGACCTAAAACTCAGCGCTAGAGAAGTCTGGCTGTGTAGGCGTAAAGGAAAACACCGTGTGCCTTTCAAGTTTAATCAGGACTGACGGAGTGGAGGAGAGATCGTCTAGTCCCCGTCTGTGTGTGTATATAGTTTCATAAGACAGAAGCATTTTTTTAATATAAATGTTCTTATATTCTTCGCTGACCTGATCACAAGAGCGTCCATCGGTCTTTTCTTTGCTTGGTTTTTTGGTCTGTGAAATTTTACTTTGTTAGTTATCTGTGCCTTAAATTGGTTTGAGCGGTATCGATCTTCATTATAAGCGGGTACTCGCCAAAGATACATGAGAACAGTTCTGACACTAAAAGTAATTTAACTGGACTTAACAAACCCAGATAAGACTGTCAGATACTGTAGGCTATATTTCCATTATACGTCACATTCAGCTCTTTCACAAAAATGTGTTTTTGTAAATGTTGATTTATTTGAATATTTGCAACTAGCGTCCGCCTTTGCACTCCAGTTGAAACAATACTTCAAGATTAGGTTCGGATACTTTAGAATTAAAATAGTTTACTGTGAGAATAAAATTGCCTAAACAAAACATACATTCACTCATAAATGAAAAACCGAAATTGGCAAAGACTAATATTCAAATTAGATCTAAACGAAAAAAGGAAACCGTGATTACAGCTAAGAGATAAAACTATTTTTATATTAGTACTTGACGATTGTCATTTTTCAGAGTGAGTGTTCTCGTGTTTAAATTATTACCACAAGGACAAGTCAGCCATTTTCCGCAAATGTAGAGTAATTGGATTATTAAATCCGAGTTCGACGTCTTGTCACCGGCATCGATCCTGCTTATTATGTTTCATTTAAACGAATATTTGTGTTAAGCACCACCCATATGGCTCGGGTTCTTTTAGTTTCATCGCTGTTTAGTAAAAGACGTATACATCAATACACCTTGGTCCAATCTCACGTATACATCAATACACCTTGGTCCAATCTCACGTATACATCAATACACCTTGCTCCAATCTCACGTATACATCAATACACCTTGGTCCAATCTCACGTATACATCAATACACCTTGCTCCAATCTCACGTATACATCAGTACACCTTGGTCCAATCTCACGTATACATCAATACACATTGGTCCAATCTCACGTATACATCAATACACCTTGGTCCAATCTCACGTATACATCAATACACCTTGGTCCAATCTCACGTATACATCAATACACCTTGGTCCAATCTCACGTATACATCAATACACCTTGGTCCAATCTCACGTATACATCAATACACCTTGGTCCAATCTCACGTATACATCAATACACCTTGGTCCAATCTCACGTATACATCAATACACCTTGGTCCAATTTCACGTATACATCAATACACCTTGCTCCAATCTCACGTATACATCAATACACCTTGGTCCAATCTCACGTATACATCAATACACCTTGCTCCAATCTCACGTATACATCAATACACCGTGCTCCAATCTCACGTATACATCAATACACCTTGGTCCAATCTCACGTATACATCAATACACCTTGGTCCAATCTCACGTATACATCAATACACCTTGCTCCAATCTCACGTATACATCAATACACCTTGGTCCAATCTCACGTATACATCAATACACCTTGCTCCAATCTCACGTATACATCAATACACCGTGCTCCAATCTCACGTATACATCAATACACCTTGGTCCAATCTCACGTATACATCAATACACCTTGCTCCAATCTCACGTATACATCAATACACCTTGCTCCAATCTCACGTATACATCAATACACCCTGGTCCAATCTCACGTATACATCAATGCACCTTGCTCCAATCTCACGTATACATCAATACACCTTGCTCCAATCTCACGTATACATCAATACACCTTGGTCCAATCTCACGTATACATTAATACACCTTGCTCCAATCTCACGTATACAGTACAACTCAACTAAAATTCAACAATTGTAATTCCCCAGGGATGAACGGCGAAGATTTATTGGAGACGAGTTAAACAGGAATAGAAGAACGTGTCTCATCCGCTGTTGTTTACAGTTAGGCCGATTGACATAAGTCATGTGACACTATCGATGAGTTTTTTTAATTTGTTTAATTTGTTAATTTGGTCAGTGGCTTGAACGGGTCCTGTCGAATAACATAGCACGTCCGCTTTCCGACTCGGGAAACCAAGTTTGTGACCTGCAAGAAAGCCATGCTGACGACAGACGTGGCCAGTCGACAATTTAAAAAAAAAAAACAACCCAAAAATCAAAAGCGAAATAGATAATGGCCCATGTAGTTCCCATGGGTTTCTGAAAACAGAGAGAGAGATAGAGAGGGAGAGAGAGAAAGAGAGATAGAGAAAGAAAGAGAGAAAAAGAGATGGAGAGAGAAAGAGAGAGAGACAGAGAAAGAAAGAGAAAAGAGAGAGAGGGAGAGAGAAAGAGAGAGAAAGAGAGAGAAAAAGAGAGAGAGAGAGAGAGAGAGAGAGAGAGAGGGAGAAAGAGAGAATAGGATTACTGCATCCTCAGGCATGTCGTACAAGGCTACTAACATGAGGAGGTGCTTGGGACTGGCAACCTCATCATGTAAATCTAATTACCACAGAAACTACCACTCTGCGCATGTCAATGTTTGGTGCTGGCTTCCTGTCAAGGGACTACCTCCATTGACGCACCATGCTGAATATGAATCGCAAAGAAAAAATATATGGTAACAATGGAAGAAGATACTTTACTTTTGACTCACACCAAAGTAGGTCGGGATGGTTTCATACAGAAACTTCTACTTCTTCTTCGTAGACTCTCAGACGTCCACTAGAATGTTCTCAAAGAAAGCAGTAGTCAGTTTGAGGCCATTTGAATCCCCGTAAACCTTTTCCACGAAAGGAACTGACGTCGGCCATATGCGCTTTCTCTGTACCACATATAAGGGGCAACTTTGAAGCAGATGTTCAGCAGTCATTTTATCAGTGCCACAGTTACACTGATCGGTAGTTCCTATCTTTAGCTTGTTGAATAGATGGTATCTCAATCTGTTGTGGCCAGGAACAAGATACAGGAATACAGGAACAACAACACAGCAAACATTATAGTCAAAAGACGAAGCTGCGCGTGTGTCTATGTACAGGTGTCCTTGATGTATTAAAAGGTAAAGGGATTCTCATAACAGATACTCCCGTAGCGGAGTGAAGTGTTAGAGACTTTGAAGTACTAGGTTCAGTTTTGTTATGAGGTGGGGTGACTCGTTCCCTTCCTCGCTTTCTTTTGCTTTCCCTATTTCAAGAGCAGAGTCATGTACACATTTATAGCTGGGTACACTGAAACCTATAATAACCAGGTTTCGAACCCGGAACCCCGGTAACATCGCTGCGAGAGGAAATAGCTACAAACGCGTAACCAAATGGACTCTCCCTTATTGTATTGTCACTGACAAATTATGTTCAGTTTTACCGCTGACCGAGGAGCCGCGGTAGCATAATGGTTAGTGCACTAGCTTCCTAGCTCGGTGGTCGATGGTTCGATCCCCAGTGGTGGTGGGATTGTTTAGACCGGAAACGGCTCCGGGGTCGACCCAGCCTCATGCATTGGGTACCAGAGCAACTTCTGGGAAGGTTAAGGCGGCCGGTGTGATGCTGACAACATCACCCCTAGTGTGCCGATGGTCAAGAAAATATGGGCCTAACACGATATTCCCAATATGCCTCAATGGGCGTGTAACGGGATCCTTTACGTTTACCGCTGACCCACTGACCCACTAATATGGGCAAGTTTTACACTTGGGTTTGGGTTTAAGGACAATCGTCATTGCACACGGACAACTTCCATCAGTGCTCTGATCTCCTCCCTTAGATCGCAAAAGGAGGACCTCGGCACAGTGCACGAACTCCGTAGCACCGGCGAGAATCCCATTTTGTTTATATAGGAATCACACATTCTATAAATATTTTTGTGGTGGGTATGTTTTTAGAAAATCTAGGTATGAAAAGAGAACTAATGAGGGAGGTCAAAGTTCGGCAGCTAAAATACTTTGGCCACATAAAAAGGCATAACACCTTGCAGAAGACCATAACAGAAGGGAGAGTTGAAGGCAAACGTGCAAGGGGAAGACAACGCTATAAGTGGGAAGATAACATCAAGAGATGGACAGGAAAGAGTCTATCAGAGTGCACCACCAAGACAAGAGACAGAAGACGTTGGAGATCCATTGCAGCCAACCTTCGTTGTGGAGATGGCAACTGATGATGATGATGATGTTTTTAATTTTTGCCAGGGCAGCGGCCTTAAAAGGCCTATGTTGAGGACTGACACCAGTATGTTGAGATTCTATATACTTCTGATTACCAAGATGTTGCATGCGTATTCTGATATAAGAAGTCAAAGTCCTCCGGGTTCATTTCATTCATTTTTCTGGGATTTCGTTATGCACTACGCTCGTATCGATATTGTTAATCGTAACCCGTGTAATATGTTGGTACTTGAACATGCTTCATATTAAAGATATGAATATTGACTGACCTGATTATTCTCTTGCATTATTAATATTAGCAGTGTGAGGCAGCGTGTTTATGTATAGAAAGACACTGGTCATTATTTCTAAATAAACAGTCTATAACTGAACTCTGAATATGTCACTGAATAAGACCAGGATTCGACGACTCAATCATTTAATTAATATTCTTTTTTTCCGTGAGAAGTCACAACTACGTAACGACATAGTTCACAATCACAGTTAATGTACGTGTCGCAAGAGTTCATATTCTTCACTAAAATCACATGTTCAATAATATACAGTTCTGCTTAGCGGTCAGTTCCTTTTTCCAGCCAACATCCTTTGGCATAGTTCATATGCTTACTTACTTACTTAGTCGTTCCCCTTCTACCGTGAGGTGTAGAGGTTTGGAAGAGAGAGCGCCAGACCATTCTATCAGCTGTCTTCTTCCTGGCCTGGTTCCATTCTAGTCCTCGGTCCTTCAGAGATTGTCTAATGTTGTCCTCCCAGCGAACTCTGGGTCGTCCTGGAGGTCTGGATCCCTGGCTCTTTGTTTCCCATGCTTGTCGTGGTAGCCATAGTTCATATGCTAACTAGACTTACTCCTGCTGCTAGTCGTATAATATTCCTTTGTACTAGACTTACTGACATTGGAGAATTTTTCAAAACAACTGTAGGAGTTCGGCAGGGATGTATCCTGTCCCCAGTGCTCTTTAATATTTATCTAGAACATATTATGCAGGAGGCTCTCTACGATTATAAATCAACCATATCGATTGGAGGCCGACCTCTGTGCAACCTACGTTTTGCTGATGATATTGATCTGATAGCTGGATCAGAATCAGAACTTCAAGACCTTACCTCTAGACTGGAGAAAGTAACAAGAACGTATGGGATGGAAATTAATATAGAAAAAAGCAAGATATTGGTGAATAGCCATAAGAAACATGTTCCGACCAACATTACGTTAAATGGGCAAACGTTAGAAGAAGTTAACACCTTTAAATATCTCGGGTCCACTATATGTAGTGATGGAAGATCAAGTAAAGAAATCAAGACAAGACTTGAGATGGCCTCAGCTGCCATGACAAGGTTGAATGTGATCTGGAAAAGTAACATCAGTTTTCCTGTGAAGATCAAATTATGCAAATCACTTGTATTATCTATTCTCTTGTATGGGTGTGAGGGCTGGACACTCACTGCAGATACGGAGCGAAGGATTCAGGCTTTCGAGTATAAATGTTATAGAAGAATTTTGCGCATTTGCTATAAAGAGCACAAAACAAATGTCTATGTTAGAGAGAAAATAAACACCTATGCAGGCCACCAAGAACCACTTTTGTCAGTAGTGAAACGTCGAAAGCTTGCCTGGTTTGGGCATGTAACTCGTCATGACTCCCTTTCGAAAACGATCCTTCAGGGAACAGTCGAAGGTAAACGGAGAAGAGGAAGGCAGAGAAAATCCTGGGCTGATAACATCAAAGAATGGGCAGGACACGGTTTTTCCACACTTGTACGCATTGCTGAGGATAGAGAGCAGTGGAGGACCCTGTCTGCTGATGCTTCCACCATGGCACCCCTACGACCCATGACGGGTTACGGGCTGAGATGATGATGATGACTAGACTTACTCCTGCTGCTAGCTACATAATATTCCTTTATACTAGACTTACTCCTGCCGCTAGTTTCTAATGTTCATTTGGCATACAACGCCAGGCTAATCAGCCATATATTCAAACTGCGTTAAGAACGACACGACTTACGTTTGCTCCACGAATACACTGCTAATTTGGCTTACCAGCCACACATATAAATTCAGTGGCTATGCCACACTTTCCAAAGTGGTTATACCACACATACCATAGTGGCTAGGCCACACCTCTGAAAACACTGCCGTTAGGGTCGAAGCCCACAAGTCGAATGACGTTTCCAAGTCATACGCGTCATGCATAGAGATATGCAGACCATGTCGTTAATATATACATATTCAGTAAGTCTAGTTAGCATAACTAACGCAGTTTGAATATGTATGGCTGATTAGCCTGGCGTTGTATGCCAAATGAACATTAGAAACTAGCGGCAGGAGTAAGTCTAGTATAAAGGAATATTATGTAGCTAGCAGCAGGAGTAAGTCTAGTACAAAGGAATATTATACGACTAGCAGCAGGTGTAAGTCTAGTGTAAAAGGATATTATAAAACTAGCAGCAGGAGTAAGTCTAGTTAGCATATGAACCATGCCAAAGGATGTTGGCTGGAAAAAGGAACTGACCGCTAAGCAGAACTGTATATTATTGAACATGTGATTTTAGTGAAGAATATGAACTCTTGCGACACGTACATTAACTGTGATTGTGAACTATGTCGTTACGTAGTTGTGACTTCTCATGGAAAAAAGAATATTAATTAAATGATTGAGTCGTCGAATCCTGGTCTTATTCAGTGACATATTCAGAGTTCAGTTATATACTGTTTATTTAGAAATAATGACCAGTGTCTTTCTATACATAAACACGCTGCCTCACACTGCTAATATTAATAATGCAAGAGAATAATCAGGTCAGTCAATATTCATATCTTTAATATGAAGCATGTTCAAGTACCAACATATTACACGGGTTACAATTAACAATATCGATACGAGCGTAGTGCATAACGAAATCCCAGAAAAATGAATGAAATGAACCCGGAGGACTTTGACTTCTAATAACAGAATACGCATGCAACATCTTGGTAATCAGAAGTATATAGAATTTCAACATACTGGTGTCAGTCCTCAACAGCCTACTCTTTACGATTTCCAACTGCCACGGGACTTTTAACGTGACCAGCTTGCACACAGGACCTCCTGTTTTTTCGCCCATATGCGAGAAGGCTAGGCATCCTATCTCACAACCCAGAAGACCAGGGGAGAGTATGACATCATTAGGATTACTGGTCCTGACAAAAAATTATGTAAATTATATCCCCTGAACTGAATTCGACGCAGACGCCATACCTCTTAGCCACTCTGAACCTCAAGTTTGACATGAAAAGATTGAACGCTAAGGGCCGACTACTTGCTTGACACATTTAGTATATAGAAAGAACAACGTCACACGCATCTTATCGTAAATGTTGAGCGTCGACTGGCAGAGTTATTAGAGCACTAGTTACTCGAGACGAGATTACCGGGTTTGAGCATTGGTAGCGTCACGCTCCAGTCTACCCAGCTGTAAATGGATAGCTGACTATTCTCGTGAATTAGTGACGGTTAAGGCAGTGAGGAAGGAAATATGTCATCCATACTTCATAAAGCTGAGACCTAGAATAGGTGAACTCTCTAACACTTCACTCCCCCACAGCAGAATATGAAATGGATCTACCTTTACCTTTGAAAGGAATTTAAAGTAAGGGATACACATTTGATTATAACAACAATTTCTTCTTGTTCAGTGAAACGGAAAACACAACACAACGAATGTATATTTCCATAATCAAGAGAAAATCACTATCTGCAATAGGACTAACTTTTGTATATGTCCAATGCTGACAGTACGGAAGCCGTAATCGTGAGACTACATAATTTTAATAATATTTAAATATCCATGATTTAAAAAAAAAAAAAAGTTTTTATTCTTCTTTAAATACGTTGCTGACAGGCGCTCACGATCATATCGTTCCACAACCTTCTCTTAACCCTTCCTCCCCTACTCTTTTCTCTTTCCCCCTCCACCCTCATGCCGGTGCTGGTTATCAGTTCAAGCCAATGCAGTTGTCTGCGTGCCAAGAAGCTTGAGTATCTAGTATTTGTTCGCTTTGTTTTTTGTTCTGTCAATTTAGCCTGTCGCAATAAAAATGTTATAGAAATAATTAAAAAAATTATTTTTTAAAAAAAATCAGTAAAGCTCTTAAAAGACTGTAAAACTGCCGGCCCACATGACAATCCAGTACTGACCATCAACGCAGATATTAATACCTGTACAATGATATCAGGATCAGAATATAAAAGGCTGGAGGAGCTTCCATTACATTGGGAAATACAAGGAGATCAGAAGACATGAAGTCCAACATAAAAATCAGACTCCTCAAGTCAATTGTCAAATGTCCAATTGTATGGCAAAAAATACAACAACTACAATCAAACAGCAACAGGCTTTCATAGTGCTTGCGTAGAATAGAATGATTGGGACCAAAGACGCAGCAAACTAGATGAATGCAGTCAGCGACTCTTAGCTTGACTGCTTGCGTCAGGGTCAGCGACCAGAGCTGACCAAGACCCAACTCCACTTCAAAGTGGTGGTCCTGGAAACAGGCTGCATCGCTGCAGTCTGGCTGAGAGAGTAGGGATCGAAGAGGAAAGGCAAACCCGGTCCCCAAAAATACCGTGCTGAAGTCGGATGTGTCGACCGAAAGGCGCAAATATAGCAGCCCCGCTGTAAACGGACTCAACGCAACCAACGTCCTTTTCAGGACGAACGAGGAAGAAGATAACATGGAAGAAGAAGAAGAATAGAAGGATTGAAGTAGTTTGACAAGATGACCAACGTGGAACTGATGACAAGATGACCAACGTAGAACTGATGACAAGATGACCAACGTGGAACTGATGACAAGATGACCAACGTGGAACTGATGACAAGATGACCAACGTGGAACTGATGACAAGATGACCAACGTAGAACTGATGACAAGATGACCAACGTGGAACTGATGACAAGATGACCAACGTGGAACTGATGACAAGATGACCAACGTGGAACTGATGACAAGATGACCAACGTGGAACTGATGACAAGATGACCAACGTGGAACTGATGACAAGATGACCAACGTGGAACTGATGACAAGATGACCAACGTGGAACTGATGACAAGATGACCAACGTTGAACTGATGACAAGATGACCAACGTAGAACTGATGACAAGATGACCAACGTGGAACTGATGACAAGATGACCAACGTGGAACTGATGACAAGATGACCAACGTGGAACTGATGACAAGATGACCAACGTGGAACTGATGACAAGATGACCAACGTGGAACTGATGACAAGATGACCAACGTGGAACTGATGACAAGATGACCAACGTGGAACTGATGACAAGATGACCAACGTGGAACTGATGACAAGATGACCAACGTAGAACTGATGACAAGATGACCAACGTGGAACTGATGACAAGATGACCAACGTAGAACTGATGACAAGATGACCAACGTGGAACTGATGACAAGATGACCAACGTGGAACTGATGACAAGATGACCAACGTGGAACTGATGACAAGATGACCAACGTAGAACTGATGACAAGATGACCAACGTGGAACTGATGACAAGATGACCAACGTAGAACTGATGACAAGATGACCAACGTGGAACTGATGACAAGATGACCAACGTGGAACTGATGACAAGATGACCAACGTGGAACTGATGACAAGATGACCAACGTAGAACTGATGACAAGATGACCAACGTGGAACTGATGACAAGATGACCAACGTAGAACTGATGACAAGATGACCAACGTGGAACTGATGACAAGATGACCAACGTAGAACTGATGACAAGATGACCAACGTGGAACTGATGACAAGATGACCAACGTGGAACTGATGACAAGATGACCAACGTGGAACTGATGACAAGATGACCAACGTAGAACTGATGACAAGATGACCAACGTGGAACTGATGACAAGATGACCAACGTAGAACTGATGACAAGATGACCAACGTGGAACTGATGACAAGATGACCAACGTGGAACTGATGACAAGATGACCAACGTGGAACTGATGACAAGATGACCAACGTGGAACTGATGACAAGATGACCAACGTGGAACTGATGACAAGATGACCAACGTGGAACTGATGACAAGATGACCAACGTGGAACTGATGACAAGATGACCAACGTGGAACTGATGACAAGATGACCAACGTAGAACTGATGACAAGATGACCAACGTAGAACTGATGACAAGATGACCAACGTGGAACTGATGACAAGATGACCAACGTGGAACTGATGACAAGATGACCAACGTGGAACTGATGACAAGATGACCAACGTGGAACTGATGACAAGAACCAGACACGCGCCAATGGAGCAAAAGGTAAGAAGAAGTCGATAGGACACTCATTGAGGAAACTTATTGATAGCCTTACAAGGCAGTCCTTGTTCTGGATTCTCCAGGGTAAAGGAGGTAGAAGGAGACTTCTTCTGTATTCAGTTTGTAGTCATGCTAAATCTGCTGGCCTGTCGCCAGGACTAAGTCCACAGCCTTTTCCAGGTCAGCGTGGCAACCCCATAGCTATAGTCTGAGCTCATCACCGTCTGGCCAGGTCAGGCGTCGTGGGTCATCATGGGCTAGGCAGTTTTGGAGAATGTGTTGAGGAGTCTGGATTCCGGTTCCACATGGACATTCATTCGTATGAGATATCCTGAGGCGATGGAGGTGGCTCTAAGACGGAAAAATCATGATCTGTTGGTGTCTATTTAGCTGGTGGATTGGGTCATATCTGTTGTATTTATCGTCTTCCCTTTCCCACTTGTATTTTACTAATTATTGATGATGGTTTTAGCTTCTCGACAGGGCAAAGGATGACTGAATTGTTCCATTTTACTGCCACTTCTAGACAGAGTATCGGCTCTCTCATTTCCAGTGGTTCCACAATGGGAGGGTGTTGGGAGCTGCTGTGCGGTGCATAGCAGATTACATTTGGTAATCACAGTTGTGGTCTTGCACCGCAGAGCACTCTCATAGAATATAGTGAACATGTGCGAAGCGTTGTGAGCTATGACGCGAGGGGGGTTACCCTGGGTTCTTTTGATAGTGTTGGCCGGGTGGGCAGACGTGTGTGTGAACTGGCGGAGGACATACTGTCCTGTTGCATTAGCCAGAGTGGCTGATGGATACGTTCCAAGTTGGGAACTGTGAATAGTTGTGCTAGCATTTGGTAGGCAGATTATCATGTGTACCATGAGAGAACTGGATGTTCTCTGTGTTTGCCGTTGAGGCAAAGTGAGGTTGTGTTGACTTGTGGTACAGCTAGTCCTTTTGAGTCAGTGGTCAACTGACTGAACTATACGTGTTTAAAGACCATGGTTTAAACGCCAGAAAGTGAAGTTTAACTGGAAGCTGCGTGCCTGCATCTGAGTATATATGTACCCATTAAAATGTCTTGATCATATACAAATCGTCGCAATAAACATGAGAACCGTTGGCCCGTGTTCCAGACTCGTCAGTAACGTTGACTTAAGTTAACATGTTAGCGTTGTGGTTATCACCCAGTCTCCGTTATTACACCACGTCGATTTCAATGAAAACATGAATCCGGAAAGAGCTGAAGTTTATATTAAAGTTCTGTAACATCCGTCCATAGAAGCCAGAGCTCTTAACAGAGGGTAACTGCTGAAGGGCAATGGTTGATGACCCTTGGATAATGATCAGCTCAGATCTGATCTCAGGCATCATGTTTTCATTTCTGGTGTTTTGTATTAATTACAGTAGTGATCTGTCACAGAGGGGCTTAATTAAAGTCTGTCTGAGTACAGAGACAAGACACCAGTTTTGAGGAAAGTCCGAGAAGATAGATTAAGATGAGAATTACAGTGAATGTGGAAGGATGAGACTTATAGCTTCAAGGGCGGGAACCTAGATTGACTCTCCCTCGCCACTTGTGACTTATTTACTAGCTACTGTCTCACCACCTCTGACTACCAGAAAGGAGATAATGTTACACTAAGTTATCTACAGACACCACTGTACAGTCAAAGCATACAAGTACAGTATAGTGAAAGATAAACTGATCCAGTGTACATTTTATAGTTTATTAAACAACAAATCAATACCACAGCAAACAACAATAACGTGCGAGTTCGCACAACCTGGAAACAAAAGAACAAATCAAGTGAAAGACACAATATAAAAATTACCACGCTCTCTTTCACACCTGCATGAAAATAACTAAGGATAAAGACATATACTTGGTGGGGGTCTCTAAGTAAGAGCCACCACTCCTGACTACACTATTGTTACTAACTAAACACACTGTCCCGCTGAAGATTTATAAACTAAATGACTACACTGTCTCAAAGGCGCTCTAGGTGGTCCTGCACACCTAATTAAGACACCCCAAGAAATGCTACGCTAATGGATTCTGCAGCACCACCTCAGAGGCTGTCCTCTAAGCATTTATATCTAACACTACTGTTCCTGAGGAAACCGCTAAACTCCACTCTCTCTCTCCTCTGTTTCTGTTCAGTGCCTTTCTGACGCTATCGTTTTCGTCTGAGGCTTCAATGAGTTGCTTTTCGTCACACACCTCCTCCCGTTAGCATTTAGAGAAGCATGATCTCCCTATCTCTTCTCCCGAATACTGATGAAGGGGCCCTTGGTGAATATATATTTATTTATTTGCCTAAGGCTGTAGATTTTATCACTGCTGATGACACTCAATTCTTCAAACCGACGAGTTAACCCGCATCGGGTTTAGGCCTACTGCATTATTGTGGCAGTGTGGTGAGTTGGGAAATAAATATATTTATAGGGGACTTAGTGTACTGAATGAGATCAGCTGTTAAGGTTTCTGAAGATAATAATTTTGGTGTGTATACAGAATACCTTACTTGCTACCACATTTCGATCTCAATCAGACTTATTCTTGAGTAATGAATAATAGCTTCGTTAAGTGTCTAGGGTTATGATAGTGATGAAGTGTAAGTATAACAACCAACTGACATATACACAATTGCTTTAATAATTTCCACAATTTACAGCACTTTGACAATCACAAACACATAACACTCTAAAAGACTATCTTATTAAGTCAAGGGTTAAGGTTTTAAAATGTATTAATGATCTTTCAATATCTTTCCTGATTCTATTGTATTTGTGAATCAGGAATCACAATAAAAATGTAATCACAATATTTATATACAAGTATTTATACACTGGATATTTATCCAGTCATAGACTGTTATAGCAATATGAGTGTGGCGTTGTTGTGTAATATTATGAGGTAATATTGTCATTAATAGCTAGACTGTTGGTTGTCATCATGACTTCATGTGTTTGTTACTGGTGGAAATCTTATTGAGGGATTCACAGATTCTGTTTCTTTAAAATTTATGTCCCCTTTTATATAATAAGTTCAGTTCAGGGTTATTTGATTCAAGGTTGAGTCTTTTCGTGCTGACAAGATCTTATCTCATAATGCAGTTGCAGGAAACCTGTATCCTCTGCTCGCTTGCTTCTCAGTTTGATAGTAAGATGGACAATGGCCGCTATCTTGTGCAAGGAGTCTGCTGCCAGCTTTCTGGATCACGCAGTACTCAGACCGGACGATGCAATATCACCATCTATACCACGGCCCCTGAAATGAGAAGGTTGTGCCTCCTTCTTCATAACTAATATACAATTATTATTCCACACTGAAGTACATGACAGTACAAACATAAAGTTCAGCGCTTTAGGCCAACTGCTAGCTTTTCATGTGACAATATACACCAGTATTCCTCACCTCAATGGTTACAACGCCTCTGCAATTCCAGCTGTAATCCCTTCCATACAATAGGATAGGTGTTATGTTACTATATGGCAATCCAATATATATATGTAGTTATACTCCTCTCTGACAATCTTTTACATGGTGGAGCAATATCTAGGCTTTGCCTCATGTTTGCTACTGAACCACACACATACAGACATAATTTATCATTTCACATTCAATTTTCATATAAATACATATTAAAAATGTCTAGCTTACCACAATTCGTAAGGAAATACACACTAAAGATGACTGACACAGTTTGATCTGCGGTATGTCCAGGCTGTTATATATATTTAATTTTGAATAACACTGCCTGCTCTCATCTCTCTTTTGTGTAACGATATGGCGTCCCCTCTAAGATTTTTTCTGCCAATATCCAGTACACTGGCCAATCGTTTTGAATCTTTTCAAAAGAGTACAGAGTCATTCAAATATATTCATTCACTTTTACTCCGTTTCTAGGCATTTATTTTTATTCATAGGTCACCCAATTAAATTTCTTTTAACTTCAAAGTTCAGCCAATGGCCTCCCTCGTACTATCTTAGACTTCCTGTCTCTACTATGTTTCAACAAAAATTCAGGGAATTCCATCCCAAGCAGATATGACCAAACCTGACAGTATCTCTGTTCTCTATATGTTTTACTATCAATATCTAATTATCTAATGGACTATTTAAACAACCAATTACATATTCTTTGTCCACAAGTCTTCAGAAACCCGAATATACAATTATCATGAGACTAAATGGCTTATTTAAAAATACTGTCTTTTTTCGATCTTAGTTGTTTATTTTAACTATCATCTGTCCGCACCCTTTTAACTGTACTATCAGTATAAAGTCAGGAGCTCAGACGTAAAACAGTAGAGTATCAGGTTTCCTAATAAGAATTAAACCTGTTTTCGAAACCTAATGTCGTGTCGTTAGTTTTTTTCATCACTGTTTATTTGAAAAAATTAGGAACTGTCTTTTTTTCTTGTTGAGGTGATCACTGGCCCAAGACAGTATACATGTTGTTAGATGTGTAGTGCGAGCGTATGATGAATTGAGTGTGGGTGCGAATGAAGACGCGAATGTGTTTAGGCTCGTATAGATGTAGATCCTGCAACCCATACTCTCACATGCAGTAATCAAGGATGCTTTGACACTGCAGGCATGTTTCAAGACATTTATTGACGGGAACACACATAGTATCAACAGGAACAGTCAGTGTAACAAGGTCATGCTGACCTGACATCGATAGGTATACATTTGGCATTCAAAAAGGTAAACATCAGAATAGACGTGCATGGTCAATAGCAAAGTTCTTCAATAATGACAGTTCGTAGCGTCGCCCTTGGCGTCTCTGACTAAACGCGTCAGATGCCTTAGTTACCTTGACACACAGGTGCAACTTGGCACTCCCTGCCAATTGCACATATCAGGCTGTAGTATAATAGCCGGAAGCACAGGCCTCGTTCTGACGTCGGCCGTGTACTTCTGTTAAATAGGTTATCATCAACCCTGCAGTAATACTTATTGTAGATAGAAGTTCCGCCAATCTGCGGCTCCCACAATATATCTTCGTCACTGGATTTCTGGACAATATAAGACTAACAGTCTTGGATGGCTACCTCGAGCACAAATATATAAGTTCTGAAATGGCGGATCCGTGAACTGCTGTTCACCCTAGGTAATCCTTTACATGTTCTGCCACCGAAAAGCGTAATAATGCATAAAGGTCGGTATTACCTGGTAAATGAATCCTCAGAACTACACAAGGAATTCTGTCGTCATCCCGACGCACAGAGATTCACTGGGGAAAACTGCCATAGCAGTTACTTCGAAGATTCTCCCCGAAAAACAATGGACTCTTGGTCCCTTCAGAAAAACAGGACCTCCCGGCTTCCCGGAAGTATATCTCACTCCCGCTTAAAAAACCTTCCCATAGGCCTACGCCGAACTGTCAACCTCTGACCCTAAAGGTCAAACACAATGAATGAATAAACAAGGGAAGACAACCCCTAATCAACCTGACATCGCAGGTAAAGACACAATTATACTTATGATACAAACATAAGCAAATAACTTGACAGATGACTCCGTCGAAAATGACAGCAACATTACTACCACCCCCCTGTAAAAAAAAAAATGCAATTTTTTTTTTTTAATATGTTCATGAGCAAGATAGCACCAGTATCACTTCTGTGCTCATGCAAACAATGAACCTAATATCAGGTACAATAGAAGAGGGTACAAATCATCTCCCAACATAGGAGAAAATATTTCCTTTAAGCCAAACAAACTAAGGGATACCATTCAAGAAACCTAAGTTGCTGGCAATACCAATCATATATCAAACATTACTAAATAATATAATCATAGCAATATACAAATGTCAATGCTATTTTAGCAACATATCACTGATGGATGGACAAAATGAAATTTGTTAAATTATCTAAACATCATCCAAATACATTTGTATTACAACATATTATGATATTAAGGACAGACCTAAGTCTGAAAATATATCAGGAAAAACTAGGACACAAGATTTAACTGGAATCATGTGGGCATCTAGACAATATGTCCGCCATCACATTATCCGAACCACGGATAGCTCGCACCGTGAAATGGAAAGGCTGAAGAGCAATAGCATAACGAGTAGATCTCGAGCTCTTCAAATCCTTACTTTGCATAGCCGTAAGAGCTTTTTGGTCGGTTTCCATAAAGAAATGCGCGCCCAGAAGGAACCTTTGTAGCTTAAGAATGGACCAAACCATAGCCAACAATTCACGGTCCAAAACCGAGTAATTCCTTTCTGCCGCATTCAGCTTCCTAGAAATATACATTACAGGATGCAGAGTTCCTGAATATTCCTGCATTAGTGCCGCTCCAATGCCAGTGGAAGAGGCATCACTACGAAGGACAAAAGTCTTATCAATCGTCGGTAGTCTTAAGATAGGATGAGATGAGAACAAATTCTTAACCTGATCCAATGAAGATTGGCATTCTTGGGACCAACGCACCATATTAGGAGAACCTTTTTTCAATAACGTTGAAAGTGGTGCCATAATGGAGGACAGATTCTCAATGAATCTTCCATAGAATTGTATCAATCCCAAGAGACTACGCACTTGCTTTTTTGTCTTCGGAACCGAGATATTTAATATCTTTGAAATGTTTTGGTCCTCTGTCTTCAACAGACCATGACCAACTCGATGACCTAGGAAGGAAATTTCACTAAACCCAACAAAAGCTTTAGAGGGTTTAGCAGTCAAACTATGCTCACGTAGAGTAGATAGCAATTCCTTCAGACCCACATAGTGTTCTTCCCAAGTATCGCTGAAAAGACAGATGTCGTCTAAATATGCAATGACATCTGCACGATCTGATAGAATTCGTCGCATCATGCGCACGAAAGTCGCTGGGGCGTTCATAAGCCCGAAAGGCATAAAATTCCATTGAAACAGACCCCTAGGTGTCGAAAAAGCAGTGAGAGGTTTGGCGTGTTCCGTCAGTGGGACTTGCCAATAACCTTTCGACAAGTCTAGTTTAGTAAAGAATTTAGCTTTAGAAAGTCTAATAAGTAGATCATCTAATAACGGCATAGGTTCAGCATCGAACTTCGTAACTTGATTTAATTTGCGATAATCAACGCAAAGACGTATGTTATTGTCTTTCTTTCGAACAATAACTATCGACGAAGAATAAGCTGAAGTGGATGGTTCAATTATTTGTAGTTGAATCATTTCATCCAATTCTTTCTCGACTTGTGCTTGAAAATGAATAGGTATTGGGTATGGTCTTACTCTGATCGGATTACGATCAGTAAGTATGATGTCATGTTCTATGACATCTGTGTGTCCAGGAATGTCGGTAAGGACATCCTGATATGATTGTAACGTAGAGGATACTTGACGCTGTTCCTCAAAAGACAAGTTGGAAGAGACTGTAACGTCTCTCCACGATTCCGTTGAAGTAAGTGGAATCGCAGGAAGAGGTAAGTTCACGTCAGAAAAAATAGTTTCCTCATCCTGTATAACGGACAGGGATGAGATGTGACCATGTTGAACTGGAGAGTCGTCCGTCGCCTGGAAAATAGGCTGTAAATAGTCTGGACGTTCAATAAACTCTGTTAGCATATTTATATGGAAGGTTTTATGCCTTCCATCCACATCGACAATATAGTCGACATCAGAAATTTTCGAGACTATAGTGTATGGACCCTTCCAAGAAATGAGAAGTCTATTCTCTCTTGAGGGCAGTAAGACATATGCTTTGTCTCCAGGACAAAGTTGACGTAGGCGTCTTTTCTTATTAGCAAATCGCCTAGCTTTTTCTTTCGCAAATTCGGAAGATGAAGTTGCTAACCTGCACGATTCGATAATCTTTTCTCTAAGAGCTATAACATATTCATATGACGATTGTGTATCATCGTCAATATTATCGGAAGTTATCAAATCGTGTAACAAGGACATTGGCCCGCGCGGTTGCGCGCCAAAGACAAGTTCGAAAGGAGAAAACCCTGTATGCTCGTTGGGAACCTCTCTATAGGCAAAGAGGACTGCAGGTAAAACCCTGTCCCAATCTTCAGGATGATCCTCCGTTATCTTGCCAAGTAAGTTCTTTAGTGTCCTGTTAAGACGTTCTACCAATCCATTGGACATTGGATGATAAATACTACTGAGAGACCTTTTAATGTCTAGCGTAGCCATTACCTGAGACATAACGTCCGAAATTAACTGAGTGCCGTGATCCGACAGTATTTCTCCGGGGAATCCCAGACGAGAAAATACGAGCCAAAGAGCATCAGCGATATCGACAGTTGATATGCTCTTCAGAGGAATAGCCTCTGGCCAACGCGTGCACATGTCCACGCAAGTGAGGATAAATTGGTGTCCTCTGGCTGACTTAATTTTGAACGGACCAATGATGTCTATAGCCATTTTCTGAAACGGCCGAATCGGAATATCTGCAGCCTGAATAGGAGCAGCATGTCTCGGACCCCTAGACTTGACCTCTTGACAAATTTTGCAAGATCGGCAATAAATTCGGATGTCTTTATTCACGAATGGCCAAAAGAATGACGCAAGGACTCTAGTTTTAGTTCTGGAAAAACCCATGTGTCCCGCACACTGAGAATCGTGTGCATGCCGAAGAATTAAGGCTCTCATACACTTAGGCACAAGAATTTGCGAGTGCATAGACTTGTCCGAGTGTTGTACCATTCGTACCAATATACCATTCTTCATAGTGATATACGATTTGTGATTCGTATTTTGATTGGGATCCCCTTTCTTTGCAAGAAGGAAGTATTTCTTCAAAGAAGGATCCTCTTCTTGACGTTTAACAAACGAGTCATGGGAAATCACCAAGTGCTCGTCTTGGCTATCAACTTCATTACTATTATCAGATGAAGTTGGGGGATTAAGAGCTTGAGCTCTTGTCACCACTGCATTGACCGTTTGAATGTTTTTTTCTTCCCAACTAGAAATTTGTTGCGGGGTGCATTCCTTAACCCCATGAATACGACCGATTATAAGATCCGCAATAGGATTAGGAAGAAGACATGCATGGACATCTCCTGTGAAGAAAGGAGTGTCAATCCTAATAATAGCAGTAGGATAGCTTTCCATAGTACCACCAAATGTAACACATTTGATTGTTTTTCCAGTGGCACAGCAAGGATCTATCAGAGACTCCTTAACCCCGACGGTAGTACATCCCGAATCGAAAAGTACTGAGACTAGCCTATCATTTATTAGACCTTTATGTAAGATGAGAGATCCTCTCCCATCATGCGCAACTGTAGCAGGTAGAGCAGGAAGAGGGTGACCACAACTTAGCGTAGATACAGTTGATGAGTCAAACAATGTTAAGCATTGGGGGCATTCAGTTGCTCTCCCAAAATCGAAAGCACAACCAGTGATAGCCCTAGAGTTACCACTATCATTTACTGTATTACAGGCTCCATCAAACTCTTGTTGCGCAGAGTTTGCCTGTTGGTAAGGTCTTTTTTTGTTAAACCTAGGTCTACCTCGATTATCATTTCCCCTGTAATTATTTCGACTATCATTTCCCCTGTAATTGTTATCATATTGCCTATTGTAATCATCATTCCGGTTTGAATCCCGGTTTCTAAATTCACCATCGTCATAATCTTGACGTCGAGAATGATTACCTCGAAAATTTGAATAGTTATTATTTGGATAGCCTTTACGAAAGTGTCTCAAATTATTACCACTAAAATTACGAGAACTACCATCTTGTCTCCACTGCATAGACGAAGAACCATCATGTGTTGGATTACTCCGCTTCTGAGTGTAATTTTGATTACTTCCCCTATTCCAATTTTGTTGAGCACCCTGAAATTTTTTTCTGAAATTAGGGCCATATGGTGTTGCCGAAGCAGCTGGCAACCCTTCTTTCACTTTAGAATTGCTAACTGTAGCATGGGGATGTGCTGTGGCATACTGACAACAGTATTCCTCCATTTCTTTTAAGTTTTTAGGCTTACGCTCATGAAGGAATGCAAGAAAAGAATCATTAACAGATGACAAAACCTTATCTCGCAATAATAAGTCCATTAGACCTTCATATGTTTTCTCAATCTGAGACAACTCAACCCATCGTGTAAATGTACGACGTATCTTTGTAACAAAATCAGAGAAATCTACTCCATTTTCTGGCAACATTGTCCTAAAACGAAGACGATAGTCTTCTTGTTTTAATTGGTATTTCTTTAGTAATGCTGCCCTGACAACATCATAATTAGTCCTCTCATGTTCGTCTATTGTCATAAGAGTAGTCACTGTGTCACCTGTAAAAAATGGCATCAGTTGTTCAACATATTTTTCCTTTTTTATGTTATGCGTATCGCACAAAAATTGGAATCTATCTAGATAATCTGCTACGTCATCCTTTAAAGGATTGAAATGAGGCAATTTAATCCTACTAACAAACTCCTTTGTCGTACTCGAAGTTGTTTGCTGAGCACCCGTACTCGCCAATTTCAATTTCTCTAACTCCAAAATTGCGAGTTTTTCATCAAGTTCCATCTTCTGTTTTCTTTCCTCATGTTCCATTTTTCTAATTTCAGCCTCAGCAGCAGCTTGAAGTTTTTTTTCCTCTGCAGCAGCTTGAGCTTGAATTTTTTTGTCTTCCATTTCCATCTGGAATTTTCTTTCATCAGCTTGAGCTTTTCTCTCCTCAGCCTCTCTTTGATACCTTCTTTCTTCAAGTTCTAATCTTCTATTCTCAGCTTCTAGCTTCTTTAGTTCAGCTTCTGCTTTCAATTTAATTTCCTCTTTTTGTTTCTTTTCTTCTGACTTTAATGCAATGGCGAATTGAGCAGATGAATATTCTTCCAATTCTTTACCAGACTTACCAAGGGTCAACCCTTGCTGGATGAAGAAATCCAATGTAGACATTCTGTCTAATGAGATCAGAAACCTGAAAAAAATTAAATAAATTACCTTATCCCACTTCAATGGGAGACAAGTCTGAAATGCTAGACTTGAATATGTATTTACCTTGTCTCAATCTTTGTAGATAACAAGTCTTTTATCAAAGAACTTGTATAAATATCTTATATAATATTATTTAACAAACTCTATATGAAGAGTCTACCTTATCAATAATATCAAAACATGACCAAGTATGTGTATGTAGACTGTGCATGACAGTAATGTAGTACAACCAAAAAAAAAATACAAAGACAAAAATACAAAACAATACAAATGGCAACACTGTTTTAACCAAAAATGTGTAGAGAAATACACAAGAAAGGAGAGACCTACAGAATACAAACAAAACAAATCGACAATCAAAACTGAAAAACAGACAAAATATTACAAAAACAACGTTAAGTACAATTACATCACAGCTAACATCAATAGCGACCAATTGTCACTAGCAAATTTCCAAATTAAGAAAATTTGCACCTACAGACCGCTTACAGTAAGCCTCGATCAAGTGGCATATTTACCGTAAGACCCACCAACCGAAAAACCCGCAGAAAAATACACAAAAACAGTAGAAGTGACATAAACATATAGCAATCAATTTCAATGTGTTGCAGAACAAGTTCAGTCACAGCTGAAACTAAAATAAATTTCTTGCTCCTTGCGAACACAGAAACGAAATGTCAAACGCGCACTGAACGTCAAATCCACTGTAACATAAAGTGGTATTCACGAACCAAAGTTACTATGACCTTCTCAAATTAGGGCTTGCACATTGAATGTTTACAATTTCACGTACTGTTTACAGACACTTGACCTCCAACAATGTAGCTTGAATGCTCTGACCTAGAAAAGTCTGTTGTTGAATGAAACGTGTAACAACCCGCAGTACTGTTTACAATAGGAACCCGCCTTCTATGCAGTTATGGTCCACGTAGCAAATGCCTAGTAGTTCACTTCAGTACTTGTCTTGTTATGCTTTATGTAGCATTATAATATAAATGCTCGTACTGTTTATTTGTGTCAACCGTTGATGACCTATATCTGTCCTGTTGTAGCCAAACTTGCAAGTGTAGAATTAGCGCTGTGTGTTACGGCTGTCCCGTGTGTAGCTTAGACCCACAGATCAGAAGTGTAATGTGTACTTGTCCTTCTTGTAACTTTCTCGACAAAACTGGAGACATCATACATGTAACAGCCAACCAGGAATGTAAATTTCTGGATCCATAAATGTCAACAATAATGTCAAATGCTCGCTCTGTTCTTTTTAAACCCACAGATCTGGTCCATCAGAAATGTAAGTTTCTAGGCCACATTGGCGACAAGAAATGTATCATAAGAGCCCACGTAACTGGTCCACCAGAAATGTAACTGTCTTTTTTTCTTGTTGAGGTGATCACTGGCCCAAGACAGTATACATGTTGTTAGATGTGTAGTGCGAGCGTATGATGAATTGAGTGTGGGTGCGAATGAAGACGCGAATGTGTTTAGGCTCGTATAGATGTAGATCCTGCAACCCATACTCTCACATGCAGTAATCAAGGATGCTTTGACACTGCAGGCATGTTTCAAGACATTTATTGACGGGAACACACATAATATCAACAGGAACAGTCAGTGTAACAAGGTCATGCTGACCTGACATCGATAGGTATACATTTGGCATTCAAAAAGGTAAACATCAGAATAGACGTGCATGGTCAATAGCAAAGTTCTTCAATAATGACAGTTCGTAGCGTCGCCCTTGGCGTCTCTGACTAAACGCGTCAGATGCCTTAGTTACCTTGACACACAGGTGCAACTTGGCACTCCCTGCCAATTGCACATATCAGGCTGTAGTATAATAGCCGGAAGCACAGGCCTCGTTCTGACGTCGGCCGTGTACTTCTGTTAAATAGGTTATCATCAACCCTGCAGTAATACTTATTGTAGATAGAAGTTCCGCCAATCTGCGGCTCCCACAATATATCTTCGTCACTGGATTTCTGGACAATATAAGACTAACAGTCTTGGATGGCTACCTCGAGCACAAATATATAAGTTCTGAAATGGCGGATCCGTGAACTGCTGTTCACCCTAGGTAATCCTTTACATGTTCTGCCACCGAAAAGCGTAATAATGCATAAAGGTCGGTATTACCTGGTAAATGAATCCTCAGAACTACACAAGGAATTCTGTCGTCATCCCGACGCACAGAGATTCACTGGGGAAAACTGCCATAGCAGTTACTTCGAAGATTCTCCCCGAAAAACAATGGACTCTTGGTCCCTTCAGAAAAACAGGACCTCCCGGCTTCCCGGAAGTATATCTCACTCCCGCTTAAAAAAACCTTCCCATAGGCCTACGCCCGAACTGACAACCTCTGACCCTAAAGGTCAAACACAATGAATGAATAAACAAGGGAAGACAACCCCTAATCAACCTGACATCGCAGGTAAAGACACAATTATACTTATGATACAAACATAAGCAAATAACTTGACAGATGACTCCGTCGAAAATGACAGCAACAGCCATGCCCACTGCGAGTTGGTTTATTTTTTTAAACACGCGGCGAGCTGCTTGTGTGACCGTGTTCCACAGTCCGTCTATCTCTCTCTCTCTCTTCTTCTAAGCCCGTCTGTCTTTCCAAGGCTAACCTTGTGCGCGATTTTGCACTAATGTTAGTTTTTAAAATCAAGGTCGTCTAGAAAATTTGACTACACATTCTATTTTTAGAATTACGGTTATCGCCGTATCGTTCAGTCTAAGCATTTTATTTATGAACGAACGAATTAGGACAAGTAGGATTCTTGTGTTAGCCATTACGGCGTTATACAACGAAGGCGTTATCTATACTGGGAAAGCACTGGTCTTTCTCCATTCTTCTTCCTATCGTATTATTTCGTTCGGCTTTACATTTATGTTCTAATTTATATATGGGTATTAGAATTTTTCACCACAATTCTCCCCACTTAAAACAGACATCATATGTCAGTCCCTAATTCTATATACACATAGATAAATTTCTAACTATGCCTGGTGATTACTCTGATGCTCATCACACTGATGGCGGCTTAGAAAATCAGCACCTAGGTTAGTTTTTCCAGAAATATATTCTATACTGAACTGATATGGCTGTAAGAGCAAAGACCAGCGCAATAACCCAGCATTTTCATGCCTTGCTTGAGCTAGAAAAGACAGGGGTTTGTGATCCGTTTGTAACTTGAATGTCTTCCCATACAGATATATATTGAATTTCTTGATCGCCCATATTACTGCGAGACATTCTTTTTCACTAGTTGAATAATTTTTTTCAGCTGTATTCAACTTACGACTAGCATATGCCACTGGGGTTAATTCCCCATCCAGTGAATCTGACTTCTGTAACAGGGTGGCACGCAATCCTAGATTACTAGCATCCGTTCTCACAATGAATTCTTGACTTAAGTCAGGTAATTTCAAAATAGGTTTGCTTGTGAGCTTTTCCTTCAATTCTTGGTGTGCTAATTCACATTGTGCTGTCCAGGTAATTCGATCTGGATTTCCTTTGCGTGTCAAATCAGTTAACGGTGCACATATGGAATTAAAGTTTTTGATATACTTTTGGTAGAAACCACATAATGAGACAAAAGATCTCACATCTTTTTTTGTTTGTGGCCTCGGTGCTTTTCTCAGTTTCTCCAAGTTCTTGGGGTCAGGGGTCATGTTTCCCTGATGGACTGTGTGTCCCAAGAATTCTAATTCTTTACATCTAACGCAACATTTGGTTGGTCGGGCTGTCAAATTCGCTTCTCTAAGTCGATCAAACAACATGTTCAGAGAGTTAATGTGTTCCTCAAATGTTTCTGTCGCTATGAGGATATCATCCATGAAGTTTGTGATGCATGGATTATTCAGGGGATCCAACAATTTTCTCATCATTCTAGAGAAGACACTGGGCGCATTTTTCAATCCAAATGGCAATCTTTTAAATTCATAGTGTCCCTCTGAGGTACTAAAAGCTAGATAAGGTCTAACCTCAGGCTTTACTGGAATCTGATAGTAGCCTTTGCTCAGATCCACCTTTGAGAAATATTTAGCTTTATTCAGCCTGGCAAACAGCTGATTTGTATCCGGCAATGGATCCACCTGACCTTCTGTGATAGCATTCAGTCTCCTGTAATCTATACAGAGTCTATGTTCTCCAGAGGGTTTTCTCAAGAGAACCACACTGGAACTATACTGAGATTCACTGTGTGAAATAATTCCTTCCTTCAGCAAATAGTCTATCTCTTCCTTCAAAGCTTTCTCCTTAGCGAAAGGAATCGAATAGGCTTTCATACAGACTGGTGTTGGGTCTATAAGTTTCATATCATATTCTAATAAGTTTGTATGCCCCGGACGGTCCGTTAGCACCTCTGTATGATCATCTAGAACCTGTTGCACTCTCTCCTTCTGATTTTTCGTTAAATGTGTACTGATTTTCACCTGTGCAGCGGTCTCACAGGGGTGTAATGGATATTCAAATGATGAAAGTGGTTCTTTTTTCATCTCCATTGCAATAGACAAGGTCAGCAAATGTGTCTCTTCCTGATTTTCTCTTTCCACATATTTCTTCAGGAGATTCACATGATAGATTTTTTCTTTCCCCTTCTAATCTATCTTATAATTTGTTCTAGACACCTTCTCTAAAACTGTATATGGACCTTGCCATCCAATTTGCAACTATTCTGGCTACCGGGTAGAAGAAGCAGTACCTTCTTTCCCACAGCCAAATCTCTGTCGTTTGCTTTCGTGTTAAAATAGGCAGCATGCTTTTTCCTGGCTTGTCTCAAATTTTCATTGGCAAGTTTCCAGCCAGTTTTTAAACGAGTGGTCAGCTTATTCACATATTGGTATGATGGTGTAATATTTTCCTCTGCCTTTTCATCAGTCCACGTTCTTAACAGGGTTACATATGGACTTTGAATATTGTTGACCTGTTTTTCCAGGTACGGGTATGGTCTCTTCCACTAGAAGCCCTATAGTGATGATTTTTCTTCCCAGAATCATCATTCACAAATCGACCGCTACCAATTCTTTTCTTGGGGCTTTCTCCCCACTTAAAATTCTTTGTGAGAGATCTCCTCTCTCTTTTGTCTTCCTCCAGTTCACATAAGTCCGATTGAGGGATTTTCGGCCTATTCTGGGGTAAGACATCTCTTTGTACTCGCTGCATAGTGGCCATAGTAAAACATCCAAGTGAAGATTGTCCGTGAAAAGGGGGTTCCCATTCCACTTGGTCCACTTTATTAAATTTATTTTTCTTTCCATTGTCAGGCCTAAGTTTGCCCCGTGGCGTGTCTAGGTCCTGATCAATGTTCCCACTTGTGGGTGTTCCCTCATGTACTATGCCGCATCTTTCTACAAAATTCTCAATGTCAAACATTGCCTTGGGCCAATAATAATTTTGAGCCACCTTTTGGATGATGGTACCTATTTTCTCATGGTCCCCATCTTTTCTCACATGTAAGCTCCTTATTAACTCTGCCCTATACTTTTTAGGAAGTACCAGCTGTCCCTGACCATTGGATCTAGTTCCGGCGTTCCTGTATATCAGTTTGTTCTTCATATAGAAGTCTCCGTTTCCTGGAGGTGTATGACATGTTGACAATTTCTTAAAACAAGGCTTGAGGGTCTTATCCCCAGCCTGCGCCTTCCTCATCTCATCTGGAGTGGTATCTATCCGAATATCCTCCTCCTTTCTAGAGGTCGACCTGACCTGAAGGGTGGCCATATACACAGGTTTCCTTCTACAACAGTCAGTATCATGATTGTCCATCCGACAATTTTTACACCACTTCCTTCCTTGGTTGAAAGATTTTCTTTCATCAAATTTCCTTTCCTCGAATTGTGGGGTTTTATTTTTATTATCATATCGTGGCCTATCAAACTGATGCTTACCTTTGTTCTGATCTCTATGATCAAACTTATTAAAGTTTTGTGGTGCCTTAAAATTATCTGCCTGTTTCTTTTTATTACCACCTACCTCTGCTTGAGCCGCCTGATACCTTTCAGCGACATTGAGTAAATCACCCAGCCTCTCTGCACCTTGTTCCATGAGAAACTTTCTCAGGTCTGGAGCCATGGACTCTCTTAGCTGTTCTATAAGGATCATTTCCTTAAGATCTTGGGTTTTCCCCAGAGCAGTCCATTTCTCCAAGTATGTTTCTAACCGTGCAGAGAACTGGTGATATGTCTCACCTGACAGTAGTTTAGCATTCCTGAATTTTTTTCTATAAAATTCTCCATTCTTTTCATATCTTAACAAAAGAGCATGCTTTAACATGTCATAATTGTCTTGGTCATCTCTACTCATCTTGGCAAAAACTTCATACGCTGTACCACGAAGCCCTTGTGATAGCTTTAGGCTCCACCTTTCTCTCTCTAACCCATAAGTAGTAGCCAATAGTTCAAATCTACTTAGATACCCTTCAATATCATCGTCTTTCTCAACAAAATGGTCTACATGAAAACCCATAGCTAAGGTTGAGGCTCCCTGACTAACAGTGGCATCTGAAGCAAAGGGACTGGCACCATTTTCAGGAGCATGGCCTTGAATTTCCAACTCTCTTAGTCGTAACTCATGCTCACTCTGCAATCTCCTATCTTCTGCTTCCCTTTCTGCAGCCTGTCTCCTTTCTTCTGCTTCTCTTTCTGCAGCTAGTCTCTTTTCTTCTCTTTCTGCAGCTAATCTCTTTTCTTCTGATTCTCTTTCTGCAGCTAATCTCTTTTCTTCTCTTTCTGCAGCTAATCTCTTTTCTTCTCTTTCTGTAGCTTGCCTTCTTTCTTCTACTTCCAACTTCTTAGCCTCAGCCTCCATCTGTAACCTTTTAGCCTCAGCATCCAATGCCCTAGCCTCTTTGTCAGCCTCAATCTGCAACCTCTTAATTGCTTTATCTGCCTCTAACTTTCTTTCTGCTTCAAATTTTCTTTCTTCACGCTCAATAAATTTGTCACATTCAGTTGTGACATAAGCAATCATAATTTGCCCCTCCATTCCCAGCTCTTTAGCAGCCTGCACAGCAGCAGATCGAAACTTTGCCAGGTCAGCCATTTTCTAACAGGCAAATTTATACAATGTCTAACCAAGCAATTCTATCCATGACTAATTATACTAAGGACAACCACAAGCACTGAGAGCTCAACCTTATTTATTTTCCACCCAAGAATACCTTTTTAATTTTATAAATCCCGGACAGGACCCCAATATATGTGGTGAGTTGGGAAATAAATATATTTATAGGGGACTTAGTGTACTGAATGAGATCAACTGTGAAGGTTTCTGAAGATAATAATTTTGGTGTGTATACAGAAGACCTTACTTGCTACCACATTTCGATCTCAATCAGACTTATTCTTGAGTAATGAATAATAGCTTCGTTAAGTGTCTAGGGTTATGATAGTGATGAAGTGTAAGTATAACAACCAACTGACATATACACAATTGCTTTAATAATTTCCACAATTTACAGCACTTTGACAATCACAAACACATAACACTCTAAAAGACTATCTTATTAAGTCAAGGGTTAAGGTTTTAAAATGTATTAATGATCTTTCAATATCTTTCCTGATTCTATTGTATTTGTGAATCAGGAATCACAATAAAAATGTAATTACAATATTTATATACAAGTATTTATACACTGGATATTTATCCAGTCATAGACTGTTATAGCAATATGAGTGTGGTGTTGTTGTGTAATATTATGAGGTAATATTGTCATTAATAGCTAGACTGTTGGTTGTCATCATGACTTCATGTGTTTGTTACTGGTGGAAATCTTATTGAGGGATTCACAGATTCAGTTTCTTTAAAATTTCTGTCCCCTTTTATATAATAAGTTCAGTTCAGGGTTATTTGATTCAAGGTTGAGTCTTTTCGTGCTGACAAGCTCTTATCTCATAATGCAGTTGCAGGAAACCTGTATCCTCTGCTCGCTTGCTTCTCAGTTTGATAGTAAGATAGACAATGGCCGCTATCTTGTGCAAGGAGTCTGCTGCCAGCTTTCTGGATCACGCAGTACTCAGACCGGACGATGCAATATAACCATCTATACCACGGTCCCTGATATGAGAAGGTTGTGCCTCCTTCTTCATAACTAATATACGATTATTATTCCACACTGAAGTACATGACAGTACAAACATAAAGTTCAGCGCTTTAGGCCAACTGCTAGCTTTTCATGTGACCATATACACCAGTATTCCTCACCCCAATGGTTACAACACCTCTGCAATTCCAACTGTAATCCCTTTCATACAATAGGATAGGTGTTATGTAGTTATACTCCTATCTGACAATCTTTTACATGGTGGAGCAATATCTAGGCTTTGCCTCATGTTTGCTACTGAACCACACACATACAGACATAATTTATCATTTCACATTCAATTTTCATATAAATACATATTAAAAATGTCTAGCTTACCATAATTCGTAAGGAAATACACACTAAAGATGACTGACACAGTTTGATCTGCGGTATGTCCAGGCTGTTATACATATTTAATTTTGAATAACACTGCCTGCTCTCATCTCCCTTTTGTGTAACGATATGGCGTCCCCTCTAAGATTTTTTCTGCCAATATCCAGTACACTGGCCAATCGTTTTGAATCTTTTCAAAAGAGTACAGAGTCATTCAAATATATTTATTCACTTTTACTCCGTTTCTAGGCATTTATTTGTTATTCATAGGTCACCCAATTAAATTTCTTTTAACTTCAAAGTTCAGCCAATAGCCTCCCTCGTACTATCTTAGACTTCCTGTCTCTACTATGTTTCAACAAAAATTCAGGGAATTCCATCCCAAGCAGATATGACCAAACCTGACAGTATCTCTGTTCTCTATATGTTTTACTATCAATATCTAATTATCTAATGGACTATTTAAACAACCAATTACATATTCTTTGTCCACAAGTCTTCAGAAACCCGAATATACAATTATCATGAGACTAAATGGCTTATTTAAAAATACTGTCTTTTTTCGATCTTAGTTGTTTATTTTAACTATCATCTGTCCGCATCCTTTTAACTGTACTATCAGTATAAAGTCAGGAGCTCAGACGTAAAACAGTAGAGTATCAGGTTTCCTAATAAGAATTAAACCTGTTTTCGAAACCTAATGTCGTGTCGTTAGTTTTTTTCATCACTGTTTATTTGAAAAAATTAGGCCATGCCCACTGCGAGTTGGTTTATTTTTTAAACACGCGGCGAGCTGCTTGTGTGACCGTGTTCCACAGTCCGTCTATCTCTCTCTCTCTCTTCTTCTAAGCCCGTCTGTCTTTCCAAGGCTAACCTTGTGCGCGATTTTGCACTAATGTTAGTTTTTAAAATCAAGGTCGTCTAGAAAATTTGACTACACATTCTATTTTTAGAATTACGGTTATCGCCGTATCGTTCAGTCTAAGCATTTTATTTATGAACGAACGAATTAGGACAAGTAGGATTCTTGTGTTAGCCATTACGGCGTTATACAACGAAGGCGTTATCTATACTGGGAAAGCACTGGTCTTTCTCCATTCTTCTTCACTCATCCTGCGACCTATTTGCCGATGACTGTACCATTTATACTAGTGATAAAAGTTGCAACACGCTAGAAATATTATTACAAAGCGACACAGACAATCTTATTAAGTGGAGCAATGAAAACTGCATGCAAATAAATATCACTAAAACAAAATGTATGATAATATCAACTAGACAAAAATTACAAAACTCGCCGAAAACAACACTTCAGCTCTACATTGGAACCTCTTTAATTGAAAATGTAAATGAATATAAAACACTAGGACTCATAATTGACCAACATTTAAGTTGGAATTCGCATGTACAAGCACTGACCAAACAAACGGCACAAAAAGTTTACCAGTTAGCTAAAATCAAACATTTCCTAGATGAGGAGACACGAAAAATGTTCTATACATCCCAGATACAAACACATCTAGACTATTGTTCCACAATTTGGGATGGCTGCACCATGTCCAACACTAAAAGACTCTTTTCATTACAAAAACGTGCAGTGCGCCTAATTTCAGACAAAAACCTCACACAGTGTGTAGACGCATATACATATCTTAACATATTACCACTAAGAAAGCGCCTTCTCTTCAACAAAGCCAAATTTATTCACAAAATCTTGTCACAGAATGCTCCAACGTATCTGTGGCCTATTTTCAAATACAGCGGAAGACGCAGTCAACGCTTAAATAAATTACACATGCCCAAGCCTAGGCTCGACTTATTCAAGAAAAGTTTAGCTTTTTCTGCTGCTCATCTGTGGAATACTCTTCCACACGACTTAAAAAATACTCTTAGTCCATATTCATTCAATCACAGACTTTTCAAATACATCATGAGTGCAGATTATATGCCACCCTAATTTCGTTATGTTCTTAAATAATTACGCTGTCACCTCAGGGGCGCATTCCCATAGTCAGTTATGACTGAAGGGGCTATTATTATTATTATTATTATTACATAACATCATATGTAGGTTTTAAAGTTAATTTTGTCCTGTTTAGTATAAATTATGATACGCATCTGTAAATTTGTGTAACTGTTATTGTACTGTTACAATGTTGGGATTTTATTTTATTGTACTTTCTTGTTATTTTATTATTTAAGTAACATTTAGGATACGTGTGAGAATAAATAGATTAACTATGGAAGAAGAGAGAAAGGAAGGGCAGAATGTTAGACGGGCCTGCGTGACCAATTCTAAACCCTTTGAAAATAAAGTTCGTTCGTTCGTTCGTTCTATCTATCTATCTATCTATCTATCTATCTATCTATCTATCTATCTATCTATCTATCTATCTATCTATCTATCTATCTATCTATCTATCTATCTATCTATCTATCTATCTATCTATCTATCTATCTATCTATCTATCTATCTATCTATCTATCTATCTATCTATCTATCTATCTAATTATCTATCTATCTATCTATCTATCTATCTATCTATCTATCTATCTATCTATCTATCTATCTATCTATCTATCTATCTATCTATCTATCTATCTATCTATCTATCTATCTATCTATCTATCTATCTATCTATCTATCTCTGATAATGTTTGTACTTTTCAACATATGTTATGTCATGCTTATAAGTAATTAATGTTAATATGAGTGTGCTATATTATTATTTTACTTTACAACGTTGAATTCCTTGAATTTGATATGTAAAATGCATATGAGAATAAATGAATTCAGTATGAAAGGTGAGAGAAAGGAAGGGCAGAATGTCAGACGGGCCTGCGTGCCCAATTCTCAACCCTTTGAAAATAAAGTTCGTTCGTTCGTTCGTTCGTTCGTTCGTTCGTTCCTATCGTATTATTTCGTTCGGCTTTACATTTATGTTCTAATTTATATATGGGTATTAGAATTTTTCACCACAGGCAGTATGTAAACAACACCAGGCAACGTAGCCTGTTTTGGTATTGGACCTTTACGAGCTAAGAGCTCCGATTTAGAGGCACGTCCCCGCTGAGGTATATGTTTCCTCACGTCAGGAGAACTTCTAATTCCTCTCAGTCTTGCAGACGTAACTGGGCGCCAGGTACAAAACGCGTACTCAGTTTTCTTCAATTACACTGACTGATGTCCCGTGCCTCCCTCTCCAGAGAAGGCAAAGTCCATTGCAGGCTTAGGTTTATCTACAACCTCCCCGCCGTGAATCGCTGTAAAACAAATAACAACATTTATACAACAATTCAAAATTACCTAATACATAATACATTAACACCCAAGATTCATTTACACCCTGGTCTCCACTAAATTAATTAATCTCCCATACACACAATCTCTCATCTCTGTTTTATTTCTGCCCGAGGGTCAGATTAAATCACAGCTCCCTCCTATCTCTCCTGCACAAACTACTCGCTGTCTGTTAAGTTAAACCCAGACGCGGGCTGACCTGATTCTTTTGTGTGCGTGATCTCGCCGGTAGGCATCACAACATCGCTTCACTGAAGCCAATATCCTATTGTACTAAATAATTTTCCAGCCCTATTCTTGTTGAAGACTGCCCCGGGAAGGTTATCAAATTAGCAAAATTATTTAACACACTTATACATACACCATCTATGTTAATATTAAACTCCCTTCATCTCTTGTCTTCTGACTACATTACTAAATAGCACAACTTGTTAACACACAAACCACACCCGCGTATATTCACTACAAATTATCATAATCAAATGCGGTTACTCGGACCTCGTTATTACATTACACAGAGCTCCCGTCTAACTTAGCAGCTAACCTCATAGAGTTAATTATCTCAAAACCCACGCCACTAATCATAGATACTGCTAGCTAATACATAGTATAATTATAGACAAAACTTACACTACACCGGCTCTAGTTTTGTATAAGTCAGCAATTGATGGCAACTCTTGACTAATAAAAATTAAATTTAATCGCAGAAGAAAGCTTACTCTAACGTGCTAAAATCCTATAGAAAAAAACTTCCTACACAATTATTAATTTATGAACATACCCAAACTTTACAGAATCTCCCAAACCGGGCAGACTGAAATGGCGCTTATTCACGGCACAAAATTCTTGGATTTGTGAGCGCGGACTAACTTTGGCGCTAAATATATATATTGCTAATAGACTGATGCAAGACAGACGCGGTGAGTCATCGCGTCTGGCATCATCTCCCAGGAATCGCTTTTGCCCAACTATTGACCTAATATCATGCCTGCACATAAATTAAATCGAACCCGACCAATCATAACATAATCTTAACCTCTAACTCATCGTTAACCGAGCAATCGCAAAATTATTTCTGCTCGCTCGCAGAAATTATACGTAATCTTGTATAACGCTACTGACCTCCTATCTACCAGAATGAATCACTGGTCCCCGTTACAACCTGGGTAGGGGATTTCTCCCATCCCCACAAATAAAAGGGTTGGTGAAGGTTGTCTGAGTAATCCTAATGCCATAAAGAATAACCCAAAATTAATAAATAACGAACTCGAACGCCTAAGAATAATTAAAGAACCAAATAAATTAAATGGAACAAAAAAAAAAAATGGGGCGAGTTGAAAATAAAAATAACAGTAACTCATCTCATGATCTACAGTCAGTAAAGATTACTATCTTAGCTGGTGGCTGCTGATCAGCTATAGTGAGGATTCTCAAAGTTTGCAGAAGTGCCATAGCTTCTGTCCTAAAATTAGAGGCGATATTTCCGGTTGGTAAGGCCTTACGGATGCTCCTCCCAAAGGGAAACTAAAGAACACATGGAGAAGAGAACTGCAAGACATCTGCACCAAGCATTCACGTGCCGCTGCATTGGCGATTTCTCTAGCAATTTATTTTAAATTATGGGGTTGTCATCCTCTTTCACAACCGTATACTAGCCGCCTTGTACGACATGCATGCGGGTACAGTGGTCTTATTCTGTATGTGTCTCATCAGAGACCTCCGGCTACATTAGCCAGACACGACAAAATAAAATATGGCTGCATCTTTAGCCCGTGGTAGTCCTTTTTTAATCCAGGGATTTGTTGTTGACGTGCCTTTAAATTGTGTATTATATGTTTCAGTTTCTTAATGTTCATATTCATTGCTGTAGTCATCATACATTTCTTCTGCATTTCGGACCGTGTAAGCTTTCCGATTTAGATGCAGGCTTTCTTTTTAGGCTGCTCTTCAGTATTTCATATAGCAATTTATTTTTGCCTTGGCTTCTGTCGATCTAACAACCCCCCCCCCCCCCCCCCGTGATTTGTTGTACAGTAAATAGATACTGTTTGACTGACATTTAGTAGCTATTTTCTACGGTAAATAGATACCCTCTGACTGTCATTTAGTTTCTATTTTCTCAACATATTCAAATCACAAATGTCAGCTGGTGTTTGATAGTTATGATGATAGTAATCTACAAGTAAGTAACCCGCCAAAACATTGCCGGAAATAATTGTGTTGTACTTATTCTGCTGCATGCACTGATGACGTCACTCATTCTCCGGTGGTCATTTCATTCATTTTCCATTTTGCTTCAGAAGTAAATCAATGACACACAACGAGTGGCACGAAAACATGGAAGCTTTATCTATTATGAGCAATGATGCTTCCTTGGCTAAATAATATAAATATAAAATGGAGATACTTATTAACACGTACCCGGAATATAAATAAGAACAATTCCAGAAATGTTGTCACAAAAAGAAAAATACGTGAATATTTCTGAAAATCCCACCAAGGAGAAATGAAAAGAAATGTACATTATTTCAATAAGTGGGCTATTTAGTTCCCAGGCAGCAATGCTCAGCTTTTACGTAATTTCCCAAAAATTTACCATGAAAAGATTAAAAGTTGGTGGGAATTTGATGCGGGACAGGGAACCATGAAAATTAGGATATTTAAAATTATGATATTGATGGCAAAGATGTCTTGCTTTATTTGTCAGTGTTTGCTCATCCAGAAATTAGTTTTAATCACTTTATTTTCGTTAACTGTATACAAACTACAATAAAAATAACTAATTTGTAACGGAACGTCTGATTGGCAGAATGGTTTTGAGAGTTTGCCTCTGGCGGCAAATTTACCTTTCTCCAGGATCATAACCTGTTAGCGATACGCTCCAGTTGACTCGGCTGTAAATAGATACATGACTCTGCTCTTGAGTTAGGGATGGTAAAGGCAGCGAGGAAGAGAACTGGAGACGGAAATGAAAATGGTGAGGAAGACGTGAAAACAAACTTGAGCTTATGGCGCGTGGCAGGACGACTTGACCTTGTGTTTGTTGAAGGCCTTTGCTGTTTCGGGAGCTAAAGATTATATTGATTGATTGATTGACATTGTGATGTGTCTAACACTTCACTCCCCTATGGCAATATATGGGACTACCTTTACATGAATCAATCAATCAATCAATCAATACCCTTTAGCTCCCCAAGGAGCATAGGCCTTCAACAAACACATGCCAAGTCTTCCTGTCCTGTGCCATCCGCTCAAGTTCTTTCCATGTTTTCCTCATCATTTTCACCTCTGTTTCCAGTTCTCTTCTCCACGTGTTTTTTGGTCTACCTCTGCCTCTCTTTCCCTGTGGATTCCAGAACAAGGACTGCCTTGTAATGCTATCAACAAGTTTCCTCAATATGTGTCCCATCCATCGCCAGCGTCTTCTTCTCAACTCTTGTTCCACTGGCACTTGTCTGGTTCTTGTCATCAATTCCACATTTGTGACTTTGTCATACCATTTCAGTCCTTCTATTCTACGCAAGCACCCGTTTATAAAAGTCTGTAGCTTTTTGGTTGTTGTTTTTGTTGTTCTCCATGTCTCAGAGCCATACAATAGGCTTAAGGGTATTATTGTTGTTCAATAAATGTTAAATTAGTAACTACTGCAAATGGAATGGATATATTAAAATTATTTGGTTATTAATATTTAATTATTTCTCTGCAGCACGCGATAATAACATTTTGGACACATATTTATGAACTTCCCGAACTCGAATCTTTAGTGGAGATTTAGAGCAGATATTGACTGTTAATTTATGAACGACTAATTTTTCTGTTACGCCCACTTTTAACTTTAGATACACGTCATGCTGGTAAACACGAGCGTGCTAATTTCGACAACTGGACATGTTATGGAGAAGTCAGCAACAGATGCTGCTGCCAACAGTAAAATAAACAGTGACGGCGAGCGACGAATTTTTCAATGGGTCGTCTATGCCATTGTGTGTCAGTTCATTGACGTTTTCGGTGTTGTGGCCAACACTGTCAACATCGTTTGTTTCGCCAAGCAAGGATTCAAGGATTTGGTCAACATTAGTCTGTTGGGTAAAGTTGATCTCTCTCTCTCTCTCTCTCTCTCTCTCTCTCTCTCTCTCTCTCTCTCTCTCTCTCTCTCTCTCTCTCTCTCTCTCTCTCTCTCTCTCTCTCTCTCTCACTATATATATATATATATATATATATATATATATATATATATATATATATATATATATATATATATATATATATATATATATATATATATATATATATATATATATATATATATAGTGTCTTGTTAGAACATGGAGTAAGAAACAGGAAAATGTGTGTTCTTTATAAATCTGTAAATATCAGTGCACTTTTTGTATGTACGAAGCCAGCTTCGGTACTTAGTACCTAAATACTTCACCAAAATCTTACTGAGCAAAGTAAATACTGTGAAAGTCACGTCACAAAGCAAGGTTGTCTTGTTCGCATGGTTAAAGAGAAGTCACTTCACAGAATAAGATTATCTTGTTTGTATGGGCAAAGAGAAGTCATTTCACAAAGCAAGATTATTTTGTTTATATGGTCAAAGAGACGCCACTTACCACAGCAAGATTATCGTGTTTTTATGGTTAAAGAGAAGTCACTTCATAAAGCAAGATTATCTTGTTCATATAATCAAGAAATGTCACTTAAAAAGTTTGATTATTTGTTCTTATAGTCAAGAATAATCACTTCACAAAGTTTGATTATCTCTTTCCTTATAGTCTATGGAAGTCACTTCACAATCATGAGTGTCTTGTTCGTTTGGTAATGATGATGCATAATTTCTAACTGGTTTTGATATATTAGCAGGCAAAGAAAAATAGCAGAAGCTTTAAGAACTATGAAACAAGATTATTATGACCTTACAAACAAGACCATCATTTTTGTGAAGCGCCGTCAAGAGATGGACAGGGGCTCGAGGCGACCACCGTGGCAAATTAAGTTAAAATTAAACTACATATTATTCAAGTTTATAGTCTGACAAATTCGGTAGCATAGTGCCTCTCAGATGGCTGCGTCCCTTATTGATCCATGAGCTATGTCGGCGGGGGCTTTATGTTCCTGGCCAGTTCAACCAAGCCAAAATGGGAAGTGGATGAGATGCCAGACAAAAAAGTGCAGCTGTCTCTTCAGGCTTTGAGGTTGAGCTAAGGTCAAAAGTCCTAGCCCAGACATAAAATAGATTTTAAATAAACATTAATAACATTAACCAGAAATCTACGTCGTGAAGAATCCTCAAATGACAGGTTTATAATAAAAGTCAGATACTAGATGTCTGGAAGCCAACGTATGGTCGATGGAGACGAAAGACAAGAGAAAGGCCACAAAATGAGTTGCTACAGTATAAAGCTCTTGGAATTAGCATAGACGTCTGAATGCAGAAGGGCACACCACGATAAAACTCAATGAATACAACATTAATTCATAAAATAAGATAGAGACCAGGTAGACACCTAGGGAGATGCCTTTATCTTGTTACCTAGAAGCAAGGAAGGCACTGATAGAATGAACATCACCCACACAAATAACTGCAAGATGTTCGAACAAAAGCAGAATTACCACTATGGTCACATAGAGGGTGGTGAGACCTGCCACGATTTTTGCACAGAGAGGAAGATATTTGCAGAAGTGCCAGTTGTTGTTGCCAGACGACATTTGTGATATTGCCGTCATTGACCGTAGATGTATTTGTTACTGTGAATTAGAATGAAAAGGATCTCTGCTCACTGGATACAGTGTGATATTAGACTTGGTATGAAACTCAAATTGCGTCATCAATTCCGTGATATCATCAAGTGAGCGTTTTTGAGAGCTGAGCCAGTTCTCATGTGTTTCTCTGTTTCAAATCTTGTATTGTACATTTTGTTTACTTCACGTCACATTCTGTGTTTAAGATTTGACATATTATTTATGTAACCAAGTGTTCAGAAAGCAAGCCAACGACTTCTTCAGATAATTAATACTTCCTTTATGTGCGCCAGAAGGGAGCAACACCAACCGTAAGTTAAAAATAAAAACAAACAAACAAAACACATGGACAGCTCGTAACAATGCAGCCTAATTAGCAGCAATTGGAAGCAGAAAAATCTGGCTACAGGACAAGCTAACGTCCATCAGGTCAAGGTCTTTCCATGTCTTCTTCATGCCCTTCATATCCGTCTTCAGTTCTTTTCTCCATGTGTTCTTTGGTCTCCGTCAGACTTCTCTTACCGTGGGGAGTCCAGAATAAGGACTGCCAGGTAATGCTATCAACAGGATTCCTCAATATGTGTCCTATCGATTTTCAGCGCTTTCTTTTCATCTCTTGTTCCACTGTCATTTGTCTAGTTCTTGTCGTCTCTTATTCCACTGTCATTTGTCTAATCTTTCCCTCCTTATACAAGTAAATATTAGTTTAACTACACACACTCACTCAGCTATGTGGCGACAAGACACACATACGTGAAAAACTATGGTTAATTGGGTATGTGTCTGACCAACACACAAAGTTAAGTTTCTTTTGTTGTTTATTATCATTAATTTTGACAACATCGAATATCTAAAGAAAGATAAAATAAAATCAGAATTACATACATAGGAAAATAACAGAATGCATGTGCCCTCCCCTTACTGAGAAAAATAACCCAACAAGTTAATAACCCAAAAGGTCAAAGGTTAGCACTATGTTACAGAATAAACTGTAAAGAGCAAGTTCTTACTATATGATACTACACAGTAAAGTAAACATGTTTAAGCAGAATCAAAAATGATACAATTTTCCTGTAACAAAGAAAAATATTCACTCTCTCTGTCATACGTGACCACTCAATCGCTCCTTACCTACTCTTGGTAATATCTCTTGAAAATACAATTATCCTGAATATAAAATTTCCAGTGTTTTTATCTTCCAAATTGGCGCCAGTCTATCTTCTAATAATTAAAATTAACAAGGTGGACGCCTAATTTGGTGGGTTTTTTCCTGGATGGACAAATATCATTTCGAATAGTTAGTGTAGAAAAAATGAGATGTTGGGTTCACAGAGGAAACAGAGGAAAATACTTCCAGTATTGGGAAACATCTGGTTGCTTAAAACTGTTACAATTGATAAATGATGGTAATCCTATCGGCTGGCTCTGTGGTGAGTGCCGATTATGAAACAGCGTAACTCTTCTGGATAAAATCCACTTGGATACGACTGTCAAAAGTCGGGAGAAATGTTATTGTTTTCACAACCCAGTGGGCTGACAAAAGTGAACAAATTATTTCTGGAATATATAAGTCCAGTTAAATTTACCAATCCTGTTCACAAATGAACTTGGGGACGCGTAAGCCAAGAACAAGACAACATTAATCCAATCAGTAAATGAAGAAAAAGGCCGCTGGTCGCCCTTGATCAGGTCTGCTTAAGAAAAAGAAACATTATGGGAAAATGCTACTATTATATATTGCTACTTATATGCACACGAACGAGGACAAGACGATCTCTTATCCACTCCGTCAGTCTTGATCAAATTTAAAAGGCACACGGTGTCTTTATTTACACCTAAACTATCGCACGTCGCCAACGCTGAGATTACAGGTCGGATGAAGGCATGCCCCCTCCCGTCCCTTGCTCGCGCTGTAACGATTAGCGTACAATGTCAGTTATTATTTAATTATTCATACGCGCACTTACATAAATATCGCCTGTCGTTAATAGCTATTAAATTTGTCGGCGTCTGTGGTTCGTCGTATGGTATTAAATAATAGTCACTTACTAAAAATACACAAAATGAAATAAAATGTGAATTCTACGAGGGAAGGTCAAAAAGTAATGCCTCCTATTTTTTATGTATGTAAATATTGCATCGGTGTGCAATTTGTAAATTTAGCGGGATTCCTCAAACACTCTTCTGCACTGTATAGCATTACCAACCTGTTTCAGTAACAGGTGGCACCACTGTAACAGTTTAAAAATGGCTGCCAAAGACGTTCGGTTAAAACAAAGTTATGTCATAGAATTCCTCAATGCTGAAGGCGAGACCCCAATTCGCATCCACGAACGTTTGATTAATGTTTATGGAGATTCAACAGTGGATGTTAGCACTGTCCGACATTGGGTACATCGTTGGTTGGGACGAAGCTGAAGTAGAATCCAAGAGGCAGTCAATGGAATGGCATCACACAACATCGCCGACAAGAAAGAAGTTCAAAAGTTCACCATCTGTAGGGAAAGTTATGGCCTCCGTGTTTTGGGATGAGAAGGGTGTGATTCTTCTCGACTTCTTGGAACAGGGAAACACGTTGAATGCAGACCATTACAATGAAACTTTGAAGAAGCTTAGAGGTCGTCTTCGGCGACTTTACCCATTAAAAGATCAGAGAACTGCACTACTGTTGCACGATAATGCCACGCCACACACCGCTAAACGCACCATTGATGCGATTGCAGAATTTGGCTAGACATTATTACCACATCCCCCTTACAGTCCCGATCTTGCACCTTCTGACTTCCATCTGTTTGGACCACTGAAAGAAGATCTTCGCGGACATCACTTTGAGGACACCGAGACCCTTAAAATGCGCCATACGCCAGTGGTTTAGGAAAAAGGACACACATTTTTACCGTGCGGGGATACATGCTCTTGTGAGAAGATGGACAAAAACTGTAACAAATAACGGAGACTACAATGAGAAATAAATTTTTGAAGTTCAGACTTGATGCTACATTTCAATGTGAATTTTATCTGTTTTCTTGCCTATTGAATGAAATTAAAAATTACGAGGCATTACTTTTTGACCGTCCCTCGTATTATCCTATCAGTCGCGCCTAGCATATATTCAGTCAACTAAAACGTCTCTTCTTGTAAACAATCTATCCCCAAGTCGTTTTCCAGTACCTTAATGAAATCTCCCGGCAAAAATCCACACCAGTTGCCATACACTTTAATGGTTCTGACCACAGGGTCCCATCAACATCCAGGTCACTGCTATCAGATCCTGCTCCTCTGACACATCTAGCCGAGTCCAGCTTGAGTAACGTCTTTTGCATCGTATGGGGTGTCTAAAACCAGGTGGTCTTAACAACCTACACTACTTTCTTTGAGGTGACCCTTTCCATTCCTATTCTATTTTGACCCCGTCCACTCTTATTCAATTTTTCTATTTCTCCGTCGCCCATAATTTACATTAAAAAAAAAATTATGTCTTGATGTTTTTAATTAATTATTTATTTATCTCCAACTTATTCTATCTCTAGTGCTCATTATTATTACGTTTGAATAGTTTCTTGTTCAGTTTCGTTTTTTACCTTCTTAGTATGTACTGTTTACATCCGGAAGTGGCAGTCATTTCCTTTTCTGGTGACGCACTCTCCCTTCGCCAGGCGTGCTAGGCCTTAGCTGCCTTCAGGGAGGTACCAGGTTTTATTTTTATATTTATTTAGATTCTTATGTGTCCTATCCGGCCATCACTTTCTTTCCTTTCCCTGACGAAGGCCCTGTGTCCACAACGTTGGCAATTTTCGTCGTCTTTTGTCCTTGAAAGACAAATCACCTTATTTTCGATTTTTTTCATACTCATCTGTGATAGGATGGGCGAGAGATGATGATGCTGTTGTGATATGTGATCACTTTCTTGCACACTCGCACCGACCCGAACAACAATAAAACTCTTGATTCTAAGGCAGGGGCTGTATATATTCACACAACCCTATCAGCGACAACAAACACATAAAGCAAACGTTATAAAGTAAACCAAACGAAACAAAACACCCAGCCAGTGCTCAATTGCTAACCTGAAACACAAACAAAGCACTGACTAGTTAAAATCATAATAAATAATTAATGAGAAGCACCGTGCTCTCACCAGCCAAACAGTCCGTTCTTCCACGCTACCTGAAACATCCCACTATTACATACACATCCACTCTCATACATGTCTCACATAGTGTGATGTTGTGCATGAGGCTGGCAAAGGCACCATGGAACACAGATCGCTACCGAAACCACTACTGCAAGAGCATATGAATGCTTCATGCAGAGGCCAGCCACATTGGTGGCCCCATGCTCCATAAGGAGCGAGAAGAGAAATATATATCTCCAAGTGAACCCACGTGCTCTCACAAACCATTCTACGCATAATAATTAAATAACACTAAAATGAGCATAATACAGTTTTAAACGCTATGTACAACGATTATTTTCCTAAATAAGAATAACTACCACCTCGCAATTGATCCATATCAATATACTTTCCTACATTGTGAAGCATGTCGTATGTGACAACTGGCGCACCTGACAACAAGCGTGTAGTATATGACCACTGAAAAAACTGGGAACCTCATCATATTAATAGCATCGTTACAGAAACTAACCATTGCCATAGCATATAAATGCTTCGCGCAGCTTCTGTTGGACCCAGCCGCACTTGTGCCTCTATGCCCCGCAATGAGCAAACAAAGAAAAACTTATGTCTCAAAGTGATTTACGCACAAAAAAGTAGCATTACGCCCACAAGAAGTCTTAACACCTAAAGCTAGATTCATCTTCTCAAAGGGAACTTTAGCACTACAAAACTGTGTACACAACAGATGTAATTAAACGAATCTCAAAGTAACACCAACAATTATTCGTTAACTTACTTCGCGTTCCACTATAATAAATTATCTTGGCATGAATGGAGAAAGTTATTAATCTTGTACTTCTACAATAGCACCTCCTATAATAACCCAATTTTCATCCAACACTAAATAATAAACATGTTTAACCCCCTAAAAATATATAGTAAAATTATAATCAATCATGTGAAATATACCAACTAAATTACCTTCGCAGTAAAGAAAAAACTAAAATGACAAAGCTAACAAACGTTGTAACTGGCCCACTGTGCTCTCAAATAATAAATAGCTTATCATTGGGCGAATAGCACGTGGTAACTAAAAATGTTATTCTCGCTCACATGCGTCATCATTATGCACATTTAACACGTGATCCTGGCAGCCATCTTGGCACTAGCAAATATTATCTAAATTTCAGTCCAGTTCCATGTATGAAATAGGTTCCTACTATATTTGCCTTTCTGCCCGGTCTCATGAATGGAATAGGTTCCTACTATATCCTTACAGCAGCAATCTGGACTTAACACTAATAAAATCTATCCACACATATTTTCACTCATCTATAACTTTAAAAACTCCGCCTAGGCCTGTCCCAAGCCCGGATGAAAAAGGAGGAGAGCGGCATGCATGGAGGCTGTAAGGAGGCAGCCCCTCCACCATGCAAAGGCACAACATGCCAATCATCTGTTTGCTTTAAACTTTTGATTATGAGAACTACAAGAGAGAAAACCGGACTGATTCTGAAGGCGACGAACTGGAACGGACTACGGACTACGATTTATGGAACTTGGAACACAAGAAGTATAAATGGGAAAGAAGAGGAGCTGGTGGAAAAGATGAGGAAAGCAAAATTAGAAATCCTGGCTATAACGGAAACAAAGAAAAAGGGACAAGGCGTCATGGATCTCGATGGTAACATACTGCTCTACAGTGGTGTACCCACATCTGAAAGAGCTAAAGGGGGCGTGGATTGCATTGTCTCCAAAAACAAAAAAGATAGTATCAAGGGATGGAACTTTGTCTCGGAGCGCATTATGGTTGTAAAACTAAAAGGAGAAACCATAGTCAACCTGGTCATAGTGTATGGGCCAAATGAGGATGAGAGAGCAGAGGTCAAGGAGGAATTCTTTGAGCTGCTTCAAAGGACAGTGGATGACTGCCTAGATGAAATTATCATGCTCGGAGATTTCAATGCCAGAGTTGGAAATGACCATGTTAGAGGGGGTGGAGTTATCGGAATCAATGACAATGGAAAGCGACTACATAGATTCTACAGTGAGCAGAATCTGATCATTACAAACACAAAGTTCCCCCATAAGCGCATACATGCATACACTAGATATGAACCAACAAAGAATGAGAAGTCTGTGATCGACTATGCCATTGTTAGGAGGAGCTCATTCAAATATGTCCGGGATGCTAGAGTCTGGAGGGCGCCAGAGATTGGAAGTGATCACTACCTGCTTACAATCAAAAGAACAACTGAAAGAGTTGCTCAGCCTAGGAACTGCCCAGCATCACGCAAGAAACCAAGTAAACAAACGGGAGAAATGTGCATTAAGACCTACAAGCTGAGAGAGCCAGAAATTAAGACCAGATATCAGGGGCTTATTGCAACAGCGATAAGAAACACAGAACAACAACCTGATGACTTGGAAACCCTCTGGCTTAAATTCAAGGACACCATAAAAACAGCTGCTGCAAAAGCATGTGGTAAATTCCGACTTGGAACGAAAGAAAGAGGACACCTTAGTGGACAGAGGAAGCCAAAGAGAAAATAAGAGAGAAGAAAATAGCATGGACACAATACTTAGGAGCTAAAAACACAGCAGGACAAATGGAGAAATATAGAGAATATGTGATACTCAGAACAGAAGCAAAGAACAAGGGGCTAGCAGCAAAACAGAAGTCCTGGGAAGAATTTGGAGAAAAGCTAGAAAAAGATGCACAAGAAAACCAGAAATTGTTCTATAAGACCCTAAAGAACATGAGGAAGGAAAAATAATGCCCTCTCAAATTTATAAAGGACAAGCAAGGCAAATTGCTTACTGCCCCGAAGGAAGTAATGGAAAGATGGAAAGAATATTTCTCAGAACTCCTTGATGGCGAGCAAGGTCAAGCATCAGAAATGATAACCACTAGCACAGAAGAGGAAACCAATGGTGATGAAGATGACATAAAGATGGAACAACTGAAGGCAGCACTGGAGAAAATCAAGATGGGCAAAGCAGCAGGGCATGATGGTTTAACACCAGAAATAGTTAAGTACATGGGAGCATCAGGCGACCTATTACTCTTAAGGGTCCTACAGGCAGCGTGGTGCAACACGACCATACCAAAGGATTGGGAGATTGCCATCATAACACCAATTTTCAAAAAGGGTGACAATCGACAATGTGGAAACCATAGAGGCATATCCCTTCTCAGTGTCCCTGGTAAAATCTACTCTAGAACCCTAGAGCAGAGACTCCGACGCCTAGCTGAGCCACAATTGGATGAGGTCCAGTACGGATTCCAAGAAAACCAAAAGTACTCAAGACCTAATCTTCACACTCAGACAGATGAGTAAAAATGCCATTGAGTATAAGAGTGAGATCCATCATTGTTTCACAGATCTAGAAAAGGCGTTTGACAGGGTCCCCTGGAGCAAACTTTGGGACTGTTTGGCAAAGAAGAACATTCCAGCACCTCTCATTCATGCTATACAGAGCTTCTACAAGTCTTGCAGAAATTATGTGAGGACAGCAAACCATAAGTCAGAAGAGTTCAGGACCACCACTGGTGTACGACAAGGTGATATCCTGTCACCTTATCTTTTCATACTCCTCATGGACGACGTTATCAAGGCATATAAGGAGAGAACAAGAAAGTATTCAGTGGGGTACTGGAAGATGAAACAGGTATGTATTTCTGAGCTGGCATTTGCTGATGATGTTGCCCTGATTGCTAAATCAGAGGCACATCTCCAATCCAACCTGCAAGTCTGGAAGGAAGAGCTGGAGAATACAGGGATGGTCATAAGCAGCTCTAAAGCAAAATTCATGGTGATATCACGAGAAGAAAGAAGACATCAGACTAAGCTGGGAGAACAGGTCCTGGGGCAGGTCAACCATTTTAAATATCTCGGAGCTATTATAGATCGAAAGGGAGGCATCAAAGAAGAGTTGGCCACTCGAAAAGCAGCAGCTGGGAGACTTTTCCAGGCCATAAATCGAGGATTCCTCAGCAAGAGAGAGGTTGGTAAGAAAACGAAGATGGCTTTATACCGCTCCACCTATGTCCCATTCTTGATATATGGATGCGAGTCATGGGTGTAGTGAAATTGACAGAGATACAACGGTAAAATATCTCCAAAGATAACATGTAAGGATAAAAACATAATGCGTAGGCTGCGAATAGTACATGATCGCCTAGACCGCGGGTCATCATCCTCCATAAAAATTGACTTGCTAGACAGGAGGGGAACGGCGGATCAAAAAGGAAAAAAATATGACTGGAAAGATTGCGTGAGACTAGAAAGGCTAAGGAGACGCAATTGGGGGGGAAACGGAGAAAAGTCACGTTTCCCAAGTTGACATAAAAAGTAAGCAACTCGACAGAAGGGACCATAGATATGTTACGCCACAGTCATTTATTGGACGCTTTTGCAATACCAAGCCCTTGATTTGAATTCAGCGGCTAAAACGCAGATGTTTGGAATATTACAAAATTTAAAAAGTACTTTTTTCTTAATATTAATGTTAGGAATATAAAAATTAGCTGGCCGGATGGCCTATTCTGAGCAGTGAACTAATATGTTCTTAATTTTACAGACGGATAGATAATATTGAAGATAATGACAAAAGACAGTGTTGTTCACATCATCGACAGACTGTATTGAATCTAAAAGTGTCGCTAATTGCACAAAAAAACACGACCTTGAGACGCAGGTGTTCAAATCTACGTAGTATGGAAGAGAGGGTTTTTGGGTGGTGGCTGTGTCTAAATATAACTTTTAACGACAAAATTTTGGAGGGGAGAGAAAGGTTGGTTCAAAAATCAAGTACATTTTGTAGAAACACAAGTAGAGACGGACAGACTAACAGATAAACATCCATACTTGACTGAAGCATGACTGAAATGACTTTAGGGTAGGAAATTTGAATTTAAAATAAACCTAGGCAGTGATTGGCCACAGACAATCATATTATTAGCGCTCAGAGCGAATTTGGGGCCATTCTTCAATAGTTGTTCAGTGATAGACACAGATTTTAAAGTGTGGTGATTTCCATATGAAAGAAAGTGTAAGAAGTTTAGGGACGCCATACTATAGCCAGCAGCTCAGCTGAGTTTTGCTAGCAATTCTGTGTTATTTATTCATAATCTGGTAAGATTGAAATTATTTCCTTATATATTTTGAATATTGTTTCATGTTCGAGTGATTTGATACTGCCATATCGAAATCTAGCCTTACAAACAAGTAGGGATTTGCTCTAGACCCCCCGCCCTAGTCAGGGTCTAGGGACCAACAATGTACATAAACTCCAGCAAGGATTATGCAAGACAGATCAAGTGTTGAGAATAATGAAACATATTACCTATCCTCTTTTAGGGCAGAAAACTAATAAATATTTTTCAGAATCTATAGTCTGGGAGGATCTATCTGATGTAAAACCACCATGGTAAATGTGCTGTTTGGTCAGAGAGATCTGACCTGTCTGTATGATGTGGTTGTTGTGTCAGTGTTGTGTCCAGACGTGGGTAGAGAATAGATTTTGACACATGGCCCATACTTTGATTGCAGAGCTGTGAGTTTCTGTTGTCAACAAAGCAGTGTCTATTCAGTTGGTGACTTTACTCGAGTGTATCTGTGCAGTACTTGTGACAGAGACCACCATTATTGCCCGCCAGCACGGAGAGGTGGGACCACCTGATTTCAGCACCAGAGCTACAACTACAAGATGAGTGAGCCTCTGGTCTGCTGGACATTCACCAACGCTGTGTAGTTACTAATACCCCCATAAAAATTCCCACCATTTTCTGGACACTGTGTAGTCAATATAGACAGGTGTGATGAGGCCACCCCAACAGCACAAACATTAACTATCCTCCCAAGTAGATGACTACTAGAACATTTTAATAAAACTAACTAGTATAGTACATATATATGTACACTATTGCATTTATGATATAATATTCCATGCATTTCTTTCATAATCTCTAAATCCTTTTAAGTTCTGGTCAACCTAAAAAATTGATCCAGAACAAAATAAATGTAATATAATTCTATCAAAAAATTTTACACACGTGAGTTAGTTCAGTGTATTTTAACATTTATTAATATTATTAGTCTTGTTAAATATCTGTGGGTATATCTATAACCTATTACACCACACTACATATCATAACCCTAGACACTTTACGTAGCCACATTCATTAAAAAAAAATTAAGTGTGAGGTCGTAGTGGTAGCAAGAAAGGCCTTCTGACAAGTCACAACTACATTTTATCTCAGGAGCCTTCACAGCTGGCCTCATACAATTACATTTAGTAATATCACCATCATAAAATGTCATCAAACACCACTACATAAATTGGGGGCTCGTCCGGGATAATTAGCCCAACAGTAATATTAGGATCTCCTGGTGGGAGAAATAAAAGTAGGGAAATAAATTGTAAAATTCCCTTTAAAATTAAAAGTGTCCCTGCAGATAAAAGTTGGTGAATCTTCACAGCCAGTAATAACACTGACAAACATCATTTTTCTTTCTTATATAAGAATAAGTGTTCTTAGGTCAGTTTCTTGCGCTGATTTCAAATTTGAAATCCGTTTATCTCTATCACATCAGGTTCTTAAGATATTTGTGAATAAATATATTTTTGGGAAACCGTTATTTGCTCCGTTTCATTTTTACTATATAACTTATTAAAAATTAATAAAATGCAAAATAATTCTACTTTTTATACTGCTAAAAGATGCATGACATATGTTACGCTATTTTTCAAATAGTTACTGTATTTTGAAATAATTCTGAGCGAAATATGGCTTCTAGAAGTTGTAGAAATTCGGCTGATCTGTTCTGTTACGTGTGCGGATATTTTACCGATCGTGTTCACCAGAAAAACTTTACACCATTACTAAAGAAAGCATATGAACTTTATTTCGATTCGAAAGTTGATGATGCAAATAAATCTTGGAAGCCAAATGCAGTTTGTTCGACTTGTGCAAATACATTGGCAGGTTGGTTACGAAAATCGCCGAAGCATAAGTCGATGCCTTTTGGAGTGCCAGTAATATGGCGTGAACCGACAAATCACGCTACTGATTGTTACTTCTGCTTGACAAATATCCATGGTTTCACTTTTAAAACTAGAAAGTCTGTGGTTTATCCAAATATTGAATCGGTTTCGAAACCAGTGCCTCATGATCCAATCACGTGTCCGATCCCAGTTCCACCAGAACAATATCCGTTGGACGTGAATGAACCATCAGAAAGTGATAGTTTACCTGCTTTAGAAACTAATTCTGACTCGGATTATATACCGGTGAATGATGGTGTTCACTTAATTAACCATTCAGAACTTTCAGATCTAATACGTGATCTCGCTCTTACCAAAGGACAAGCGGAATTACTCGGTTCGCGACTCAAAGAATGGAATCTTTTAGCGCCCAATACTCCGATATCTAAATTTCGTCATAGACACAGAGAACTTGTTCAATACTTTGAGATGGATGATGACATTTGCTATTGCAAAGATGTAAACGGTCTAATGGTGCACCTCGGTCATGAGCACATAGTCAACGAATGGCGACTTTTCATCGACTCTTCCAAGACTAGTCTAAAAGCCGTGTTATTGCATAACGGAAATTTATTTTCATCAATTCCAGTCGCCTACTCTGTTCATATGAAAGAAACTTATGACAATATGGCTATACTTTTGGCAAAAATAAAGTACAATGACTACCAATGGCGGATTTGTGGGGACCTAAAGGTCATTGCAATTCTCACGGGCATGCAGACTGGGTATACTAAATTTTGTTGCTTCCTATGTGAATGGGACAGCCGCAACAGACAGGAACATTATGCAAGAAAGGTGTGGCCTATCAGGGATCGTATGCAGCTCGGGCATAAAAATGTAATACACGAGCCATTAGTTAACAAAGACAGCATCATTTTACCACCGTTACATATAAAGTTGGGGCTCATGAAGAATTTCGTAAAAGCGTTAGATAAAACGAGCAAAGCTTTCACTTATCTTCGAGAAAAGTTTCCGCAAGTTAGCGATGCAAAGATAAAGGAAGGTATCTTTGTAGGACCTCAGATTAGGAAAGTTATTGCAGACAAACAATTCGAGAACTTGTTACATGGTAGTGAACTTCGCGCATGGATGGCATTCAAATCGATCGTCGATAACTTTCTGGGAAATCACAAATCTGTCGACTATGTGCATATTGTTAAGCAGTGCATAGATGCATACAGAATTATGGGCTGTAACATGTCCCTCAAAATCCATTTGCTCGATTCGCATCTTGACTTTTTCCCTGACAACCTTGGCGAAGTCAGCGATGAACATGGAGAACGATTCCATCAAGATATCGCCGTAATGGAGTCACGTTATCAAGGACGGTGGAGTGTGACCATGCTTGCCGATTATTGTTGGATGCTTCATCGCGATGTACCACATTCCATTCACCGACGAAAGTCGACTGCAAAGAAATTCAAGCCTACATAACTGTTATACTTCTTGTACGAATGATGGTGTAATACTGTATGCATTGTTAAAAAACTTCAATTGCGTATTTCTAGAGATCCCGACCTGATAGAGAAAAACGGTTTGCAGATTTAAAAACAGCGCATTAAAATTGACCAGAAAAACATAGAAATGTTAGAGAAAGAAAAAAAAAATTTTTTTTTGTTAGCCAGTGTAATTAATTAGTTAACTGGTTGGTTAGAATTGGTTAGACTATAGTCATAAGAAGTACTTAGTGTATTTACTGGTTAGAGATTTATCTTGTATATTATTATATTGTCTAAAAAGTATGGCGGAGCTGGCAAAATTTAGATCAGCTGCTGTGCTCACCGCGAAGGAGATGGGAATGGATGGTCAAATTTTAATTCAATACGTAACGGCTGAATGTGATAAATATATTGAACGGGAAGAAAGGAGATTAGAAAAAGAGGCTGAAAGAAAATTGGAGTCTGACAGGTTGGTTGAAGAGAAGAAGTTAGAGGCTGAGACTAAGAGGCTGCAAATTGAGGCAGAAGAAAAACGACAGCAAAGGGAGGCAGAAGAAAAAAGGTTGACTGCCGAAAGGGAGGCAGAAGATAGAAGGTTGCAGAGGGAGCACGAATTACGACTAAGGGAGCTGGAATTACAAGGCCCGGCTCCTGAAAATGGTGCCAGCCCTTTTGCCTCAGATGCTACGCCCAGTCTGGGAGCCTCAAACTCAGCTATGGGGTTTCATTTAGACCATTTTGTTGAAAAAGACGATGACATAGAGGGGTACCTAGGACGTTTTGAGTTATTAGCTACTACATATGGGTTAGAGAGAGAGAGGTGGAGTTTAAAGCTATCACAGGGATTGAGAGGTACTTCTTATGAAGTATTTGCCAAAATGAACAGGGAAGACCAAGACAATTATGACATGTTAAAGCAGGCTTTGTTATTAAGGTACGAGAAGAATGGTGAATTTTATCGTAAGAAATTTAGAAATGCCAAACTGTTGTCTGGGGAGACATACCACCAATTCTCTGCTAGACTAGAAACCTATTTGGAGAAATGGACGGCTCTGGGGAAGACCCAAGATCTTAAAGAAATGATCATGATTGAGCAATTGAGAGAGTCCATGGCTCCAGACATGAGAAAATTTCTCATGGAACAAGGTGCAGAGAAGTTGGGGGAAATTTTAAATGTTGCTGAGAGGTATCAGGCAGCCCAGGCAGAGGTAAGTGGTGCTAAAAAGAAGCACATAGACAATTTTAAAGCTCCACAGCAATTTAATAAATTTGATAATAGAGAGCAGGGAAATAAAGGTAGGACAAACTTTGAGCGGCCAAGAAATGACTATCGCGACAGAAACTCACAGTTCAATGACCAAAAGTTCAATGAAAGAAAACCGTTGAACCAAGGAAAAAGATGGTGTAAATGGTGCAAGAAGGATAACCATAACACCGAATTTTGTAGAAGGAAACCTTCAAACATTGCTGCAATGAAGTCGGGGACGCAAAGATTAAAGGTTAATCCTAAGGGACAACAGGAACCTTATCACCCCCCAGTTTGTGAGGATGTTATTTGTAATGGGGTCACCATAAGGTGCCTTTATGATACAGGTTTGGATTATGATTCAGTTGTGAAGTCTAGCCTAGTGGACCCAAGTCAGTATACCACAGAAACAGTGGAAATACAAGGGGCGACTAAGGACATACCACTCATGACACTTCCCATCGCAAGGATAACGGTGAAAACTCGCTATGTGGAAGGAGAAATCAGAGCAGCAGTGATAGATGAACCAATCTACCCTCTGATATTGGGGTGTAGATACGTCTTCTTGGGGAATCCCGAGAAACCTGTGATCATGGCGACAGTGCAGACCAGGTCACAGAAGAAGGAGGAAGAAGGTGAACCTATAAATGCTCATCCAGAGGAGATGAGGAAGGCGCAGGCTGAGGATAGGACACTCAAGCCCTGTTTTAAAAAATTGCCCAAATGCCACACACCTCCGAGCAAGGGGGAATATTTCATGAAGAACAAACTCTTATACAGGAAGGCCGGAACTGGAACAAATGGTCACAACCAGCTGGTTCTTCCCACTTCATATAGAGATAAAGTGATGGAACTCGGGCATGCGATTCCCTTCAGTGGTCACATGGGGATCAGCGCCACAGGACAGCGTATAGCTTGTCATTACTTCTGGCCAGGGATAACGGAGGATATAAAAAGATATGTCAAATCCTGCCCAGAATGTCAAAGGGTAGCTCCAAAGCACTGGACTGCTCCTGCAACTCTAGGGGAAATGCCCATAGTGGGAACACCTTTTGAGAGGGTTGCAGTGGATATTGTAGGACCTCTCACTCGGACCAAGAGGAGGAACAGTTACATCCTTACTCTGGTGGACACTTGTTCTATGTGGGGAGAGGCGGTAGCCCTGCCATCAATTGATTCAAAACATGTAGCAGAGGCACTACTTACAATATTTACCCGATTAGGATTCCCGCATCAAATCTTGACGGATAATGGTTCTCAGTTCAAGGGGAAACTAACGGAAGAAGTTTTTAAGCTATTTCAAGCCAGACACTTTCATTGTAGTCCGTACCATCCACAAGGGAACGGCCAGGTAGAGAGGTTCAACGGGACTCTCATTTCTATCCTGAGAAAGCTGGCACACGAAAAACCGGATCTGTGGGATCAATTCCTGCCCGCCGCATTGTTTGCGTACCGGGAGGTACCACATAGTTCAACCGGGATGGCTCCCGCAACTCTGCTATTTGGGAGGCCAATAAAAGGTCCATTAGAAGCTCTATTAAGGACCTGGACAGATGAGAAGGCGGAAGAGACTGTTACCTCATCGTATCAATACGTGAACGAACTGACCACTCGTTTGAAAGCTGGATGGAAACTGGCAAATGATAATTTGAAACAAGCCAGGAAGAAACATGCAGCATATTTTAATAGGAAGGCAAAGGACAGGGAACTGGCAGTCGGAGAGAAGGTGCTGCTTCTACTACCCGGAAGCCAGAATAAATTACAAATTGGTTGGCAAGGTCCATATACGGTTCTAGAGAAGGTGTCTAGAACAAACTATAAAATTGACAAAAAGGGGAAGGAAAAAGTTTATCATGTAAACCTGTTAAAGAAGTATCTGGACAGACCACTCCAGGAAAGCACCCCCTTATTGACCTTGGCTATTGCAACCCAGATGCAAAAAGAACCACTCACCTCACATGAATACCCATTACATCCTTGTGAAACAGCAGCACAGGTAAAAGTCAGTAAGCACCTGACTAAAAACCAGAGGGAGAGAGTTCAACAGGTTCTGGAGGAACATACAGATGTATTAACAGATAAACCAGGCCATACAAATTTGCTACAGTATGACATGAAACTGGTAGACTCAAACCCAATCTGTATGAGAGCCTATTCTATTCCGTTCGCGAAGGAGAAGGCATTGAAGGAAGAAATAGAGTATTTGTTGAAGGAGGGGATTATTTCGCACAGTGAATCATCTTTTAGTTCTAGTGTCGTTTTGTTGAGAAAACCGTCTGGGGAACACAGACTGTGCATAGATTACAGGAAACTGAATGCTGTCACAGAAGGACAAGTGGATCCATTACCAGACACAAAACAGTTATTTGCCAGACTGAACAAGGCAAAATACTTTTCAAAGGTGGATCTTAGTAAAGGCTATTACCAGATCCCAGTGAAGCCTGAAGTGAGACCTTATTTGGCTTTTAGCACTTCGGATGGACATTATGAATTCAATATGCTACCATTCGGACTGAAAAATGCTCCGAGTGTGTTTTCAAGGATGATGCGAAAATTGTTGGATCCCCTGAATAACCCATGTATCACGAATTTCATGGATGATATTCTCGTCGCCACAGAGACATTTGAAGAACACATTGAAGCTCTGGAGATGTTGTTTGATAGACTTCGGGAGGCGAACTTAACTGCTAGGCCAACAAAATGTTGTATTGGATGCAAAGAGTTGGAATTCTTGGGACACACTGTATATCAGGGTAATATGACCCCTGATCCTAAGAACTTGGAAAAACTGCAGAGAGCACCTAGGCCGCAAACAAAAAAGGACGTGCGATCATTCGTGTCGTTATGCGGATTTTATCAGAAATACATCAAAAATTTTAACGCTATTTGTGCTCCTCTGACTGATCTGACTCGCAAGGGACTTCCAGATAAAATTATTTGGACTGCACAATGTGAACTAGCGTTCCAAGAGTTAAAGGAAAAACTCACTAGCAAGCCTATTCTCAAACTGCCTGATTTGACACAGGACTTTGTCTTAAGAACCGATGCAAGTAATGTAGGACTCGGAGGGGCTTTGTTGCAAAGATCATCTTCACCTGATGGGGAACTGAAACCAGTCGCTTATGCAAGCCGCAAATTGAATAAGGCGGAACAAGGATACTCCACAAGCGAAAAAGAATGTTTAGCATTAATCTGGGCAATAAAGAAGTTTCAAATCTATCTGTATGGTAGGACTTTTGTGGTGGAGACGGACCATCAGCCTCTCGTGTTCTTGTCTCAGGCTAAGCATGAAAACGCAAGATTGCTGAGGTGGTCTTTATTGCTTCAACCTTATCAGTTTAGTATCCAATATATCCCAGGCAAATTGAATGTCGGTGCAGATTTCCTCAGTCGGCACCCCTGTGATCAAAATTAGAGTAGTGGCAGACGTGAGGAGTAATTTTACCTATGTGTATCGCTGGTTTTGGAACTTGCCATAGGCATGTTTTCAAGTGGGGAGATGTGTAGTGAAATTGACAGAGATACAACGGTAAAATACCTCCAAAGATAACATGTAAGGATAAAAACATAATGCGTAGGCGGCTGATAGTACATGATCGCCTAGACCGCGGGTCATCATCCTCCATAAAAATTGACTTGCTAGACAGGAGGGGAACGGCGGATCAAAAAGGAAAAAATATGACTGGAAAGATTGCGTGAGACTAGAAAGGCTAAGGAGACGCAATTGGGGGGGAAACGGAGAAAAGTCACGTTTCCCAAGTTGACATAAAAAGTAAGCAACTCGACAGAAGGGACCATAGATATGTTACGCCACAGTCATTTATTGGACGCTTTTGCAATACCAAGCCCTTGATTTGAATTCAGCGGCTAAAACGCAGATGTTCGAAATATTACAAAATTAAAAAGTACTTTTTTCTTAATATTAATGTTAGGAATATAAAAATTAGCTGGCCGGATGGCCTATTCTGAGCAGTGAACTAATATGTTCTTAATTTTACAGACGGATAGATAATATTGAAGATAATGACAAAAGACAGTGTTGTTCACATCATCGACAGACTGTATTGAATCTAAAAGTGTCGCTAATTGCACAAAAAAACACGACCTCGAGACGCAGGTGTTCAAATCTACTTAGTATGGAAGAGAGGGTTTTGGTGGTAGCTGTGTCTAAATATAACTTTTAACGACAAAATTTTGGAGGGGAGAGAAAGGTTGGTTCAAAAATCAAGTACATTTTGTAGAAACACAAGTAGAGACGGACAGACTAACAGATAACCATCCATACTTGACTGAAGCATGACTGAAATGACTTTAGGGTAGGAAATTTGAATTTAAAATAAACCTAGGCAGTGATTGGCCACAGACAATCATATTATTAGCGCTCAGACGCGAAAGTGGGGCCATTCTTCAATAGTTGTTCAGTGATAGACACAGATTTTAAAGTGTGGTGATTTCCATATGAAAGAACGTGAAATAAGTTTAGGGACGCCATACTATAGCCAGCAGCTCAGCTGAGTTTTGCTAGCAATTCTGTGTTATTTATTCATAATCTGGTAAGATTGAAATTATTTCCTTATATATTTTGAATATTGTTTCATGTTCGAGTGATTTGATACTGCCATATCGAAATCTAGCCTTACAAACAAGTAGGGATTTGCTCTAGACCCCCCGCCCTAGTCAGGGTCTAGGGACCAACAATGTACATAAACTCCAGCAAGGATTATGCAAGACAGATCAAGTGTTGAGAATAATGAAACATATTACCTATCCTCTTTTAGGGCAGAAAACTAATAAATATTTTTCAGAATCTATAGTCTGGGAGGATCTATCTGATGTAAAACCACCATGGTAAATGTGCTGTTTGGTCAGAGAGATCTGACCTGTCTGTATGATGTGGTTGTTGTGTCAGTGTTGTGTCCAGACGTGGGTAGAGAATAGATTTTGACACATGGCCCATACTTTGATTGCAGAGCTGTGAGTTTCTGTTGTCAACAAAGCAGTGTCTATTCAGTTGGTGACTTTACTCGAGTGTATCTGTGCAGTACTTGTGACAGAGACCACCATTATTGCCCGCCAGCACGGAGAGGTGGGACCACCTGATTTCAGCACCAGAGCTACAACTACAAGATGAGTGAGCCTCTGGTCTGCTGGACATTCACCAACGCTGTGTAGTTACTAATACCCCATAAAAATTCCCACCATTTTCTGGACACTGTGTAGTCAATATAGACAGGTGTGATGAGGCCACCCCAACAGCACAAACATTAACTATCCTCCCAAGTAGATGACTACTAGAACATTTTAATAAAACTAACTAGTATAGTACATATATATGTACACTATTGCATTTATGATATAATATTCCATGCATTTCTTTCATAATCTCTAAATCCTTTTAAGTTCTGGTCAACCTAAAAAATTGATCCAGAACAAAATAAATGTAATATAATTCTATCAAAAAATTTTACACACGTGAGTTAGTTCAGTGTATTTTAACATTTATTAATATTATTAGTCTTGTTGAATATCTGTGGGTATATCTATAACCTATTACACCACACTACATAGCATAACCCTAGACACTTTACGTAGCCACATTCATTAAAAAAAAATTAAGTGTGAGGTCGTAGTGGTAGCAAGAAAGGCCTTCTGACAAGTCACAACTACATTTTATCTCAGGAGCCTTCACAGCTGGCCTCATACAATTACATTTAGTAATATCACCATCATACAATGTCATCAAACACCACTACAATGGGCAATGACTACAACCCTCAAAAGCCGGATCCAAACCTCAGAAATGAGGTATCCGTGGAAGGTGGTTGAAGTAACAAGAAGAGACATGGTCCGCAACCAGACGATACGTCAAGGCTTAAAATCCCACCCCCATGCAGACCCAAGTAGAACAGTCCCAACTAAGATGGTTTGGCCATGTCTGTAGAATGGGAGAAGATCGGCTACCACGACAAGCATGGGAAACAAAGAGCCAGGGATCCAGACCCCCAGGACGACACAGAGTCCGCTGGGAGGATACCGTAAGACAATCTTTGAAGGATCGAGGACTAGGATGGAACCAGAACAGGAGGAAGACAGCCGATAGGATAATCTGGCGCTCTCTCTTCCAAACCTCTACACCTCACGGTAGAAGGGGAACGACTAAGTAAGTGTAACTTTAAAACTAATTATAATGTCCTAAAAGAAATCTCTTTAGGAAACTCATTTATTTATCTATTTCATTAAACACGATACCAAATAGGTGGCAGACCTACAGCTCTATATTCTTTCTAACATTATAGACCGAAACGTCAGCCCTATATTCTTTCTAACACTATAGACCGAAACGTTGAGGAATCACCTACTGCATAAATCAACTCGCGTGTTCAAGGCATCTTCAGATCGACTCTGGTTTCGTACTCTGGTTTCTTTGGGACGACTGATGAAGAAAAAGGTCTCTGCTGGCCAGCGCACTTCTTTATATAGGCCGCTAGGCCTAATTACTCTACGTAGTGCACGCGCGTAGTAATTGGGCCACGTAAATAACACACGCGATGGATGCTCTAGAAGGAGCGAAAACACAAATATAAAACACAACTATTTTTAGACTTTAGTGTGGCCCAGTAATATATCTTCCTTTTAAAGATGTTGTGGTAAAAAGGCAGTGAACCACGGAGACAATAGCGATGATAAGATGGCGCTGTTTAACGACAGACGCCATTACGATTACAAGATGGCACGGCTACATATTTCTCGCCTGATTTTGTTGTCGTCCCGACAACAGCACTACCTCCGTCGCTTCAGTCGTAATCTCTCAGATCGTCTCGTGGCAGGACCCGCTATCGGCTGCAGGGCATACCAGCCTGGTTCGTGCGTTAGACCATGTACGTCCTCCCCAGGGTCTGTCTCATCTGGTAAAGATGGTGCCTCAGGTAGGCCTATTGTCGTGTCTACCAAATCTGGAGAATCACCTTTGTCTTCCCTTCGTCTCAGTTCGTGCGCCGCAACCCTCATCTTCATATCTTCGTTGTCTGCTGGTCTTATCACGTAAGGACCACAACTAGCGTCTGGAATTGCTGATACAATAAATTCTTCGTTGGACAATACATCTTGTATTTTGGCCCTGTCAGTGTGGTGCACTCTTTTCCGCACTCTTTCACCCACTCGCAATAATGTGGGGCATAGAAGCTGATTACTTCTCTCCCTCCTATCAGCGGCCATTTTCTGCATTCTCCCTGCAGCTTTTTTGTGTGCTACTCGTAGCCTCTCTAGGAGACCTTGCAGTCACTTATCAGTTGTCTCTGGCTCTTCAACTGGGAGCGTGCCTATCATGAAGTCAAGAGGAAGCCTTGGTTCTCTGCTAAAGAGGAAGTAGTAAGGTGAGTACCCTGTCGAAGCGTGGGGGGGGGGGGGGGGGGGGGGGGGTAAACCAACCATAACCACCTCAGCTAGATGCTCAGACCACCTTCGCTTCTGGTTGGCTGTCATGGGTCTCAGCAAATCATGCAAGGTCTTGTTAAAGCTCTCGCACTGCCGGTTGCCTTCAGGATTGTTAGCTGTAGTTCGGCTCTTGTGGACTCCATATAGCCTGCATAGCTCTGCGACTATCGCTGATTCGAAGTTCCGGCCTTGATCAGAATGTATAATCTAAGGAGTTCCGAGATACTGGAACCACTTCTCCACCAGGGCCTTGGTGACCGTGGTTGCTTTTTGGTTTCTTGTTGGTATGGCAATGGTGTACTTGCTAAACACATCTGTCAGCACTAATACATTCTCAAACCCTTTAGAATCCCGCTCTAGCAGTGTGAAATCCATTGCTACCACCTCGAGTGGCCAGGAGGAAATCAGGTTTCCAGATGGCCCACGAAACTTCAGTTGAGGTGCTTTAGCAATGTTACATCGGTTGCATCTGCGACAAAACACTTCAACATCAGCTGTGATGCCTACCCAGAAGCACCCACTTCTCAGCAACTGTAGCATGCGCTCTCTTCCCTGATGGCCCACCCTTTGAGCAGAGTCCAGTATACGTGGTTTGATGGACTCAGATATTACCAGTTGTTTTATGCTGGATCCATCTGATCCCTTCACTGTCCGGTATAACAACCCATCTGTCACTTCGAGCCGGTTACTCTGATTAAGTAGTTTCCTTGCAGCCAAGGAGATTTTTCGAGCATCTCTTCCTGCAGGTCTGGTGCCATCATTTACAATCTTCCGAACCATCGCTACCACATCATCAGCTGCCTGGAGATTTATCAGTTCTTCACGCGAATAGGTAGGAAATGCTTGAGTGGTTGCGGGTGCTGTAGATGATTCGGCAGGTACCCTTTCACTGGTATCTTCCTGGCTTGTTGCTTCCATCAACCCTATCTCATGCGGTATCTGGGTAAACCCTCTGATAACCTCAGCTATTATGCCACTTATTGCAACATCTGCATCATCCGCCAGTTCTTCGCCTGTGGTCTGAATAGGAAAGCGGGGCAAATAATCTGCATTTCCATTGGCTCTCGCTGTCCGATGTAGGATTGTGTAGTTAAACATAGACATCTGGGCCATCCATCTCTGCTCTATAGCTCCCAGTTTAGCTTTCTCCCAGAAGGTCAGACTCCTGTTGTCTGTAAATACCTCTACTTGTGATCCTAACAGGCATCCTCTGAACTTCTCAGCTATGGCCCACTTAAGACCCAGCAGTTCCAGCCTCATACTTCTTTCTGAGTTTCTTTCAGAGGGTCGAAGTGTGCGACTTGCATATGCCAAGACTTTCTTTGTTCCATCTTGCACTTGTGTAAGGATTGCTCCTAATCCTTCATATTATGCATCTACCTCCAGGATAAACGGTAGCGAGAAGTTAGGGAACCCTAGTAGCGGTGTGGAGGTTAGCGCCTTTTTCAGTGTCTCAAAGGCTACAACACACTGTTCGGTCCACAACTCTCCTATGGGTGACTTACTTCGTCTTTTAGTCTGCATGCCTTGATTGAGCGCAGCTACTAAATCATGTAGCGGTTTGGCTTTATTTGCAAAGCCCGGCATAAATCTGCGGTAGTAATTGGCCAATCCCAAGAATGATCGTAACTCAGTCTGGGACCGCGGTACAGGGGCCTCTTGAACAGCCTTGTCTTCCATAGCTCCTATTCCATCTGCTGATATAGTATGCCCCAAGAATTCAATCGTTGTCCTACACATCTTACACTTTTCTCCATTCAACCTCAGCCCTAGCTGGCGTAGCTTAGAGAATACTTTCTCCAGTCGGCTCAAATGGTTAGTGAAGTCAGCGGAGGACATTAAAATGTCACCAAGGTACACTAGTATCAGCTGGGACACTAAATCATGCATACTTCTCTGCATTAATCGCTGGAAGGTGCTGGCAGAGTTGGCTAAGCCCATAGGCATCCTGTAAGCCCATAGGCATCCTGGCGTATTCATAATGTCCAAAAGGGGTAGTGAAAGCGCGGTTTTCTCTTGGTCTTTCTCATCCATTGCTACTTGATAGTAACCACTTGCCAGATCAAGCGATGAGAATATCTTTGCTCCTCCTGGCGCATCCAGGTACTCATCTACTCTGGGTAGAGGGTAGGCATCCCTCTTCGTCTTGCTATTGAGTGCCCTGAAGTCTACGCAGAGTCTAAGCCGACCATACTTCTTCCGGACCAAAACTATTGGGAAGGCCCAAGGACTGCAACTCTCCTTGATTATTTGTTTGTTAAGCAATCTTTGTATGCGATCCTGTACCTCTCTGTAGAAAGCAGGGGGGATTCTCCTGTAAGGCTGCTTAACTGGGGTGTCATCTGTTAATGGGATGGTGTGCGTTACCCTATCAGTGTATCCTACATCTGTCTCATCTGTGGCCAAAAGATCGGCATATCGTCTCAACAACGCTCTTACTTCCTGCTCTTCAGCCTCACTGCCCTTAAACTCGGTAAGGTCAGTTGGGCACATCTCTTGCTCTGGATTCGTATATGGTGGACTTGATGACATTTCTACCTCTTGAGCCCTTACAACTCTGAAATAGGTGCTGTAGTCCACCCCAGCTTCTGTCAGTACTCCTACTTGTGTCCGTCCCGGGAGCTAAAAACAAGTCCTCATCACCCAAATTTATGGTCTGAATATCACATGACCCACTTCTAAGAACAGTCAATGTATGACTTATAATCAGCCCTCTGTGCTCTAAGTCTCTGTTAGGTTCAAAGAGAAAAGTTCTTTCTAACTGGCCTCCTCTCCTGCATTTGACTGTTATGGCCCTGATCGATCGAGCGGGTATGTGGGTTTGCTTTCTTCCAGACACCCATACTTTCATAGAGTCTGATTTCTGCGTCATCCTCTGATCCCTTGGAGGGTACCATCTTAGTATGTTCTGTATGTTTGGGATTTTCACAAGGATATAATTACCTATGATCCCTGGTGTTATTTTTCTGGTTTCTAGATCCTTGTACCTTACTGACAACATAAACTCCACAGTTTTTCACTATTGTGCACCCAACTTGTATGTCCACAACTAAGTGACCAATATATTGGATGGTGGCACCATTTGCTGCTGTCAGGCGCACCCATCTACCCTCATCCAAGGGGAGCCTACCAAACATTTTCCTGAAACATTGCTTTGTGATGGTAGACACCTGTGAACCTGTGTCAAACACACAGTTTATCTCTTTTCCTTCCACCAGTACTACTCTTTCAGGCTGACCTCCTACCATCTTGATCCTGTTTGCTTGGTGCTCTCCCTTTGCATTGCTTTATTGGGGATTTTGTCCGCCGCTGGTCGACATTTCTTGTGATGGTTGACTCTCTGACCTTCATTCTGAGTGGCGGTCATTCTGCCTGCGCTCAACTTTGGGTGATGCCTTAGCCGCAGAGTTACTGAGCGGACAGCTTGCTATTAAATGTTGTGCTGACTTGCATTGGAAACATTTTCTCGGTAAAGGACCACATGGACACCTGGCAGCTATATGATCCTTAAAATCAGCGCAGTTATAGTATCTGATTCTCCGGGGGCCATTCCATACATGAGGTTTCTTTCTGCTTCTGTACCTGCGGCTGCTCCCGTGGCGTCTAGAGATGGTCCTCCTGTTAACGACCCCCACCTACCGCAATAACATCTCAGTCTCCCTATCATTTGGAGAATCAGGCCCTTTCCTTCCATTTACATTCCTCCTCATGCCAACCTGTAATTGCCTGCCACATCTACCTGCACTCTTTTTATTTGAGTCACAACGCTCCCCTTCAACGGTCTGACTCTCAGCCACAGAGGGGTCTAGTTTAGTGCCTGTTGTGGGCATTCCCTCTGGACGTGCCCTAAATGTTTGCACCGAAAGCATCGGATGGTCCTTGCTGGCCTTCTCTGTTTGCCTTGCATTTCAGCCATCTGAAGCTTCAGCTGTGCGACCTCTGCTCTGAGTTGCTCCACTTCGGTGTTTCCTTCTTGTGACCTGGGTGCCATTTCTTCGTCGGATGCTGTGACTGTGGCTATCCCAGCTCTTGCTGTTTGACCACTCCCAGTCCATCTCAGAGCATCATCTCTTATGGACACAAATGATACTGCAGGCTCGTGCCGGACTCGGTCCTTCATCATTCTCTGCGTCAAGTCGTCTCTTAGACTGGCAACAAACTGGTCCCTTAGCACCGTTTCGTCAAACTTGACACCATTGGCTTTCCCCTGCGCCTCTGCTGCCTGCTCAAATATCTCATGCAGCCAATAGGCAAAATCACGCACTGATTCCCTTGGCTGTTTGTAGAATGGTTTATGAAAGCACGCTGAATAAAATAGCGCCATTAGTTCTTGGGTGCTCCTCGATTCCCCATACACCATGAGAATGGCCTGAAGCATTGCCTCCGGGTCATTGTTTCTTACTTGTATCCGCAGCTCCCTGCGGACAACTGGGGTCACACTGTCGAGGATCACATCGGCTTGGTCCTTCTTACTCATGTAGCCAGACCTCCACGCAGCTCTAACCTCACTTGCATAGTCCTCCGCGTTTGGCCCCGAATGTTCCCCAAAACTTCTCACTTTCTTGTGGGTGGGCACCATTATGTACCGTATGTGTTCTGACTGGGGCCGTGGACCTGCTACTGATCCCTCACTTTGCACCACTGATGCACCGACCACTTGTGTTTGATCTGCATCCTCGTGCTCCCCTCTCCTCGTAGCACGTGTTCGCCTTGCGGCCATCTTGCTGCAAGAATGCACTGCTGGGTGTTTACAATATTTGATCGTTTGCTGTTTGCTTGGTGTCACTGTCTGCCGATCCTGCTGACGACGCCAATTGTGATAGGGTGGGCGAGATATGATGATGCTTTTGTGATATGTGATCACTTTCTTGCACACTCGCACCGACCCAAACAACAATAAAACTCTTGATTCAAAGGCAGGGGCTGTATTTATTCACACAACTCTATCAGCGACAACAAGCACATAAAGCAAACGTTATAAAGTAAACCAAACGAAACAAAACACCCAGCCAGTGCTCAAGTGCTAACCTGAAACATAAACAAAGCACTGACTAGTTAAAGTCATAATAATAATTAATGAGAAACACCGTGCTCTCATCTGCCAAACAGTCCGTTCTTCTACGCTACCTGAAACATCCCACTATTACACACACATCCACTCTCATACATGTCTCACATAGTGTGATGTTGTGCATGAGGCTGGCAAAGTCATCATGTAACACAGATCGCTACCGAAACCCCTACTGCAAGAGCATATGAATGCTTCACGCAGAGACCAGCCACATTGGTGGCCCCATGCTCCATAAGGAGCGAGAAGAGAAATATATATCTCCAAGTGAACCCACGTGCTCTCATAAACCATTCTACACATAATAATTAAATAACACTAAAATGAGCATAATACAGTATTAAACGCTATGTACAACCAATATTCTCCTTAACGAGAATAACTACCACCTCGCAATTGATCCATATCAATATACTTTCCTACATTGTGAAGCATGTCGTATGTGACGACTGGCGCACCTGACAACAAGCGTGTAGTATATGACCACTGATAAAACTGGGAACCTCATCATATTAATTGCATCGTTACAGAAACTAACCATTGTCATAGCATATAAATGCTTCGCGCAGCTTCTGTTGGACCCAGCCGCTCTGGTGCCTGCATGCCCCGCAAGGAGCAAACAGAGAAACACTTATGTCTCAAAGTGCCTTATGCACAAAGAAGTAGCATTACGCCCACAAGAGGTCTTAACACCTAAAGCTAGATTCATCTTCTCAAAGGGAACTTTAGCACTACAAAATTGTGTACACTTACTTACTTAGTCGCTCCCCTTCTACCATGAGGTGTAGAGGTCTGTGTACACAACAGATGTAAATAAACGAATCTCAAAGTAACACCAACAATTAATAGTTAACTTACTTCGCGTTCCACTATAATAAACTATCTTGGCATTAATGGAGAAATTTATATTAATCTTGTACTTCTACAACAGCACCTCCTATAATAACCCAATTTTCATCCAACACTAAATAATAAACATATTTAATCCCCTAAAAATATATAGTAAAACTATAATCAATCATGTGAAATATACTAACTAAATTACCTTCGCAGTAAAGAATGAACTAAAATTACAAAGCTAACAAACGTTATAATTGGCCCACCGTGCTCTCAAATAATAAATAGCTTTTCATTAGGCGTGTAGCACGTGGTAACTAAAAATGTTGTTGTCGCTCACATGCGTCATCATTATGCACATTTAACACGTGGCCCGGGCTGACATCTTGGCACTAGCAAATATTATCTAAATTTCAGTCCCTGATATCAAATCTGTCCAGTTCCATGTATGAAATAGTTTCCTACTATATTTGCCTTTCTGCCCGGTCTCATGAATGGAATAGGTTCCTACTATATCCTTACAACCTATACCTTGTAGTGGTATGGCAGCTTGTGTCCCTGACAATCCCCAGAGCTATGCCAGTGGGAGATTTACTCCTGGTAGGTTCAACCAAGCTGGACTGGTCTGCGTGGGTAGGGGTCAGACAAAAGCTGGTACTCTGGTCCTCCAGGTTGGGGGTTTTAGCACAGGGCCGACACCCCTGTCTATGTAAAAAAAATCGCACGTTACGGAAACAACAATAAATGATGCCTTCACATACCTAGGATGCATAATAACACCAGACGGCGGAGCAAGCAAAGACATCAACAACAGAATGAACAAAGCAAGAACAGCCTTTTTTAGTCTAAACAACATCTGGAAGTCCTCTCAGTACAGCACAAGCACAAAATTAGGATTATATCAGAGCTGTGTGCTTTCTGTGCTTCTCTATGGCGCGGAGAGCTGGAGAGTTACAGAGAAGGAAATGTCGAAATTGTCCTCTTTTCACACAACATGCCTATGAAAAATTCACCGAATCTTTTGGCCGAATATCATCACCAACCAAGATCTGCTTACTCGGAGCAAGCAAGATGACATGCACACCATCATAGCTGGCAGACGCTGGAGCTGGGTTGGCCATGTCCTCAGAAGAGACCCCGATGCCATCACAAGAACAGCTATGCTATGGACCCCTGAAGGAAAACGAAAGAGAGGCCGACCAAAAACAACTTGGCGGAGGACTGTGGAGGCTGAGATGCAAAGAATGAACCAGAGTTGGGGCACTGTACGAAGGATGACCGCCGACCGAGCAAAGTGGAATCAATTTGTTGTTACCCTACAAGACGCCACCAGGCGTAATGGCCACTGACTGCTTTGACGGTCGGCGGCTAAGGATCAAAGAAGAAGGAGATATCCTTACAGCCGCAATCTGGACTTGACACTAGTAAAATCTATCCACACACATTTTCACTCATCTATAACTTTAAAACTAATTATAATGTCCTAAAAGAAATCTCCTTAGGAAACACATTTATTTATATATTTCATTAAACACGATACCAAATAGGTGGCAGACGTACAGCACTATATTCTTTCTAACACTATAGACCGAAACGTTGAGGAATCACATTCTACCTAAATTAACTCACGTGTTCAAGGCATCTTCAGATCGACTCTGGTTTCTTACTCTGTTTTCTTTGGGGCTAGTGACGAAGAAAAATGCCTCTGCTGGCCAGCGCACTTTTTTTTATATAAGCTGCTAGGCCTAATCACTCAACGTAGTGCGCATGCGTAGTAATTGGGCCACGCAAATAACACACGCGATGGATGCTCTAGAAGGAGCGAAAACACAAATATAAAACACAACTATCTCTAGGCTTTATTGTGGCCCAGTAATATATCTTCCTTTTGAAGATGTGGTAAAAAGGCAGTGAACCACGGATACAATAGCGATGACAAGATGGCGCTGTTAAACGACAGACGCCATAACGATTACAAGATGGCGCGGCTACACATGCATTTGGCCGTGTCTGCGGAATGGTAGAAGATCGGCTGCCATGGCAGGTATGGGAGGCTAAGAGCCAGGGATCCAGACCTTCAGGACGACCCAGAGTCCGCTGGGAGGACAAGATTAGACAATCTCTGAAGGACCGAGGACTAGAAAGGAACTAGGCCAGGAGGAAGGCAGCCGATATGATAGTATTGTTCTCTCACTTCCAAACCTCTACACCTCACGGTAGAAGAGGAAGGACTAATTTAATAAGATTAACTCATACATAAATGCTCTGTTTTGTAAGTCAAGACAATAATCACCCGCAAACGAGTCATCATCATTATCGTGCTGATCTTTGTTGTCCTTATCGGAGGTGTCGCCCCTGTGTACTACGTCAACCAGTTGACATGGAAGTTTTCTCCCGTCAGAAACAAAAGTATCATTGGCCTTGTGTTCACAGACGACCGGGAGAAGTTCGAAGCTGTCAACTTTGCCGTTAACCACGCCTTTGTTCAACTTGGCGCATTTATCACCCTCATTGTCTGCACCACTATATCAGTTGTTCAACTACGCGTCAACAACAAATGGCGCCAACAATCAACTGCAGGCGGAAAATGTGACGTCAGCATTAATTGCGACCAGAAAGTGACCAAAATGGTTATAGCTATTTCATCATTCTTCATCGTGTGCTTTACCCCCATTTCTGTGATTGTTGTTGGGATGATTGTGGTGCCTAGGTTCTCAATAGAAGGGAAGTACAGTAACCTCTTCATCTGTGTCTGTGGTATGGGATTTGTCCTGGAATCTACGAACTCTGCTATGAATATCTTCATTTACTATCAAATGAGCAGTCGATACAGGACTGTGTTGCGGCAGTTATTTCACATAGACATTAAAACTGGACCATCGGTTCCTAGTTAAGCTACCCCACATAATTCATTTTTTGCTGCAGATTTTTTAGATGACATGAAATTCAAAAATAAACAACCAAAGAAGCGCTTTAAATTAATATGAAACAAATATAAAGGTATGTTATCAGGCACACACACAAATCCTGGGTAAGCCACTCATGTCTGTTGTTTTTCTGTTGTCTTGTGTTCTACTTCTTTATTTCCTGCGAGTGCCTGATAACATACCTTTATATTTGTTTCATATTAATTTACTGTTTACAGGCCTCGGGTTTCCCTCCCTTATGTGTAATAAATGTTTATACAATACCAAACCTACCCACTATCCTGTTCTCACTGTTCTAGTCTACTATCATTTACTGGACACAGTATTAAGGTCCTTGTCTTGTTGGATTCGGCCTATACTGCTTGATAGAAATACAACAGAAGTGATTGCGTCATTAATAGGCTGAACTGCCCATGGTGGACTTCTGGTGTCATGTATTGTGGTTCGCACTGTTGACCTGCCATTTAAACATCATTTTTTGATGATGCGTAGATGGCAGGGCGGATAGTGTGATTCGCTTGCATGGCTAGGCGGGGTTGTCGCACGGAAGGTCCAGTGTTCAAATCCTGGGTAAGCCACTCATATCTGTTGTTTTTCTGTTGTCTGGTGTTCTACTTCTTTATTTCCTGCGAGTGCCTGATAACATACCTTTATAATTGTTTCAAATTAATTTACTGTTTACAGGCCTCGGGTTTCCCTCCCTTATGTGTAATAAATGTTTATACAATACCAAACCTACCCACTATCCTGTTCTCACTGTTCTAGTCTACTATCATTTACTGGACACAGTATTAAGGTACTTGTCTTGTTGGATTCGGCCTATACTGCTTGATAGAAATACAACAGAAGTGATTGCGTCATTAATAGGCTGAACTGCCCATGGTGGACTTCTGGTGTCATGTATTGTGGTTCGCACTGTTGACCTGCCATTGAAACATCATTTTTTGATGATGCGTAGATGGCAGGACGGATAGTGTGATTCGCTTGCATGGCTAGGCGGGGTTGTCGCACGGAAGGTCCAGTGTTCAAATCCTGGGTAAGCCACTCATGTCTGTTGTTTTTCTGTTGTCTGGTGTTCTACTTCTTTATTTCCTGCGAGTGTCTGATAACATACCTTTATATTTGTTTCATATTAATTTACTGTTTACAGGCCTCGGGTTTCCCTCCCTTATGTGTAATAAAAGAAGCGCTTTGCTTGATATTTTCTGGTTTGAGAGTACAATTATGAGATGAGTACAGTTTTCGATGGACTCAAAATAGATAAGCTCCAAATGCACATCGTTTGCTTACATGTTTTAGTCATCTAAGTAATTAATTATCATCCTGTATTATTGTAATTATTTATTGGTTGTATCACTAATGAAACCTTTTCTCTAATTGAGCCATTCAGTATTTTATTGTGTATTTCTACCCACATTACATGCTTTGGTGCAGGTTTTCTGCAACCTGGCCAGCTGCTGTAGTGGTCTCATGTACGAAATGAGAATGATGATTGCATTGAATGTTTATTATAACATAACTTATCAAGCAGTTTTAATTTTCGTTTTGGGGAGGGGGGGGGGGGGGAGAAGAGGGGGGGGGGGGGGAGAAAGAGAGATTTGAAGTAAACCGCCTGAAATATGAAAGGGTTTATTGTTGTCTAGTGTTTAATTAAATCGTTTGTCTTTAAATTATCAAAGCATGTAAGGAAAGGACAAACAAGATTTCAGTGGGACAAAGAGAGATGAGACCAATCTGTATTTCAGAGCTGGCATTTGCCGATTATGTAACCTTGATTGTTAAATCAGTGGCACATCCTCAATCCAACCTGCAAGTCTGGAAAGAGAAGCTGGAGAAAAGAGGGATGGTCTTCAGCATCTACAAGATGAAAACCATGGTTATCTCAATAGAGGAGAAAAGACATCAAATCATGGCGGGAGAACATACCCTGGTGCATGTCAACCAGTTAAAATACCTCGGTGCTGTAATAGACTGGAAGGGAGGAATGAGTGAAGAGTTGACTACCCGAAGAGCAGCAGCTGGTATACTTTTCCATGCCATAAACGAATTCCTCAGCAAAAGAGACGTTGGCAAGAAGACGAAGATAACTAGCTCCTTATATGTCCCACAGAAGTGAGTCGTGGGCAAGGACTACAATTCACAAGAGTCAGATACAAACCTCAGAAATGAGGTATTTGAAAAAGGTGATCCAAGTGACATCGTCTCAAAACCAATTCCTGCAAACCCGAGAAGTACAGTCACAGTTACGATGGCTTAGCCATGTCTATGGAATGGGAGAAGACCGGCTACCATATGATAAACATGGGAAACCAAGAGCCAAGGATCCAGACCTCCAAGATGACCCAGAGTTTACTGGGAGGACAATATCAGACAATCTCTGAGAGACAGATGACTGGACTGGAACGAGGCCAAAAGGAAGATAGCCGAATAGATAGCACGACGCTCTCTCTGTGGCTAATCTCCACACCCTGAGGTAGAAGAAGAACGGTTGTTGTTGTTGTTTAACTAGGGTTGCTGAAATTCTCGCTCTGTTGTAGTCATTACCAAGTTGAAGATTCCTTGGTATTATCTACACTGTAGATCTAGGCTTTTCCTTTGGCTTTTCTGCTATTCCGAAATGTGCTGACTTTAAGTCATGAGCTTCAGTTCTCCAGCTTAGCGAGCATTTAAAGGATCATCACATCTGATCCCAAGCTAGGAGTAAGTAGCGCGTGTTATACTGTGAATTCCCCGCCATCCAAGGGGGCTCTCCAACTATGCAGAGCTAAAATACTGTGCTCTGGTTATAGGCTCTCCCAAGAAATTGTCACAGCCTGCACAGAGCTACTTCTCTGCTCCCTCTGCCAACCACTGGGTCCATAGTGAGGTCTTCCTGCATGCAGTCAACCAGGTCAAAGCCAAAGAATTATATCTGTGGCTCAAGTGACTTACCTGGAAGTAAGTGGATGATTTCAAAATTCATTTAGGATGTATTTAGCCTCACAGACAGAGGTTCACTTCCACACACACACACACACACACACATATATATATATATATATATATATATATATATATATATATATATATAGTGTTTTGGTCCTCAATTAATAAAATACAGTAGGGAAAGGCGAGTTAGGTTCCAGGCCCCTACCAAAAAGCGGAAGAGTCTTTTTCAAATTGCAAATATATATAACATCCTAATAACATATTTACACTATCATATATTAAGTGCAAAATAGAACTTGACTTAAAAAACGACACGAAAATACATACGGTACACACGTTGCCCACCTTAAAAAGTTTACATCTTTAGCTTATAATGACTGACGAATGTAAATGTGAAAAAATGAATATATATATATATATATATATATATATATATATATATATATATATATATATATATATATATATATATATATATATATATATTGTAGAAATGATGAAATGAGATGGCACATTTTCATCATCTGACTCTTCAACGAATCTTATTCGTTTTGATGATGCAGATTTGGATGAAGTCTTGCTGGAGTTTGTGTTGCTGTTGACTTTGAAGATTGTTCAAGGCTAGCTGTTGCTGTTGACTTTGAAGATTGTTCAAGGCTAGCTGTTGCTGTTGACTTTGAAGATTGTTCAAGTCTAGCTGTTGCTGTTGACTTTGAAGATTGTTCAAGGCTAGCTGTTGCTGTCGAAAGTTGCGATGATACTGTCTTAAAGTAGGGAAGCAAAGAAATAGATGTAAGCAACATTTCGAGGAATCTCTCAAATAGACCAGCATCTCAGAAATATCCAGAAATTCAGCTTGCAGAAAAAAAACATTAATGGTTAACTGTTAAAGCCCAATAATCCTCATGGACTGCGTCTCCTTTCTCTAAGAATGTCTTTGTGGCATGAAGCATTGTTATGAAGGCTTGCATTCACTTTAAAACCTCTTTAGAAATTTTAGTCAGCCCTCTCAAAAGCTAGCATCCTCAATTATATACAGCCATTCTTGGACTCAGCTGAAAAACGCCGTTGGAGCAGAACAAGCGCCGTACTTTATGTATATGTAAATAATTGAAAACCGCCGTATCAGCGGAGCGCCGCAATGCGGCGCCCTACTGTACATTGTTTGCATGTAATGCTTTCCTCGATTCGGACACACGTGAGGTTATTTTATTATTTAAAGTTGAACAATTGTAAGAGTAACTACCATGAAAATTTATATTTGGTAGACCGCAGTTTTACTGAAAAAAAAAACAAAAAAAAAAACAAAAGCAGATCTTGGCATTCTAAAGTGTGCACAGGCCTGGTCTATGGGACAGTCAAGGCTGTTCTGAAAACCCACATCTATGCTGCCTCCAATGTTTGCATTCCCGCAAACTTCAATATAAAAATTAATAACCAGACGTCTCACAGCCAGATATCCTGACACTGGGGAACATATTTTCCTTCATCTTCCTAGGAGGTAGGCTTTCACTAAACGCATGACATATCGTCCTTTCTTGTGTCATCCATTTATTCTTTATCCTTGTCATGTTGATCCCCTTTCTCCATGCACATTTTTGTCTACATCTTCCTCTCTTACAATACAGATTCCAGAACAAGCACCGCCTTGTATTAACATTATTATATTTCCTGAAATATTAACTTATTTAACATCATCGCTTTCTGTTTCATCGCTTACAGTTGCTTGTCTATGGTTTCTTTTAAATTCTCAAGGATGATCCTGTTTCATATTTTCCTTAGCACACGTGTACCATTATTCCTGTGTAATTTGTGCACTCTTACAAATCTTCCTTCTTGGGCAACTTTTTAATCTTTTCCAAGTAACTACAGTAGTATAATATCTATGTAGTGGTGCAAATGTTTGCTTTGATGGCCTCTCTTGCAATGTCTTATGTGCTAGAAGTTTTTCCATGTGTTTATGGCTGCCATATTTTCTTACTTACTGGAATTAACAGTTAAATTGTAACCCTTTTATTCTGCAAGCTGAATTTCTGGAAAATTCTGTGATGCTGGTCTATTTTAGAGATTCCTCGAAATAAATCTTCCATCTCTTTCTTTGTTGTTTGATATCTATGGGATTTGTCTTCTCGTTCTTGGTGATACCATTTGATTGCTTATATTTCGTAGTTATCTATTTTGTTCTACTGTATAAGTCCCTTATATTTTCTTTGGGTCTATCTTCCTCTGTCTTCTTTGTGAGAACTTCAGAGTATTTCCTGTTTGAAAATGCTTCTTCCTCTTCTTATTCTTTGTTTGCGTCTTTGAGAACATAAAAATAATTACGGAAAATCAATTCTGGACGAGGAATTCCAGGCATTCATTTTGAGCACGTCCTTCATATTAAACAGTGTGTGGTGAAGTGGGATGTTATAAATATTTATAGGGGACTTAGTGTACTGACTGAGATCAGCTGTGAAGGTATCTATATCTATTAAGAGTAGTGTATTATAGATAACCTTACTTGCTACCACATATCAATATATCTCAGTCAGAATTATTCTGGAATAGTGTGATGACTACGTTATGTGTCTAGGGTATGTGTATGATGAAGTGTAAGTCACAACAACAGACAGATAAACAATTTAATTTAATCCACTACTCTTGACAACACTGTGACACTCACATACATATAACACTCTATGAGAATATCTTAAGGAGTCACTGATAACTTTTCAAATAACAATATGTATTCATGGTTATCATAAAGGTATATGTGTCCTGATTCAAATACAAAGGAACCAGGAATCACAATCAATTTTAATTACAAGTATATGTACAGACTTTATCAATATGAATATTGTAGTGACATATATTATTAAAATATCCTATGTGTGTCAGTTGTGTAGTGGTAATATGAGGTAATACTGGTTTTGTTTTGTTCAAGCTCTGTTGGTATTTGTCATCATGACTTCAATAGTTTGTCTTTTGGGACTAGTATTGGAGATGTTCTCAGTTCCTGATATTAAGACAATTAAATTCCCCTCTGAATGTTATTTTTACAAAGTCATTTCAAGATGAGGGGACATAATGTTGAGCTCAGCTGGCCAAATCAGCTTATCTTGCGTGATGGCGGCAGGAAAGGACTCCTCTGCTCGAATTCTCCTCTGGGCTCTGGAGACACCTCACTGATAGCTAAATGGACCAAGGAGTATGCTGTCCGACTCTGGATTCAGCAAAGCTCTGACCAGGTGCTGCTCAATACCATCAAGACCACGGTCCCACAATTTCATGGAAATAAACACAGATACGTTGATTAGCAATGAATTCTGGCACAATTACTGGCACAAATTCCCATCTGCTTATGTTCCAGGCTTTTATTTAACACAAATATGAGCTGGCTTCAACGCACTGTTGCTTTATCAAGATTATTTGCACTAGTGGTCTCGAACTAACGCTCCTAAGTGAGTATATCAGCGAGTCTAGCCAATGAGGCCACGTTTCGACAAGTGTTTGAAAAAATGTTACCTTTTCACGTCTCCCCTAACAACGAAAGATAGTATTTATAGCCCGACCAATCGTGGTTAGTCTTTCATTTGTTGCGCTCCAATCAATTTGGAGTTTACATGGTAGGCTATTTCTGTAACGTAAGATTTTTTTCAAACACGTTATAAAAAAATTTTATGAGCAGAAATGATTTCATGCTGTCAGGCATCCCCACTATTTTATTTTGGTTATAATTTATTAATTCCTGGACTATTTGCGTAACGTTTTACATATTCTTTGTCAGCAAGCCCTAAGGAACCCAAATATCCAAATTTAAAAGAGCTACGTGGCTGCGTTCAAAATATGTATTTTCTACCTCCTGTTTCGAAGATGTGCTGTCTGGGTACTGTTATGTTTTCAACCGTAAACCCATCTATTGTTATCTTTCCTAATAAGCGTTTTTTATGATTTTAAAACCTAACTCTGGGAAGGGTAGTGTATTTTATCACTGTCCGTCTGAAAAAAAGTTAGTGCATGTAGTCTTACACGCGTGATGGCAGCATTTGTGTATCGCGCGAAGCGTGTTTAGTGTTCGGCTTTCTGCCTCTCCCTTCTCGCTATCCTTTTGTCCATCTGTCTTTCGTTTTTGGTAACATAGTGTAGAAAAAGACATGAATGGAATTTAAAATTTAGGTCAACTTGCATATTTCAAGGTTTTTCTTAGAAAGGCAGCACATTTTATTGTGTGTTTGGGAAACGCGTGTATGTTGCAGAAGGCCTTTAATATCAACGTGAAAGCGTTACAATTTGCAGACGAAGCAGAAAACAAGGGGATTTCGAGTACAGTCATTGTGACAGCACTGTTCTTTACCATTCTTCTTCCTTTATTTATTATATGTATTTATTAGGCTTTATATTTACTTGATAATTTATATATGTGGATTAGAATATTCCACGACACCTCCCCTCTTAAAACAGACATTATATGTCAGTCCTTTATTCTATATACACATAGAGAAATTTATTATTATTTCTGGGGTTTACGGTGATTCTCATCACACGGATGGCGGCTTAAAAAATCCGCTCCCAAATTGGTTTTTCCAGATATATACTCAATGCTAAAATTATATGGAGCCAGAAGTAAAGACCATCGGAGTAACCTAGAGTTCTCATGCTTAGCCTGTGCTAGAAACGATAAAGGTTTGTGGTCTGTTTGCAACTTAAATGCCTTCCCATATAGATAAATATTGAATTTCTTTATCGCCCATATTACTGCAAGACATTCTTTTTCGCTAGTTGAGTAGTTGATTTCAGCTTTATTCAACTTTCTGCTAGCATATGCCACTGGGCTTAATTCCCCATCCAATGCATCTGATTTCTGTAGTAGAGTTGCACCTAACCCAATATTACTTGCATCCGTCCTTACTATGAATTCTTGACTTAAGTCAGGTAATTTCAAAATGGGTTTACTTGTGAGCTTTTCCTTCAATTCTTGGTAAGTCATTTCACATTGTGGTGTCCATGTAATGCGATCTGGATGTCCTTTACGTGTCAATTCAGTTAACGGTGCACATATGGAATTAAAGTTTTTGATATACTTCTGGTAGAAACCACATAATGAGACAAAGGATCTCACGTCCTTCTTGGTTTGTGGTCTCGGGGCTTTCTGTAGTTTCTCTAAATTCTTTGGGTCAGGGGTCATGTTTCCCTGATAAACTGTGTGTCCCAAAAATTCCAATTCTTTACATCCAACGCAACATTTGGTTGGTCGGGCTGTTAAATTTGCCTCCCTAAGTCGATCAAACAGCATGTTCAGAGAGTCAATGTGTTCCTCAAATGTTTCTGTTGCTATAAGGATATCATCCATAAAATTTGTTATACAGGGATTATTCAGAGGATCCAATAATTTTCTCATCATTCTAGAGAAGACACTAGGCGCATTCTTCAATCCAAATGGCAATCTATTAAACTCATAGTGTCCTTCTGAGGTACTAAAAGCTAGGTATGGTCTAACCTCAGGCTTTACTGGAATCTGATAGTATCCTTTACTCAGATCCACTTTTGAGAAATATTTAGCTTTATTTAGTCTGGCAAACAGCTGATTTGTATCCGGCAATGGATCCACCTGTCCTTCTGTAATAGCATTCAGTCTCCTGTAATCTATACAGAGTCTATGTTCTCCAGAGGGCTTCCTTAAGAGTACAACACCGGAACTATACGAAGACTCACTGTGCGAAATAATTCCTTCCTTCAACAGATAGTCTATCTCTTCCTTCAAAGCTTTCTCCTTAGCAAACGGAATCGAATATGGTTTCATACAGACAGGTGTGGAGTCTATTAGTTTCATATCATATTCCAATAGGTTTGTATGCCCTGGTCGGTCTGTTAACACCTCTGCATGATTATTTAGAACCTGTTGCACTCTCTCTTTCTGAGTTTTCGTTAAATGTGTACTGATTTTCACCTGTGCTGCTGTCTCACAGGGGTGTAATGGATATTCAAATGATGAAAGTGGTTCCTTTTTCATCTCCATGGCGATGGACAAGGTCAACAAGTGTGTCTCTTCCTGATGTTCTCTTTCCAAATATTTCTTCAGGAGATTCACATGATAGATTTTTTCTTTCCCCTTCTTATCTATCTTATAATTTGTTCTAGACACCTTCTCTAGAACTGTATATGGACCCTGCCATCCAATTTGTAACTTATTCTGACTCCCAGGCAAAAGAAGCAGTACTTTCTCTCCCACAGCCAAATTTCTGTCTTTCGCCTTCCTGTTATAATAGGCAGCATGTTTCTTCCTGGCTTGTTTCAAATTTTCATTGGCAAGTTTCCAGCCAGTTTTTAACCGAGTGGTCAGCTCATTCACATATTGGTATGAAGATGTAATGTTTTCCTCTGCCTTTTCATCAGTCCACGTTCTTAACAAAGCTACATATGGACCTTTAATTGTGTGGACCTATTTGTCCATGCACCGGTATGGTCTCTTCCACTCGAAGCTTTATAGTGATGATTTTTCCTCCCAGAATTATCATTCACAAAACGACCGCTACCAATTTTTCTTTTGGGGCTTTCTCCCCACTTAAAATTCTTGATGAGAGATTTCCTCTCTACATCCTCTTCCTCCAGTTTGTTTAAGTCCGATTGAGGGATTTTCGGCTTATCCTGGGGTAAGACATCTTTTTGCACTCTCCGCATAGTGGCCATTGTAAAACAGTTAAGTGAAGCTTGTCCGTGAAAAGGGGCTTCCCATTCCATTTGGTCCACTTTATCAAATCTATTTTTCTTTTTATTATCAGGCCTAATTTTGCCCCGTGGCGTGTCCAGGTCCTGATCCATGTTCCCACTTGTGGGTGTTCCCTCATGTGCTATGCTACACCTTTCTACAAAATTCTCAATGTCCCATCTTGCTTTGGGCCAATAATAATTGTGAGCCACCTTTTGAATGATGGTACCTATTTTCTCATGGTCCCCATCTGGTTTCACATGTAGGCTCCTTATTAAGTCTGCCCTATATCTTTTAGGAAGAACCAGCTGTCCGTGACCTTTGGATCTAGCTCCAGTCTTCCTATACATCAACTTGTTTTTCATGTAAAAATCTCCCTTGCCTGGAGTTGTATGACAAGTTGACAATTTTCTGAAACAAGGCTTGAGTGTTTTATCCCCAGCCTGTGCCTTCCTCATCTCTTCTGGAGTGGTATCTAACATAATATCCTCCTCCTGTCTTGAGGTCGACCTGACCTGAAGGGTTGCCATATACACAGGTTTCCTTCTGCAACGGTCAGTGTCATGATTGTCCATCTGACAATTCTTACACCACCTTTTTCCTTGGTTGAAAGATTTTCTTTCATCATATTTCCTTTCATCGAATTGTGGGAATTTATTTTTATTTTCATACCGTGGCCTATCAAATTGGTGCTTACCTTTATTTTGATCCCTAGGATCAAATTTATTAAAGTTCTGTGGTGCCCTAAAGTTATCCACTTGTTTCTTTTTATTACCTGTTACCTCTGCTTGAGCTGCTTGATACCTTTCAGCAACATTTAGCAACTCACCCAGCCTCTCTGCACCTTGTTCCATGAGAAACTTTCTCAGGTCTGGAGCCATGGACTCTCTTAATTGCTCTATAAGGACCATTTCCTTAAGATCTTGGGTTTTCCCCAGAGAAGTCCATTTCTCCAAGTATGTCTCTATTCGTGCAGAGAACTGGTGATAGGTTTCACCTGACAGTAGTTTAGCATTCCTAAATTTTTTCCTATAAAATTCTGCATTCTTTTCATACCTTAACAAAAGAGCCTGCTTTAGCATGTCATAATTTTCCTGATCACCTCTGCTCATTTTTGCAAAAACTTCATAAGCTGCCCCACGAAGTCCCTGAGATAACTTTAAGCTCCACCTTTCTCTCTCTAACCCATACGTGGTAGCTAATAGTTCATACCTATTTATATAGCTCTCAATATCATCGTCTTTCTCAACAAAATGATCTAAATGAAAGTTCATAGCTGAGGTTGAGGCTCCCTGAGTAACCGTAGCATCAGAGGCAAAGGGACTGGCACCATTTTCAGGAGCATGGCCTTGAAACTCAAACTCCCTTAGTCGTAACTCATGTTCCCTTTGTAATCTTTTATCTTCTGCTTCCCTTTCTGCAGCTAATTTCCTCTCTTCTCTTTCTGCAGCTAATCTTTTGTCTTCTCTTTCTGCTTCCAATTTCTTAGCCTCTTTGTCAGCCTCAATCTGCAACCTCTTAGTCTCAGCCTCAGCTTCAAATTGCAACCTCTTAGTCTCAGCCTCTAACTTTCTTTCGGCCTCTTTTTCTAATCTTCTTTCTTCGCGTTCAATAAATTTGTCACATTCCGTAGTGACATAGGCAACCATAACTTGCCCATCTAATCCTAACTCTTTTGCAGTCTGAACAGCAGCAGATCGAAACTTGGCCAGGTCCGCCATTGTCTATCAGGTAAATTTCTACAATGTCTAACCAACAATTTAATCTCTAAATATATCTAATGGACAACACAGGCACCGTGAGCTCAACCTTATTTAATTCCACCCAAGGATACCTTTTAATTCTTATATTCCCTGAAGTGAATTACCCCCAATATTTTTAATAGGGAAAGATTCAAAATCCCAAGAGCGAGACCCCAATATATGTGGTGAAGTGGGATGTTATAAATATTTATAGGGGACTTAGTGTACTGACTGAGATCAGCTGTGAAGGTATCTATATCTATTAAGAGTAGTGTATTATAGATAACCTTACTTGCTACCACATATCTATATATCTCAGTCAGAATTATTCTGGAATAGTGTGATGACTACGTTATGTGTCTAGGGTATGTGTATGATGAAGTGTAAGTCACAACAACAGACAGATAAACAATTTAATTTAATCCACTACTCTTGACAACACTGTGACACTCACATACATATAACACTCTATGAGAATATCTTAAGGAGTCACTGATAACTTTTCAAATAACAATATGTATTCATGGTTATCATAAAGGTATATGTGTCCTGATTCAAATACAAAGGAACCAGGAATCACAATCAATTTTAATTACAAGTATATGTACAGACTTTATCAATATGAATATTGTAGTGACATATATTATTAAAATATCCTATGTGTGTCAGTTGTGTAGTGGTAATATGAGGTAATACTGGTTTTGTTTTGTTCAAGCTCTGTTGGTATTTGTCATCATGACTTCAATAGTTTGTCTTTTGGGACTAGTATTGGAGATGTTCTCAGTTCCTGATATTAAGACAATTAAATTCCCCTCTGAATGTTATTTTTACAAAGTCATTTCAAGATGAGGGGACATAATGTTGAGCTCAGCTGGCCAAATCAGCTTATCTTGCGTGATGGCGGCAGGAAAGGACTCCTCTGCTCGAATTCTCCTCTGGGCTCTGGAGACACCTCACTGATAGCTAAATGGACCAAGGAGTATGCTGTCCGACTCTGGATTCAGCAAAGCTCTGACCAGGTGCTGCTCAATACCATCAAGACCACGGTCCCACAATTTCATGGAAATAAACACAGATACGTTGATTAGCAATGAATTCTGGCACAATTACTGGCACAAATTCCCATCTGCTTATGTTCCAGGCTTTTATTTAACACAAATATGAGCTGGCTTCAACGCACTGTTGCTTTATCAAGATTATTTGCACTAGTGGTCTCGAACTAACGCTCCTAAGTGAGTATATCAGCGAGTCTAGCCAATGAGGCCACGTTTCGACAAGTGTTTGAAAAAATGTTACCTTTTCACGTCTCCCCTAACAACGAAAGATAGTATTTATAGCCCGACCAATCGTGGTTAGTCTTTCATTTGTTGCGCTCCAATCAATTTGGAGTTTACATGGTAGGCTAATTCTGTAACGTAAGATTTTTTTCAAACACGTTATAAAAAAATTTTATGAGCAGAAATGATTTCATGTTGTCAGGCATCCCCACTATTTTATTTTGGTTATAATTTATTAATTCCTGGACTATTTGCGTAACGTTTTACATATTCTTTGTCAGCAAGCCCTAAGGAACCCAAATATCCAAATTTAAAAGAGCTACGTGGCTGCGTTCAAAATATGTATTTTCTACCTCCTGTTTCGAAGATGTGCTGTCTGGGTACTGTTATGTTTTCAACCGTAAACCCATCTATTGTTATCTTTCCTAATAAGCGTTTTTTATGATTTTAAAACCTAACTCTGGGAAGGGTAGTGATTTTATCACTGTCCGTCTGAAAAAAAGTTAGTGCATGTAGTCTTACACGCGTGATGGCAGCATTTGTGTATCGCGCGAAGCGTGTTTAGTGTTCGGCTTTCTGCCTCTCCCTTCTCGCTATCCTTTTGTCCATCTGTCTTTTGATCTTGGTAACATAGTGTAGAAAAAGACATGAATGGAATTTAAAATTTAGGTCAACTTGCATATTTCAAGGTTTTTCTTAGAAAGGCAGCACATTTTATTGTGTGTTTGGGAAACGCGTGTATGTTGCAGAAGGCCTTTAATATCAACGTGAAACGTTACAATTTGCATACGCAGTAGAAAACAGGGGGATTTCGAGTACAGTCATTGTGACAGCACTGTTCTTTACCATTCTTCTTCCTTTATTTATTATATGTATTTATTAGGCTTTATATTTACTTGATAATTTATATATGTGGATTAGAATATTCCACGACACAGTGTTAACATATGAACTGGCAAAGTTTTTGTCTTCGTATAAATAATAAAACACAAAAAGATTTCAATAAAGCTGAGTACATGAACTATGTAACAGTAAGTGTACCATCTCTAGGATCCATACATTATAACTGGCATCAAAATCTTACCACAGTTTAAATGATTAGGTATGGGAGCCACGCTGGTGTAATGGTTACCACATTGCGCTGGCGATCAGGTGTTCAAGGCTCAAGTTCGGGCGTGGCATTTGAAGAAGTATCATCGATCGGGATTTTGACTGAATGACCTGAATGGCTCCTGATATAAACCCTCTGTGGATGGGAAGGAGCGAAGTGACCGGGTTGGAAGGAAAGTCCACAGGCTCCCCAGCCTCGCAATGACATGTCATTGGGCCGAAGGGCTGAAATCCCAAGTGTCGCTGGTTAAGGAACAAAAAATGTTTAGGTCATTTTGGGGATGTAAGACCATCTTAACAAGGGGTATATGTCTGCAGCTACTTTAATGTTTGAAGAACTATTAATGTCATTAAGTATCATTTATATATTTCCTCGCACGTGCAAAAAATCACAGTGAATTACCTAAAAATTACTGTAATAAAGTGAAGCCTGCGATTTTGAGCCCCACTTTACTGTCTACGTTATTTGCGGTTGACGACTAGACTGTATGGGGGACAACTCATTACAACCGAAAGATTAAATCAATAGCAGACTAAAAATCAATGATAACATAGAGAATTTACGGTGTTTAAGTACTTTTCCATCTTTGCTTTAGCAATTCGTTTAAATATCACAATTTGCTATTGTAATATACTCTAATTCGCACAATTGTGTTTGTCTTGTAACTTGACTATATCCAGTTGATTTAATGACGTTAGATGTAGGCTATGAGAACACATTTTGTCTTACAGAATTTCAAACTAAATCAAAGTCTTTATCTTCTATCATCTGCCATGTATTTAGTCCAGGATGAAGATAATACGGGTAGTGATAAAAGTATATGATAGTTTAACCTATTTTAAAAGGCAGTTTTTAATCGACGGGCAACTTCAACTATCGCTGAAATGAAGAGGAATTTTTTGTTCTGCATTATATAGTAGGCTAGTCGATAACCATATAGTTTTGCGCGCGCAGTCAATAACAAAAACACGAGCATCAATGAGAAATATCTGTAGTATATAAAAACGTGAAAAATTTTCCAGTAATAAGTGATCCAAGTTTTGTATACACCATTCTAAACGTGTAAATAACTAGTAATACAAATTTTGTAAACACCTTTCATAAACTTGTCGTAACAAGCAACCCATAGATCGTTGAAAAACTTGTTGGTAGTAAAGGATCCACATTCTAAATTTGTAACAAACAATACAAATATTGTAAACAACATTCATACTTGTCTTAACAAACGATCCATAGATCGTACAAAAACTTGCCGGTAATAAATGATCCAAGTTTTGTATACACCATTCTAAACATGCAAATAACGAGTAATACAAATCTTGTAAACACCTTTTATAAACTTGTGGTAACAAGTGATACATAGAACGTTGAAAAACTTACCGGTAATAAATAATTCACATTTTGTATACACATTCTAAATTTGTAAGTAACAAGCAATACAAATCTTGTAAACAACATTCATAAACTTGTCGTAACAATCGATCCATATCTTGTATAAGATAAAATCAATTTTCTGCTCCTTCTGTCGTGAACCGGGAGGGTCTAAGTATTAATTTCCTATTCACATTACTGAATGAAGACTGGCATGCTGTCATGTTGTACTGCGTAAGATGCCTTCCTCCGCACCAGGACTATTCCATGCAAAAATCTATGCCCATGTTACTGGTTGATCGAGATTCACAAGGTGTCTGAATCAGCTTATTCTTCGTTCAATATAGCCTAACCCTTCATTCTGGCCGTGACGATGACCTTGCTAGTCTCTTCGGTTCTTAGGCTTTTGTTCATCTCACATTGGCTCCTAAATTTCATTTCAGTATTGGCAATCTTTTATTCTTGTTCCTGTATGATCATCCGGATTTAGAATGCTGGTCTGGGTACTGAGTTGCCTCTTTATTTCCAATTGAATCTTAAGGTTGTTAAATTGTAGTGAGGTGTGGCGTCACAAATCCACACGTAACATTGTATCCGCGCATTTATTAAGCTCATTTTCGTCTAGGGTTAATATAGAAGTTTGTCCCAGTAATAACGTCTGTGAACGTTAATCATAAATGCCCTTCAACTAGCCAACATTAATCATTGTGACGACGCATGTCCAACATTCAATAATATTTATTCCATAGTTTTCACAAGACAACAGCACGGCATTCTATGTCAAGTATTTTCCAAGATATGCTTTCTAGCAATCCAATAATAGTATCACATGATCCCCTTTCCTCCACATACTTAAAATCTGAACACATCAAGTCATCATATAATATTTCCCATTCAACATATTCAAAAGAACTACCAGCTAGGTAGTACACACATATGACCCTAACAGGGTAAACATCAACTCTGTTCTGTTTCTATCTCAAACATGATCATGTCATGTGCGAAGTACACATAGTGACACTTCTTTATTGTGCCGCGCTTACCAGCACCATACTCTTGGTCATTCTCTGACATGTGGCGTGCAATAGCCAACGCCACATGAGGTCATAGGTCTGTGTATAGCAAGGTTTCTTAACCTGTGGTCCATGGACATCTTGGTGGTCCAAGAATGGATTCTAGGTGGTCCATGTACACAACCTAACATTTAAAATGTTCATTTTTTTCAATATGCTTTTATGTATATGATTTTTTCAAGAAGGAGTTCATAGTCTTTATAGGACAATCAAAGGGGTCCATAGTCTTCATCGAACAATCAAAGGGGTCCACAGTCTTCATCGAATAATCAAAGGAGTACATACCTTCATAGGATAATCAAAGGGGTATATACCCTTCATCAGTTAATCACAGTGGTAAATAGCCTTCATCAGATAATCAAAGTGGTACATAGCCTTCATGGGACCAAAGGGGCCCATATCCTTCATTGAACAATCAAAGGGGTGCTAGTGTACCGTCTTGTTAAATTCTCATGTCATCTGTCCGTCTAATTTGCCATCTGATTTCATTGCTGCACAAAACTATCCAGTTGTTAGAACCCTTCCTTTTTTCAGGTTTTATTTTTTAAATTATTTTTCATTACAAATGTTTATAAATATTCACTTTAGCATTTTACTCGTTATCAGTAGTGTTTTAAATTTTTTATTTGCTGCTCATTGAAAAGTAAAAGAAAGCGATTTGTTAATATGATTAAACTGTCTTCACGATGAACAGTTTTATGGAAATACTAATAACAGAAACACATGAAATGTAGCTTTATGTTTCTGGTCTTATTTAAACTCCTTAAAAATTTTATTGAATTAATTCAGTATATCTGAGATGGTGCGAGAGGAAAATAATGCAGTTTTGACAACTGAAGTTCACGTGAATATTGTTATGTCTACTACGTCTTCTGACTTGATAAGCAACGAAGTGCGAGATATTTTCCAGTGGGTATTCTACGCAGTTGCGTCCCAGATTTTTGGTATTTTTGGCACGATAGCCAACATCATAAACATTATCTGTTTTGTGAAGCAAGGTTTCAAGGATGGAGTCAACATTAGTTTACTAGGTAAAGTTAGTCTTTTCTGAATACACCGTTTGAATATAAATATTTCATGTGTTAAATTATGTTATTCTTCTAAATCTATATAATCTTACATAAAGTTTTCTACTTCTTCCTCGGTCACCTTCAAACTTTTATATGAATGACTCTAATAAAGGCAGTAGTCAGCTCAAGGTTTCTGGCATCTTCGAACAGTTTATCGTGGAGCGAAATTGATTGTTGCCACATGCTACTCCGTTCATTGCTGTAAGTTGGGCAGGAATTGCAACAGATGATCCGCTGTCATGGGGCTGATGCCACAGGTGCAGAGATCTGTTGGACCAATCCTGTACCTGTCATATAGATGGTACCTCAGTCTGTTGTGTCCAGTGTGTAGCCGAAAAATGGTGACCTTTCTCGCCCAGATGGGTGATGATATGCATCATTTTTTATATGGCCTGGTTATTCTCTTTCTCATTTGGACATGAATGTGGTTTTTATACTTGTTTTTGCCATGTCGTAAGTTGTCCCTAATATCGTACTGTTGTAACGCTCCTCTTCCTTAGCAAGTTTGTCTGCCTCCTCATTGCCTGGTATGTTGCAAATGGCTGGTATCCACTGGATTGTGCATTTGGCCAGTCTTTCAAGAAATTTTATCAGATCTTTTAATCCCTTAGCATGGTGGTTCTTCAAAGCTGTTATTACTGAGAGGATAACTGTAAAGATTACTATTTGCTTTTCTGCATGTGCTTTGCATTCAATAAGAGTTCCCCCTGCCCTTTTCAGGGCTTCTGCTTCAGCATTAAAGTTATTGCAGTATTTGCTAGCAGCGATTGTCATAGAGTGGATTTCATTCTTTAATTTAATGAGGACGATAGCACCCGTATTTTCAACTGTGGTTTTTGCTCAACCATCAGTATATGCATGTGTCCAGAGCTTTGCTGGAAATTTTTGGTTACTATACTTAGTTGCTATACACTTTCTTTGTGTTTCTGTCTGTGTTCCTTTATTATCAGTGCCTGGAATATCAGATTTTAGTTCAGGAAAGCATCTTATTTTCCACAGTGGGATAGTTGTGCTTGCTGGTATTTTCTTTGCAACTGAGCGTGCTAGCATGGTATTTTTGCTATTTTGTTCTTTTACTTCGGCCACAGAGTTAGTTCGCTTGAGCTAGCCTCTTCCTAGCCTATATCATTATCTGGAACATGGGGTGTCCTGCGAGTATCTTAAATTTGTTATCTTGTTGTAAGACTCTGCTGTCACGTTTGTCCTCCATGGACTGTAGCCCTGTAACGTTTTCCTTATGGTTCATTTTAGGGGCCCTGTTATGATACGCGCTGCTTAGTTATGTAGTCTGTTTACTCTGTCAAAATTTGACTTTACTGCTGTGGACCAGGCTGTGATGCCATATTCCTGACACTGTCTGTGTACAGCTTTTTGAGGATGTTCTCATCAATATCCCACGTGGTACCAACTAATTTTTGCTTGATGGCCATGCGCAGTTTTGCCCTTAGCTGTGTTTTTGTTATCTGTGTTTTCCGTGTTATACGGTGGTCTAGTGTGGTACCTAAAGTATGTTGTTGTTTCTTTTTCTCGTACTGCATGCCATTTACTTGTAATTCTGCGACATGAAATAGTCTCTTGCTTGTGAACTAGAAGTTAAAGTCTTCCCGTTTGTGTCTTTATTCCTCCCGTTTGTGTCTTTGTTCCTTCTGTTTCCCCGTCATGTGTCATCATCATCACTCTTCAGCCTCCAAGCAGCATAAACCTTCAACAACGTTATACCAAGTCTTCCTGTCCGGTGCCATCAGGTCAAGGTCTTTTCAAATCTTCCTCATCTTTTTTTCATATTTGTTGTCCAGTTCTCTTCTCCATGTGTTTATTGATTTGTCTCTGCCTCGCTTACTTGGGAATTCCAGGATAAAGACTCCCGATAATGCTAGTAACATGTTTCGTCAATATGCGTCCTTTCTATCTCCAGCGTCTTCTTCTCATCTCTTGTTCCACTGGCACTTGTCTAGTTCTTGTCACCAGTTCCACATTAGTGATTTTGGTACATCACTTCAATCCTTCTATTCTACGCAAGCACTGATTTATGAAAGTTTTTAGCTTTTTGGTTGTTGTTTTTGTTGTTGTCCATGCTTTAGTTCCATACAATAGGACTGACTTTACATTACCTTCAATAGTTCGCGGGGGAAAAACCCAGCAAAAACGTCTTCCGAGTATTGTTTTTATGATTTCTAATCACCTTAATATTTCCCAAATTATGTACAATGCGATTAACCTTCTTACTTCCTGACTTCAGAGTCTTTGCAGCAATTAGGTGAACAAAGAGAGCCTAAGATTTTAAACGTTAGTCCAAACGTTGTCTGTATCAGTTGGTGATTCTGGTATATCTTCTAATGTGTATCCAGCACGTTCTATTTTCAGTTTGCTTTTCGGAAGAAAATTTGGTCCTGCCTCTAATTTTCTGATAATGAAATATTTCATTGGTCAACTCTGATTGAATCTGTTTAGAACTTCCGACAGAATCCCGGTTGGAATCTTCTGAAGCCTTATCCGTAGGAAAAAGTGCGCTGCTAAATAACTGTTAAATAAACTCTTCACAACTTTATCTAGTATATATCTCTAAGTGCACTTTTGTCTGGAATTAGAATCCGAGGCGGATCTACTATGAAGCTAATGAAGCTTGAGCTTCAGGGCCCACAATTCCAGTTTTCTCTATAATACGTTTCTTCCCCGTCCTCCAGCCTTTCAAGCTTCAGGGACCTCAAAATGTAGAAACGCCACTGATTAGAATCTACATAATTATCTGTAGGGAAAAGTGCGCTGCTAAATGACTGTTAACAAAGCTGTTCATAGCTTTCTCTTTTAAATATCTTTGTTCGCTGGTATGTCAAGCATTAGAATGTATAGAATTATATATTTCTTGATTTAGAATGTATAGAATTATTTATTTCTAGGATTAGGATGTACATAATTATCTGCTGAACTTCTTCTTCTTCGTTCACCCTCAGATGTCAACTTGAATAAGTTCAAAGAAAGCAGTGGTCAGCCTGAGGCTGTTGATATCTCCGTAGATTTTCTCCAGGAATGGTACTGGTGATGGCCATATGCGTTTTCTCTGTTCCTTATAATTTGGGCACATTTGAAGCAGATGTTCAGCAGTCATTTTATCAGTGCCACAGTCACATTCATCAGTAGTTCCTATCTTTAATTTGTTGAATAGATGGTACCTCAATCTGTTAAGACTTGTGCGAAGTCTGAAGATTACCACTTGTTCAATTCTGCTGAGCTGGTAATATGCATCATTTTTTTTAAATGGCCTGGATGCTCTGCTTCCCAATTGTGCCTGTATCTGCGCTTGATATCTGCTAAACGACTGTTAACAAAACTCTTCACAACTTTATCTTTTAATTATCTGTATGCGATTACAGTATACTGATTGTGATAAACGAGCGCCAAGGCCTTATAGCTCTATCTTTTCCTACATCTCTCGTATTTTATTTTCTCCCACATTTGTGCTCTTTCATCCCACATTTGCTATTTCATCGTTTTGATTACTTGCGACCGGTATCTAGAGAACAGCATTTGTTCTTTCATCGGTGGTAAAATAAAGTCCTTTGATTGAGTCCCCATACCTGACATCATCGTTTGAAGTCCACATTGCATAGCGATAAATCTGGTGAAAACACATCTGGTCATCCAAATCAGACATCTGGGCATTATACAATTTCTGTGGACTGTTGTTATCTTTGTTGCTCGGCCGCTGTCCATACAAGCGACGGGTCACCACATTGGACACCCAGCTTGGCCAGGTGAAAACGTCTCATGCTGTTTAAACCAACCGGCATGTAAATCAATAGGCGGCGCCAAAGAGGGGACATGTTAGCATGCTGGCGACAATGGATGGAGGTAACAAAGAGTGCCACCAACACACGGAGCGATAGACAATCAGAGAGTAATGTGACAGCACTTTTGCATTGGCCAGCCAATTATCTCAATACCTGTTTGTTAGGCAAGCCAGGCAACGAAAGTTGGTCGCGAATTACCCCACCCACTGTTGGACTGACAGGGGACAAGAGCGACCCTGGGAATGAGTGACCAGAGGGTCTCTTAGGTATTGGTTGTATGGGCGGAGTTGTAGGTCACTGGCCCTAGGAACCCACATTGGACGTCTAGAGATATAATATACTGCGTAGCTCGCTAGAGAGAGGAGTCCAGTTTTTACATTGTGAGGTAGAGATTAAATCGCTAAAACGCCCAGCCCAAATACACGTGTTTATTCAGAGTGGATAATAATTCATTTCTGTGGTGAATTGTGTTCTTAAAGGATTTTGCGAAGGGAAAAGAAGGTTAGTAGATCTTATACAGATTATTAATACATTTTCTTATTCTTTGTTTAGTTTAACCTCACAGCTAAATGTGCGAAAGATAGAGTTTCAATTAATTCTTTTCATAACTGATTAATAAAATCAGAAGATTTTCCTAGAAGATGATAGGATGATAGGAGGTAATTAATAGTTCGTACTTCACCTTCATCATCATCACAGTCTCCCATGCGCACACACTCTCATGCACAAGATATTTAACATCATTAGAATTGAACTCAGAGAGAGATCAATAATGAGCAGTAGTATAAATGAAAGTCAACCAGTGATGTTAAGTGTGAAAACTTACGAAGACTTTTGTGTGTCTTCAGTTCATCAGAAGTCTGAGTCTACGCGCAACGTGTCTGACGTCTAACCAGAAATAAGTTATCAAAAAACGGACATTTGGCTAGCAGAATTCTCCATAGGACATCTTTCATTCCTCAATTAAAAAGGAATATTTTCTCACCCACAATTCAGAAGGTGGATGCAGCATTTTTCGTCATCATATACTGCTGGCTCACAAGTTCAATACATAGTTATCACAAGTTCAAATCACTCGAAAGCTTATTATCTGAAGTCAAGCAAAAGAGCTCAAAAGTGGAATCTCACATTTATACCAAGTGCAACACACTCTTAAGCGCATTCTACGAAGCAGACTCTAAAGTATATTTTATGAATCACGACTACATACGCAAGATAATGAGTCTACATATCACTAACATTTCGTGAAGATATCCAGTCTGGCCAGTACCCTCGGGAGATTAGACAACAGACTTTTTTTCATATGACAGCTATTAACTGTTGATCAACACTACAGAGAGATACTCAAACAGTGAAGGAATATGTATATATCTCGTCAACGTTCTCAGTACGACAATAGTTTTCATCAGAACGTCCTCGACTTAGAGATACCCCACTCGACCTAACGTATGACAACTTGGGACATTTTATGCATACTGTGAATCATCGTATCCATGAGAAGCATTTAGAGACACATGGGCTGTGTAGATTACTCACCATTTTGGTAACATGTATCATATCACATCATCATCATTTCGCTTTACACCAGTTCATTCTTAATTAACTACTAATTAATTAACTGCAATTTTAATATCTCATCTGTGTGTTTTGTGTGAATCGTCTTTTACCAACATCACGTTCTAACCATTACTAACCCTATATGTGTGGATATTTAATTAATAAACCCAACAATCATTTGATCATTATCTAGTTTGTTAATGTATCACTCGTGCTGTCGGTGTTACATATTCACATATAGGAACATTTCTCTATCCAGATGAGGTTGGGGGCTTTTTCTGTTACGGGATCTAAGGGCAGAAGCTAGGGTCGTGGGGAAACAGAACTCTTTCCATAATTAATTAGAAAACACTGTCCAGTGGAAAGCATTCGTATTCCCGTCTTCTTGTCCCTATCTCGAATAGGTCTTTATTCTTTCTTAACGAGCCAATTTCTAGAGACCTTCTACCTAATATCTCATTGGCTATTCCTGGCAAAAACTACTGTCGTAGTTGCCCCAATACGCACCAGACGACACTGATTTATCCATTTAAATTGTTAGAATGTATAGATTTATATATTTCTGTGATGAGCAGGCACAGATAATATAAAAATTGAAATGATAGAAGCACTGGAGAGCTTTGGTATAGATACAATCACAGATCTTTGCAACGATATAAACAATACAGGTAAAATATACCACGTGACATGAAGACATCAGTCTTTGTAACATTGCCCAAAAAACCTAATGCAACAGAATGTTCAGACTTCAGAACAATCAGCCTGATGAGTCATGTAATTAAAATACTGCTCAAAATCATTCAGGAAAGAATAAAAAGTAAGGAAGACAGCGAAATCCAAGAAGAACAGTTTGGTTTTAGACGGAACAACGGAACAAGAGAGGCAATATTTTTCCTAAGAATATTAGCAGAAAAATATACAGAGGTCCAAAAAAGTATGTACATGTGCTTCATTGACTATAAGAAGGCTTTTGACAGAGTCCATCATGAGAAAATAATTGAATGCTTCGAAGACATAGGTATTGATGGAAAAGACATAAGAATACCCAGTAACCTTTATTGGGAGCAAACTGCTACAGTAAGATCTGGAAGGAATTATTCACTCAACATGGGCATAAAAAGAGATGTCAGACAAGGTTGTGTTCTGTCCCCCTGCCTATTTAATCTATACACCGAAAAAATTTTCAAACAGGTACAGGAAATGTCAGGACTGAACATCAATGGAAGGTCAATAAAAAAACCTTAGATATGCAGATGATACCGTATTGTTAGCTGAAAGCGAACAGGAGTTACGAGAACTAGTGAAGCAAGTGAACTGTGTAAGTCATGAATATGGATTGGATATTAATATTGAGAAAACAAAAACTATAATAATTAGCAAAACAGACGATAAGCCCACATTGAAGATAAGCATAAGTGGGAAAAATCCTGGAACAAGTCAAGAGCTACTCATATCTTGGTCATATAAGAACAGAAGATGGTAGATGTGAAACAGAAATCAAGAAGAGAATAGAAATGGCCAAAGCTACATTCAACAACATGAAACATATACTGACATCTAAACACTTAACTCACAAATTAAAACTGAGAATCATAAAATGTTATATATATTCTAACATTACTGTATGGTGTAGAAACATGGACAATGAATAAGCAATTGGAAGAACGAATTGAGACTTGAGATGCGGATATATAGAAGAATGGGGCGCATCTCATGGAAAGAGAAGAATGCAAATAAGGAGGTCCTACAAAATGTAGGTATGAAAAGAGAACTAATGAGGGAGATCAAAGTTATGCAGCCAAAATACGTTGGCCACATAAAAAGTCAAAGCACCTTGCAGAAGACCATAATAGAAGGGAGAGTTGAAGGCAAACGTGCAAGGGGAAGACAGCGCTATAAGTGGGAAGATAACTTCAAGAGATGGACAGGAAAGAGTCTATCAGAGTGCACCACCAAGACAAGAGATAGAAGACCTTGATCCATTACAGCCAACCTTCGCTGTGGAGACGGCAGTTGATGATGATGAATGTAAAAAGCATACTTCAATTTTTTGTGTAAAGTTAAAAGCTGCGTACATGTAAATAAATGTACACACGTTTATTTTTCTTTCATTTATAGAGTAAATGTGTAAGTCTCCAGATATAAGTCAGCGAATAAAGTATAAAAAAAACTGTAAACCCACTATTGTTTATATGTGAAAGTGTAAAGTACATGTGTATGTGCTGTACAAATGGCATAATGGCATTTCGATAAAAAGTGCATACATATTGAAAAGTCCATAACTTAGAAATAAAGGTACATGTAAAGCAAGGGGAGCAAAGAATAGTAACACTGTGCCATGTGTGTCGTAGAAAGCGACTAAGGAGGGTTGGGCATGGGGCTGGTTACCACATCCTGTAAAAAATTTAAACCACAAAAACACTTCAACAAACATGGACAAGTCAATTATAAGGAAAATAAAACACAGCCATCCAAGACAGAGGATGGTCCTCTCGAAGGGAGGCGTATGATGCAACACAGAGAAAGCCGAAAGGAGTCTGTGTTGCTGACTAACCTTCTTTCTTCTAGGAGAACTTCCAGATTTGGCACCTGGAATGTTCGGACATTAAACAAACAAGGGAAAGTGGCACAAGTAACAGCAGAAATGAGGGAATACAAAATCGAGGTTCTGGGAATGTGTGAAACAAAGTGGAAGGGGGTAGACAAGAAGAAACTCATCACAGGTGAGTTGGTGCTGTCCTCAGGACATGAATACGAAAGTTCACACCACAGTGAAGGGGTAGCTCTTATGTTATCTAAAGAAGCACAGAAAGCACTCATTGAATGGGAAGCTGTTGGACCAAGAATAATAACAGCTACTTTTAAAAGAGCTAAAAAGAAACTAAATGTAAATGTCATCCAATGTTATGCACCAACTAATGACAAAGAAGAGTCTGTGAAAGAAGCATTTTATATTAGACTACAGGAAATTATGGAAAAAGTAAAAAGAAGAGACACCACAATTTTGATGGGTAACATGAATGTAAACATAGGTACAGTCAACACCGGCTTTGAAGAAGTCATGGGAAAACATGGGCTAGAAATAATGAATGAAAATGGGGAACTATTCTCAAACTTCTGTGCTTCAAATCAACTGGCTATAGGAGGAAGCATGTTTCCACATAAGAGAATACACAAGGCAACATGGATATCACCAGACCATAGAACAGAAAATCAGATTGATCATATATGCATAAACAAGAAGTTTAGATCATCATTGCAGGATGTAAAGGTATATAGAGGTGCAGATGTGACATCAGATCACCACCTTCTGATAGCCAAAGTAAAAATGAAACTCAAGAGATATGCAACAATGCAAAATTATAGACACAAATTTAATGTAGGACATCTAAGAAATCAAGAAACAAGAGACAAATTTGCGGTCACAATATCCAACAAATTCCAAGTGCTCCAAAGCTGGAAGATGTAGAGAATACAGAAGACTATTGGCAGCAAATCAAAACTGTATGGAAAGAGACATGTGAAGAAATACTAGGGAAAAGGGAACGACAACAAAAAACATGGATAACAACAGAAACCATCAATAAGATAAAAGACAGAAAAAACAAGAAAGCAGATTTAAACACAAGCAAAACCAGAAGTTCCAAAGCCAAGGCTCAAGAAGTGTACACAGAAGCAAACAAAGAAGTAAAAAGAAGTCTCAAAAGAGACAAGAGGAAGTATATTGAGGAGTTGGCAAGAGAGGCAGAAGAGGCTGCAGCCAACGGAAATATGAGAGAACTGTATAACAGCACAAAGAAGCTACCAGGGAAATACAAGCAAACAAGTTGCCTCACAAAAGACAAGAATGGAAAACTGCTCAGCAATATACAAGAGCAAATGAAGAGGTGGACAGAATATTTTGAGGCCCTTCTCAATACATCAGTGTGGTAAAGTGGGATGATATAAATACTTATAGGGGACTTAGTGTACTGACTGAGATCAGCTGTGAAGGTATCTGTATCTAATAGGTGTAGTGTTTTACAGATAACCTTACTTGCTACCACATTTATACCTCAGTCAGAATTATTCTGGAATATTGTGATGACTACGTTGAATGTCTAGGGTTATGTAAATGATGAAGTGTAAGTCACAACAACAACAGACAGATAAACAATTTAATTTATTCCACCACACTTGACAACACTGTGACACTCACACACATTTAACACTCTATAAGACTATCTTAACTGAGTCACTGGTAAAGTTTCAAATATATATGTATTAATTACTTTCACTAATATATATCCTGATTCAACTACACAGTGAACCAGGAATCACAATCAAATGTAATCACAATTTATATGTACATAATTTATAAATATGAACCTTGTAGTGACATATTGTAATAGTATTATCCTATGTGTGTCAGTTGTTTAGTAGTACTATGAGGTAATACTGGTTTTGTTTTTCAAGCTATGTTGTTATTTGTCATCATGACTTCAAGTGTTTGTTTATCTTGGAAATAATATGGGGAAAAGTTCCCAGTTCCTATCAATTTAAACAAGGTATTGTCCCTCTGTTTTACTATAATGTCAATTCTAGAGGGGACACATAATGTTGAGCTCCTCTGGCCACAGAGCTTATCTTTCGTAATGGCGGCAGGAAAAGACTCCTCTGCTCGATCTTCCCTGTGTTCTTGAGACACCTCACTGGTCACTATCTGGACCCAGAAGTATGCTGTCAACCTCTAGATTCAGCAAAGCTCCGACCAGGTGCTGCTCAATAACTTTAGGACCACGGTCCCTGAAACAAGAAGGTTGTACCTCCTATTTCAGAACTAATTTATAATCTATTTCCAGACTGAACACAATACATAACAAACACTGAGTTCAGAGCGGTAGGCCAACTGTCAGCTTCATCTGAAACAATTTACACCAGTATACTCCTCCCTAATGGTTACTACTCCTCTGCAATTCCAGCATTAGTTCCTTCTAGTCAATAAGATAGGTGTCAGTGTACTGTTAGGCAATTCCATGCAGTTTTACTTTTCTCCGACACCTTCTGTTCAGGTTGGAGCAATATTTAGGCCTTGCCTCATGTTCGCTACTGAACCACACACATATACAGACATAAATTATCAATTTACATACAATTTTCATTAAAAAGATATCAAATATTTCAAGCTTACCACAATTCATGGAAATAATACACAATTACGTTGACTGGCAATGAATATGGCACAAAATCCGACCTGCCGCTGTCTCAGGCTTTTATTTAGAAAAATATAAGCTGAATCTCAACGCACTGTTGCTTTAGAAAGTTTATTTGAAAATGTGGTGCTGAACTGACGCTTCTAATTGACTATATTGGCGGGTTTAACCAATCGTGCCATGTTTACACAGCTTTTCAAAAAAAGTACCCTTCCTTCCGTCTCCCCTAACAACAAAAAATAGTATTTATAGTCCGACCAATCGTGTTTCGCCTTACATTTACTGCGCTCCAATCAAATAGGATTTAACATGGGGACCTATTTCCCGTACAATGGTGGTTTCAAAATCTGCCACTGAGCGATTCTGATTTTGGTGTTGTCTGACACCCTCACTATTTCTTTTGGCTATAATTTGTTAATTCCTAGACTATTTGCGTAACACTTAACATATTATTTGTCAGCAAGTCCTAAGGAACCCAAATATACAAATTTAAGGGAGCTAAGTGGCTGCGTTCAAAATATGTATTTTCTAGGATAGTCGTGTATTTGTTTTTTTATTTTTTTATGTTTAGAACCGCCACCTGTCCTGCTGTACTGTCAGACTAATGTCAGGATTTTAGACATAAAACAGTAGAATGTCATGTTTCCTAATAAGCGTTTTGTAAGTTTTTTAAACCTAACTCTCGTATGGGTAGTGTTTTTTATCACTGTCTATCTGAAAAAAAGTATTGCTTCTGGCCTTTCGCTTGGGGTGGGTGGCATTAATTGTATATCGCGAGACGCGTGTTTAGTGTTGCATGCGTTCCTGCTTTCAGCCCTCCCTTCTCTCTATCCTAAGTTCATCTGTCTTTTCATCACGCCGTGTATAAAATGAAATTAATGGAAGTATTAATTTAGGTCATTAATCAGCTTGCGTATCTCAAGGTTTTATTAGAAATGCAGTACACGTTTTATTGAAGAAAGCGTGTAGTGAGGCAGTAGGCTTTACTATCAACGTGAAAGCGTGAGAATATGCAGACGAAGCATAAAAAGGGGATCTCGAGTACCGTCATTGTGACAGCACTGTTCTTTACCATTCTTCTTTTCTTTTATTGAATTTATGTGTTAGGCTTTACATTTACCTGATAATTTATCTATGTGGATTAGAATTTCTCACGACAATCAGCTCCACAAAACCCTCCGGACATCCAGCCAGCAGAAGAAGAGCTACAAATTAACGGCGAAAGACCAACGAAGGAAGAAATAAAGAAAGCCATAAAGCGTCTAAGAGATGGAAAAGTGTCTGGACCTGATGGCATTCCATCAGAGGCCATCAAAGCAGATATCGACACGGCTACAGAGATGTTATATAAATTACTTGGTAAAGTCTGGGAAAAGGAAGAGATACCAGCAGAATGGAAGGAAGGATATCTGGTTAAGTTGCCTAAGAAGGGAAATTTACAAGAGTGCACAAATTATAGAGGAATAATGTTACTATCAGTGCCAGGAAAAGTAGACAAGAAACTGAGAGATGAACAAGCAGGTTTTCGACAAAACAGATCCTGTACAGACCAGACAGCCACTTTGAGAATAATAGTTGAACAAAGTCTGGAATGGAATTCACCACTATACATCGGATTTGTGGACTACGAAAAGGCATTTGACAGTGTAGACAGAGAATCACTTTGGAAATTGATGAGGCATTATGGAGTTCCCCTGAAGATCATTAATTTAATAAAGAAAACATATGAAGACATGCCATGCAGAGTTCTTCACGAAGGACAGTTTACAGAACCGTTTGGGATAAGAACAGGAGTGCGACAGGGATGCCTCTTGTCTCCATTTCTTTTCTTGCTGGCAATAGATTGGGTTATGAGATCATCGACAACACACAACAGAAATGGAATCCAGTGGACTCTGACTAAGCAGTTGGATGATCTGGATTTTGCGGATGACTTGGCTCTTCTGTACCATAGCCGTAATCAGATGCAGGAGAAATTAACAACACTCGATGAGAGGTCACAGCAATTGGGTCTGAAAATACACAGGGAAAAGACAAAAATAATGAGAATAAATGCAGGTAATGATAACAGGGTTGAACTTGAAGAAACACCAATACAAGATGTAGAATCGTACCCATATTTTGGCAGCAATATAGACAAAGTTGGAGGGGCAGACAGTGATATCAAAATAAGAATACAAAAAGCAAGAGGAGCTTTCACTGCATTGGGGAATATATGGAGATCAAGAGAAATCGGATCCAACACGAAAATAAGAATCTTCAACTCAAAAAGTGAAGTCAGTCCTATTGTATGGCTCTGAGACATGGAGAACAACAAAGACAACAACCAACAAGCTACAGACTTCCATAAATGGGTGCTTGCGCAGAATAGAGGGATTACAATGGAATGACAAGGTTACCAACGTGGAACTGAGGACAAGAACTAGACAAGTGCCAGTGGAACAAGAGATGAGAAGAAGACGATGGCGATGGATAGGACACACACTGAGGAAACCTGTTGATAGCATTACAAGGCAGTCCTTGTTCTGGAACCCCCAGAGCAAGAGAGGCAGAGGTGGACCAAGAAGCACACGGAGAAGAGAGCTGGAAACAGAGGTGAAAATGATGAGGAGAACGTGGAAAGAACTTGAGATGATGGCACGTGACAGGAGGACTTGGCATGTGTTTGTTGAAGGCCTATGCTCCTTTCGGAATGGAGGGTTATGAATGAAAGGCAAGACTAGCTCCATAGCAGATACTGCCATAGGAAAGTGAAGTGTTAGAGACTTTACGATATTTGGTCTGAACTTCATGAGGCGGAGTGACCGTATACACTAGTGTCTCTACATTGTTTATAAACATTAGTTAAGTTGTAATGAATTAATATGCATCTTAATCTCTTCATTGTGCATCCGATTAGGAGAAGGGTTAGAGCAATGGCCTCTTGCGGTAAAGGTACTGCGTTCAAATCAAGGTGGCTTCACATTCCAGTCTACCCAGCGGTAAATGGGTACCTGACATGCACTTGAGTTAGTAAAGGAAAGGCAGCTAGAAAGGTAACGGGTCACCCCACCTTTCGAAGCTAGTATCGTGAAGTCTCTAACACTTCACTCCCCTACAGAAGTATCTACTACACGACTACCTTTGACCTTTATTTGTGATATAGCCACCTACTTCGACAAGCCTTTACTTATTTGACAATTTCTTAATTTCTTCATGCACATCTGCCTTGGGAATACCTTTAATTTTTACACTTCATTAGTCACGGTACCTGTTTATTTTTGTTTCCACTCACAGACCTATAATTTATGTTTCTATTCACAGCTCTGGCTATATCTGACCTCGGTGGTCTAGTAACCCTTATGTGGACAAACCTGTGCTACACCCCAGCATTCAATGAACTTGACTTGCCTTTCGAACCAATAGAGTTTCAATACTTGACCGGAGCCTTCCCCCATGTTACATTTACACGTGTCACGAGCTGGATCACCGCCTTCATCACGCTAGAAAGATGTCTGTGTGTAGCTATACCACTGAAGGTTTGATATTTCCTATTTTGCGTAATAAGAGCGATTTTAAATTTGCATAATTTTCTCTGATAGTTTTCTTGGGACGTCTGTAATGAAAGAAAACATAAGTGAAGGAGGCAATCATTAAAATAAGAGACGACAAACAATTACTTCCCTTGGTAACTAGAATTTAGTGCAAATAATTCATTTGACTCCTTTAACTTCTATGAGTTTGAAGGAAGCAATGGTCAGCCGAATGATGCACTGATTGACATGTTATGACGTTTAAAAAACCAAATAACAAGAAATATTTCGATCACCCAAATATTTCAATTATCACTGTATTGACGACCCATTTAGATACTCTTGAGTTTTGGCCACTGTTGGACCACTACTGCAAAGCAGGGGAGGCAATTCGTGACAGTAACTTTGTCTACTGGAAAATCATCAAAGGCTATACTTATTTCACTTATGGTGGTAACTTGTCTTTCACATGCCTGGGTGCGCTGATAACTTCTTGTTTCAGTTTTGGTGGGTTGTCCCATTTTCCGAAAATGCCACCAAAGGTATCAAGCTCTGAGGTAGTCATTTACTTCATCCATTGCTGTTGATCGTGGAATAACAGGTAATATTTGCCATAAGTCGTCTGCAAGCGTCACCACAGTCATCATGTGCCATAAGTCGTCTGCAAGCGTCACCACAGTCATCATTTGCCATAAGTCGTCTGCAAGCGTCACCACAGTCATCATTTGCCATAAGTCGTCTGCAAGCGTCACCACAGTCATCATTTGCCATAAGTCGTCTGCAAGCGTCACCACTGTCATCATTATTTTCCTCTTCGCTCCTTATTGAGCGTGAAGCCAACCCTGCATCTAGTTCCCTTATAGGAAACATGCATCAAGCATTCACTTGCTCTTGCAGGGTGGATTCTGTAGCAATTTGTTTTAAATGATGAGTTTGGCAGCCTCATGCATGACGTCATGTTAGTCGCTATGTAAGACATACTTGAGGGACTTGTAGTCCTTTTCTATCTTTGTCACATCAGAGACACCCGGGAACTACATGATTGTCTTCCCGTACATCTTGTAGAGTCTGATCAAGAGCTTTCTTGTATGATACAGTGCCCTCACCCCCAACCAATGACTTGACACTTAGCACACAGACTTAGATGACTAGATCCCTTGCTAATGTTACAAATTAGAGACTATGAATGTATACGATTTGAGTGTGGTTGAAGAGTTGAATAAGCTGTTTTACTTACTTCCAATAATTTGGATGCAGTTCTGGATAATGCAAATGTAAGAGCAATTTCATTTTTCTTCCAAATCTGAGCAAGAAGTAAATTAATAACAAACGTTTTTTTCTGTCGCACCAGACGCATAACAAAAATAGCAGCCCACCATTTTAATTTCTGATCAGTAGGGCAGGGATTTTAATGATTTTGCATTTTTTAAATGTGACATAACCGAAACGTTGCTCAGCTAAATACAAATGAATTTAATAATAAAACTAAGCTGATTTAAGAGCCTTTATTAAGGCATTATTTTGCATATTTGCCATTTTTGTTATAGGGAATTTTTTGAGATTTTTCGGTCATTTTAAAACATTTTTTAAATTGCCTTCGTGAGTCATTGTTTTGCGTGCTTCGGCATTTAAAAAACAAAACTTTCAGTTCGACACAGAAACTGTAGGAAAAAACTGAAGTTGTATTTTTTAATGTTCTTTCCTCGTTTTGTTTTGTTCGTTTTTTTTTTTGGGTTAGTAACATAAAGCATCTCATTTAGCCACAATAAGTGCACTCAAAAATTACATTGTATTTTTAAAGTTCTTCTTTGTTTTGTTTTAAGCCGTTCATTTTCTTCTTTTAATAATACAAAATAATTTTAGTGTCGTTTTTAAAACTTTTTTGAGCATTAATGGGGTTTTTTGGGTCATAAATGCATTTTTTTCGGTCATTAAAATCCAAGCCCTACTGATCAGGTTCTGAATAGGTTTGGATGTCGATCTTTGATTATCTTACTTACTTAGTCGTTCCCCTACTACCGTGAGGTGTATAGGTTTGGATGTCGATCTTTGATTATCTTACTTACTTAGTCGTTCCCCTTCTACCGTGAGGTGTAGAGTTTGGATGTCGATCTTTGATTATCTTACTTACTTAGTCGTTCCCCTTCTACCGTGAGGTGTAGAGGTTTGGATGTCGATCTTTGATTATCTTACTTACTTAGTCGTTCCCCTTCTACCGTGAGGTGTAGAGTTTGGATGTCGATCTTTGATATCTTACTTACTTAGTCGTTCCCCTTCTACCGTGAGGTGTAGAGGTTTGGATGTCGATCTTTGATTATCTTACTTACTTAGTCGTTCCCCTTCTACCGTGAGGTGTAGAGTTTGGATGTCGATCTTTGATTATCTTACTTACTTAGTCGTTCCCCTTCTACCGTGAGGTGTATAGGTTTGGATGTCGATCTTTGATTATCACTGGTTTAAATTATAAATAAATAAATAAATATATATATATAATTTTTCTTTGCACTGTCTATCGAGCATTGAGCCATTACAGCATCTAGTCCTCTGGCATTAGCCTACATCAAGTTCTCATATGCTCGTGCAGCAGTTGTTTATGTAGCAATCTGTTTTATATGGTGAAGTTGCCAGCCCCACGCACAACCTCATATTAGTCGCCTAGTGAGGGTTAAGAAGTCCTTTTTTTTCTTCGTCTCTTCAGAGACCCCCTGGAACCTTTCCGAAGGAAAGTGCCGTTTACTGAAAGTGAATGTGATTTTTAAACTCCGATATAGCAAGGCTTAACTAAATCAAAACACTGACGTGTTTATTATATACAATGACTGGCATTCGTATAAACATTGAAACAAATTACTAATTTTTGGAAATTTGTTTATTATTGCAGGTGAAGACTGTATTTACACGTAAAAGGGTCACGGCCATTATCGTGTGCATCTTCATGGTCCTAATCTTAAACATCTCCCCGTTATATTATGTTAACAGCCTGGCAGCGTCATACTCACTCAACAGAAACAAAACTCTCATTGGTCTAGTATTCACGGGCAATCAGCCAGAGATAGAAAGCGTGACTGTTGCAATCAGCAACGTCCATCTCAGTGCGTTTGTGGTAATTGTAGTGTGCACAATCACAGTAGTAGTTAAACTACGAATTAAATCAAAATGGCGGCAGGCATCAACCGGGCCTGAACAAAGTGAGTCCGCTTCTAGCCGTGACCAGAAAGTGACCAAAATGGTGATTATGATATCAGTTCTATTTATTGCCTGCTTCATCCCCGTTGGGTTGGTTACCATCTTCATGTATGTAGAACCACAGCTGTCAATAACAGGAAAATACAGAAATTTATTCATCGCTGTTTGCAGTATCGGGTTCGTTCTTGAGTCTACAAATTCGGCCATGAATATTTTTATCTACTATCACATGAGCAGCAAATACAGGACCGTCTGTCGCCAGCTACTTTCATTTCGAGGCTGATACTTCAAACTACTCTCAAAATAATTAATGTTTTCATGGATTAACACATTAGTTGGTCTTCCTGACTGACTTCGTTGGTCTAATAATGTGTAACATGATTGAATGTGTCACCGTTGGGTTTGCCCAGAGCATTATTTGTGCTTCAAGCAAGGTTTATATGAACGGTGATTTGGTTTTAGTCAAGTAAAAGAGTGTAGAAAAATGGTTTAGGAAATATGAATGGATTTGGATACAGACTATTTGTCTTAGTTGATGGGAGATAAAATGAGTGAAGGGATGCTTTGAGAAAAGGGAGGAAACTCCGCATATTACGGTTGGTGGATAAAGGTCTTGAATTAGGGTTAAGCAGATTTAGTTGGTTCTCAACTATGGTTGAGAAAATTAGCATGTAACGAAGTTGTAGTAAGCTTTAAAGAAGAGAATATGGTGTTCAGTTAAAACGTCAAAGGGAGATAACGTAGAATTAAGTCCCTTGTAGGTGTTAGTGAGTTGAGGAAAAAATACACACGGGAATAGAGTGAGAGAAGTCTAAAAATAACAGACGATAGTTCACTGATATCGCTTACGTTGTAAAAGCGTGGGCATATTTTTTCCAGTGAGTGGAAATACGGCCGACCAATCGTTTTAGCTGGTAAACAGGGACAAATCAGCTGAGCATTGACTAGAAGTCAAGAGGAGAACAGTTTACGGCTCGCAAGTGTGCGGTCGTGTATTTCTGAAGATGAAGAAACAAGAATGTTGTGCGGTTACCACACGTTTCATAAGATCTGTAGAAGTTATCACAGATAGATTAGAAGTGACAAAGTAACCTCATAAGGTATATAGATAAGTTAGGAGATGCTAGTCCTAGGAAATTCGGAGGATGTGATTAAGATTATTCAGAACAGTATGAGTAAACTAAGAAGTGTCATAGACAGAGAAAAATGCTACTTAAGAGAATTTGTTTTATAATGTCACTAGTGAGTGTATTCAACGGAGAGATTCAGGGAATCACTTGTAAGTATTGACCTTTTATGAATTATTATGCACTTTGATGAACATTTTTCCTGACTCGCAGCAGAGAAATTACAAGACGATATGTTAGAAAAATGAGTAAATGAAATGGTACTGGGCGAGAAGTTTAAAGAAGAGAAGCAATGGAAAGCCCAGGATGTACCAGAGGAATAGAAATACAAAGTGCTTTGCATAAAGTTGATCAGGTGTTTTGAGGCAGATTGGGCAAAATGAAATAGAGCTTGAGGAAGCTAATTAAGTACTTCGAGATGAGTACTCTGCATAAAGTTGATCAGGAGTTTTGAGGCAGATTGGGCAAAATGAAATAGAGCTTGAGGAAGCTAATTAAGTACTTTGAGATGAGATAAGCACAAAGGGGATTAAATGCCTACATACTTTTGAGATACAGAATGTATACTTGAAGTAACTATGATATGACTGCAGGTGTGCTCTATATGAAGAATTACCTGCATCTTTGAAATATATTTATATTACATGTAAATAAATAGAATTTTGTAAGAGAACAAACAAATGCTTGAATTGATCCATGAAGGATTGTTGTTGAATGCCTGATCATCAATCACCATAATAACTCCACTATACGATTCAGTCACTGATTAACAACAAAGAAGGGTACGAACGAGCCAAGGGTTGAAAGTAAGAAGGAAAGTAGTTCATCCAAGAATTGTCAACTCTGGCGGAGAGGGCCAGTACCAAACACTACTAACTTAAAACTTGGAAGATATACAAGTAAACCGGTGACATTACTATACTAATTGATGCCGTAACCAGAGCTCAGTCACGGTTACACTATACTAATTGGTGCCTTTGGACCAGTTCTCGGATCACCACCAAAGTAACGCCCACGGTTACACTATATTAATTGGCGCCGAGACCAGCCCTTCTCGAGTGACATGGCTACATTACAGGGAGATATAGTGTACCAACAACAACAACAACAACATAAACAACAACGCCGCCACTGGAATAGTTTTGATAAAAGAGCTTGTCGTATTGCTGTCAGAAATTTTCTGAATATAATCAAACAACGAGAGACATGGGCAGTGCAAAATGTTACAACAAGTGACCAGCGGACTTGCTTAGTAACGACATAAGATGGAATGAGGGTACAAATCAGAACAATACAACAACGCATAAAACCACCTAACATACATCACCAGGTTGGGTTTGTAAAATCAAGTGATTAGTAGTCAACCAAGGCCAGACTTACAAGTGAAGAAAACAAAGATCAGTTGTGTTGTGACACAAACAAACGTTGACAGGTCAGGTCAGGTCAATGACCCAGAACTACAAGGGAAGAAAACAACTATGATCAGTGTTACAACACAAACAGATGTTGACCTTAACACCGCTATAATAAACACTAGCAAGCCAGAACCAGTACACTTCAACACATCTGATGTACATGCTGAGCAGAGAAAAGATCCCGAAATTCTCAAAATCATTAAACAAATAGAAACGAAACCTACATCATTTAAACAGTTCATAATCTTTCCACATGATCAAATACTATATCATATTGATGAGAAACAAGAAGGGAGACTACAGAAAGTAATTCCACAGTCAGTAATACCTCAATTACTAGAGCAGTTCCATGACAATAATGGACATGTTGGAAGAGATAAAACCATTGACATTATCAAGAAAAGATACTATTGGATGTCAATTTACAAGGACATAGTTGAATATGTTAGTACTTGCAAAATATGCAGAATAAGAAACATGAGACCAACTAAAGTTCCCTTACAAAAAATGAAACCATCTCATTTCCATATGGAAGTTATAAGTATGGACATTTCTGGTCCATATCCTGTTACGCAGTCTGGAAATGCATACCTCTTACACATTGTCGATCAATATTCGGTATGGCCTTAAAGTTATCCTCTAAAGAACATAACGTCAGCGAGAGTGACGGAGTACCTTCTACAAGAATTTGTACCAAGACATGGTTGTCCTAAGAGAATAATCACAGATAACGGGAAACAATTTGTCGGTAATCCTTTTAAGAAGACACTCCAGACTCTGCATATTCAACATACGACTAGCAGTTTCTATAGACCACATTCAAATGGAAGAAATGAGAGAATGCATGCTACATTGCATGATATCCTTGCTAAATATATACAAGGAAATGCACAATATTGGGAAATATATATATATCAATCAAGCTCTGGAAGCGATAAGAGTAAATATAAACGAAACGACAGGACTGTCTCCGTTCTACATGCTATATGGACGTGAACCTACCTTCCCATTAGATAATCTCCTGCAACCCCAAAGGAAGTATCAAGGTGAGGATCCCATTGAAGTTATACTACAAGAAAAGTATAGAGCACACCAAATAGCTAATCGAAACTCCCAGAAAGCTTTTAAGAAATGGCAGAAGCAGCATGATAAATGAGCTAAACTAGAACAATTTCAAGTTGGTGATAAAGTTTATTACAAGAAGAACGTTCGAGATAATAAATTTGATGCACGGTGGCTTGACGGATATAAAGTGTTGGAACAGACAACACCTATAAATTATATATTATGGAATGAAGAAAAGAACATAGTTACCAAAGCACACGCAGCACAGATAAAGAAAGATAATCACCGCCCCACAGCACCGACAGCTTTACAGAGTAGCAGACCAGTACGAAAAGCCACGTTGAGTTACTATGATTTTACAGACTCGTCAAGCACTTCACATAGTGAACACGACACAGATGTTGAGCAGAACACTAACGAAGAACAACGTAATACTCCAGATCAGCTACAAGATGCTATACATCGCATGACTCGCTGCAGAGAAAACTCAGAAGACGAAGATGATATTCCACTAGCAGAACTAAGAGAGAGATTGATATACAGAGATAATCGTCTACACGAGAGGGATAGTAGTACACCACTATCGGTACATGATGAAGAGCCCCATACATCCATAACAAGTCAAACATACTGTGGCAGTCAGAGAATACCACCGTCAGCTTCCAGTCAACACCAGCCTACACATTCCAAGTGGGACAGCGAAGACGAGAGGCTTTTGCAACCAGCAACGAGAAACAACATAACCCCCCATAGTAGGAGCCTTACAGAAGACCATATGAGTCGACAGTTACCACCGTCAACTTTCAGTCAACACCAGCTTACACATTCCAGTTGGGACAGCGAAGACGAGAGGCCTTTGCAACCAGCAACGAGAAACAACATAACCCCTCATAGTAGGAGCCTTACAGAAGAACATACGAATCGACAGTTACCACCGTCAACTTCAAGCCAACACCAGCCTATACACTCTAGCTGGGACAGTGATGATGAGAGACCTTTACAAGCAACGAGAAGCAACACAACACATCATAGTCGGAGCCCTCCAGCAGAACATATAAACAGTAACAAGAATATCATTGATACACCTTTGGTACCTGTTGAATCAGAACTTGACATAACGGAACGAGAAGAAAGTGATATCGATTGCATGGATGACACTACCAACACAGAGATACATATAGCTACCAAGCGCCCTTATCAACCTTCGTCACCAGATACACCACCAAGAGCGAAGTTGTTACGCCTACCGCAAGAACATGTACGAGCCAGATTCAAAAGAAATCATCGTCAAGTACACAAACCGTATCTAGGTTTACAACAACATTCAAATATTCGTTCGCCCCTTTCTCCTGCAGAGCGACTATAAATACGACAGAGCAGTCAATACCAACTTCGTCACAGTACGACAGTCGCCTCTCCGGTAGAGAAATTACACTGTTGGAACTTGCAAAACATATCTCCAACTTAGTGTAATCGTCGTAAAGTACTCACCCAGCTATAGTACTAATTCGCAGCACTCACCCAGCAATAGTGCTTAAGAGGTACTCCCATCAGCATAGTACCCAACGTTAAGTTAAATTAATTAAGTTTCTCTGTGGTTAATTTAGTGGATATTGATATTCCGGAGCACACTTAGACACTCACATTACTCCCTAACCTTTTTAATGAGCGAGTATAGAACTTTGAAACAGAAAGATACAGAAAGTAAACATATTACATAAACTCATGAGTGTGACAAAGTAGATTAAATACATATAATCTCATAAGTGTGATAAAGTAGAATAACTACATAGAATCTCATGAAGCCTAACAGTGTTTTTCCCAAGGTACAAGATTCAGCACACTGAGGATCAAGACTGATAATTATTAATATATATAAATCGCATTAGATGTATGTTGATGATGTATCAATTTCAGGCATATACTTTTCAGGGACCAGACAGAGAGGAAAATGAAAAAAAAAAGAGAAGAAGAGATGTGATACAGACTCAGTCAAGTTATAGTAGAGTAAGAAACTCTCTTTGCATTGATGATGAGCGTCCCCACTTGCCATTGTAATGGTTATATAGCGACACTAGGGATACGACATGGTTGCAGTATTGATACAGTAGGTACTGCTTACTCGAGAAATGATGGTAATGACACTTATATAATCAGGTCTACATTAATTTCAGACAATGATGTTGGGTATTTTGCTAGGTCTGATATACAGGGGTATAGCATAGAGCTTTAGACAGAGTTGACGATTTGACTGGTGCATCCAAGGCTAGAATCAGCCGAGCACATCAAACTCTGACTTATTGACACATATCTTTCACTATCGCCCCAGGACAGGTATTAATGCATGCATATAGCTTCAGACAGAGTTGATGATTTGACTGGTGCTTCCAAGGCTAGAATCAGCTGAGCACATCAAACTCTGACTTATTGACATGTCTTTCACTATCGCATTGGGACATTTGTTTATGCATATTTTGCTCTACTACTTAGGTTAATTCTGCTAATCTGTCCGATATAGTGTATCAACGACATTAACGGCGGATATTTTAAGACATAAAAAGGTACTGACAAACCTCTGTGTCCAGAGGCAGTTACCATGTCGAAAACATGTATATACCTAAATATTATAAATATAGAGTTATGGTTGATTTTTTGTTGTTGTATTGGATGAGGTCGACTATGGATAATATACCTCAAACTAAGTTTTGGCAATTGTAATGAGATAAGGTTACACTTGGAATCCTAATTTTTTTTCCTTGAGATTTGTTTTAGATATTAGGATTTAGACTTTGAGAATGTGTACAAGTATATACAGGAGCAGGGATGGGGTATGCTAAAAGTAGATGGATTAATAGTTGATAGAACACAAATGTCTCCCTACGGGATACATTTGTTTGGCCCCGGGTTGTATGTCACCGTTGGGTTTGCCCAGAGCATTATTTGTGCTTCAAGCAAGGTTTATATGAACGGTGATTTGGTTTTAGTCAAGTAAAAGAGTGTAGAAAAATGGTTTAGGAAAAATGAATGGATTTGGATACAGACTATTTGTCTTAGTTGAAGGGAGATAAAATGAGTGAAGGGATGCTTTGAGAAAAGGGAGGAACTCCGCATATTACGGTTGGTGGATAAATGTCTTGAATTAGGGTTAAGCAGATTTAGTTGGTTCTCAATTATGGTTGAGAAAATTAGCATGTAACGAAGTTGTAGTAAGCTTTAAAGAAGAGAATATGGTGTTCAGTTAAAACGTCAAAGGGAGATAACGTAGAATTAAGTCCCTTGTAGGTGTTAGTGAGTTGAGGAAAAAATACACACGGGAATAGAGTGAGAGAAGTCTAAAAATAACAGACGATAGTTCACTGAATTCGCTTACGTTGTAAAAGCGTGGGCATATTTTTTCCAGTGAGTGGAAATAGGGCCGACCAATCGTTTTAGCTGGTAAACAGGGACAGATCAGCTGAACATTGACTAGAAGTCAAGAGGAGAACAGTTTACGGCTCGCAAGTGTATGGTCGTGTATTTCTGAAGATGAAGAAACAAGAATGTTGTGCGGTTGCCACAAGTTTGATAAGATCTGTAGAAGTTATCACAGATAGATTAGAAGTGACAAAGTAACCTCATAAGGTATATAGATAAGTTAGGAGAATGCTAGTCCTAGGAAATTCGGAGGATGTGATTAAGATTAGTCAGAACAGTGTGGTGGACTTTGATGTTATGAAATGTGGTTATGTTTCACTATTGTTCTGAATGAGGTCAGCTGTGAAGGTACCTGATTATAACAATTTATGGGTTGAGTTATCAGGTAACCTTTCTGCTACCACCTGTGACAGACGAACTTAGCTGACCCTGAATCGACCCTGAAGTGTAGGATGATATGGTACGACCCTTTGTAACGACCCCTTCGTATAGCATCAGTGCCCCCGAATATTGTGGTAACTCTTCGTCAAACGAGATTTTTTTTCACCTGGACTAATTAGCTATGCAACCTTTCTACGCAGATGGTCAACATGTTTGCTGATTAATATGTGGACAGTTTATCTACCGTTCATTCTGGTCATCGCATTGATTTAAGGAGAGGTTAAATCACGCCCACGAATATCTCTTGAGCAATCATATGCAGTTATTTTCATTAACTTGGCCAGTGGGGGGCGTTGCCAACATCAAACGATAGTAGCGACCACAATCAAAGACACGGAAGAGATCTCAGGAAAGACTAGCGGCACGCTATCAAAGAGGCAGTAGTGGTCCCTGAAACGCGACGCAAGTTTCCTGCCGGTATTTCGCTTCTCGGTGTTAATCACAGAACGATCGCAGTGGGAGCGCACGGGAAAGCCGTCGCGAACGCAACGAGCGGAGATACAGAAGACCAGGGGGTGGCATCTCTCTTTAGTCTGGCGGTCAGATCCCATAAAGTTTCCTGAGATCTAAAAAGGTGTCAATTTTCTCATGTCCCACTCATCTTACATTCTATGTTAAATATATACAGACCATGAAGAAATGCATGTTATCACTCGTTGGCCAGACCTTGACAGAAGCACTAGCTATATGTGAAATCGTGTTAGATTTTCCCCTGGATTTTCATATATATTTGCAGTGAATTCTATTCTGTGCAAAACGGTAAAATATAATTATGTAAAGTGATCAGTGGTCTAGTTCATTCATTCTATTTCACTGGATTTTGTGTTAATTTAAATCTATTAAATTAAACCATCTCAATAGTTCCAGTTGTAAATGTAATGATATACCTGTTATATTATTTCCAAAAATAATAGAGGCTTAAATGCTAGAGTAACTTTTAAAGTCGCGAAGGAATTTTTAAGTAATAAATTTAGTTATGTCATATATATATATATATATATATATATATATATATATATATATATATATATATATATATATATATATATATATATATATATATATATATATATATATATAGATGTGTGTTTTAACCATTAGAACTCGCGCAGTATTTTATTAAATACATAATTAAATACGCGAGGGTATATATATAGATAGTCTTAACGGGAAATTCATCGCGCTTTAGAATGTTATTTAATTTTTCGGTATATTAAATGTCTTTTTCTTTCATACAGAGTGATCGTAACCTTTGCGATCCCAGCAATAAAGAAATCATACATCTTAAAACTTCCAGGCATATTGATGAAACATTTTTTAAAAATTTAATCTTTTGGCGGTCCGATGCGGCCTAGCTATCATAATTTCATGAAAGAAAGCCTACCCAAGAACATTTAAATAAATCATCAAATTAAATTTCAACCTGTAAGATAAACTGGAAGATGAACAGTTGCCAGTAGCGATATTTTATTTACTGCTCTATTGTGAGAGAGTACCTATTTACCTGAACTGTGACTCGGCCTAGGTTTTCCTCACTGGATTTAAAACTTAGCGGTCAGTTGCTGTCATCACGCCTTGAAGGAATTTCACCACTAGTGGGAAATTAAAGAAACCACTTCATTTTCACCACTGTATCGAACTGTGTCAGTGCCATCCCATAGACTCTTTTTTTATACAATAAAACACAAGAACTCTTAGACTTCAAGTCCGGCGATAAGTGGGAATATTTGCTATCAGCAAACCTCGCTACATCTGGGGCGGGACATCGAAGTACTAGACATTTTCACATGTCAAGAGTGTAATTGCTGTTTATATAATTCTATGGATTGTCTGATGCTGCAATCGGTAAGTGTGTGTGAGTATATAAGTGTGGATCCTCACGCGCGTGCATGAATGACAGGAGATTTAATTTTTGAAAAACCATTTTGTTAACTTGCCTACCGGGTAATACATTTTCTGTATACCCTGCATTGTTCCTTTAAGTGGGATATTTTGTTAACTCTGTTTACCCCCGTCCCTTTCATTTGCTTAGTAAGGGGAAGAACAATTGGGAATAACAAAATTTTTTTCTACCACCCATACCTAATATTGTAACACCTCTTTCAGAGTAATTAAATTCACTGGTGGGTTACATTACCTATGTTCCTGATAACTATCTATCTTTGGACTGGGTTTATCTTTGTCTAATACAAGCGGGAAGGGCTTAGTCGATACCAATCTTCTTCACCCCCCCCCCCCCCCCCCCCACCTTGTTAGTTGTATTTTCTGTACTTATGATATTTTTTATGTAACACTGGATATTTGTTTGTGCTTTGATTTTAAGGTTAATAAACATCATAAACGTATTTAGTACTGTGTTGGAATACCCAAAGCCCAAATGTCCCCTATTTGTTTAATATAGTTTGTATTCACGTGTGTGTGTGTGTGTGTGTTTGAAGCACCAAATCGGTGTGAGCGCAGGTGTGTGTCTGGAGACTGGCAAATAATTGTTTGATCAGGAGAGTCTGAAGAGAAGATTGAGAGGAACGATTTGTCGTAAATAAGTAAGTCTTTACTCTCCCCAGCACTCTGTGAAGCAACTATTTACTCTCTACATTTTCTATCACTGAGCTTTCATCATCATTCTCCACTCTAAACCGGACCACCATTTCTAAGACTCTTTCTCTCAAAATAAATTTACGACAGTATTTGGCTAACTTGCCGGGATAAAGATATTTTTGAGTCTGATTAAGTCTGGGTTTAACTAGATAGAGTGTGAATGATATGTCTTTGTGAATTAGGGAAATAAATAAATAATTAATTACACCCCTAGACAACGCCTTTTAGTATTTGGGTCGTTCACACAGCATATTTACAGGTTGTTTTCTGTCCACAGCAGTAGAAAGTACGGATAAACAAAAAATATTTGTTATTTAAATTATTCTCTGGCAGAGAAATATTAAATGTTTCTTTATAAGATTTGCTGGGATTGCGTGATTGTTTTTACAGCCACTAAAGGTTTTTGAAGTTACTAGAGTTGAGCTTAAGCTAAAGACGCCTTGTTCTGACTTTTAAGTCTAGTTAACATCGTCTCTTCTCATAAACTGACTTCAGGGGCGGAGTTTTGTTGACGGAGAATTAAAATTTCAGGGAAATATTTTTTCCCTTAAATTGTTTTAATATAAATTTTTCTCTACTGTTAGCAAGAGTAGATTTTTTTCTAGTGTAGCTTACCATTTTAACGTAGCATAGTCGCTTGCGTTAAGAGTCTTAAGTGACAATAATAGCAGCGATAAGTTAGCACTACATAGTAGGAGGTAACACAAGTAAATTTATACTTTGTGTTTTTTTCTCGTAGCGGCTTTGAGTTTTTTTTTCCTCCTTGGTTTTTCTTACAATTCTCTAGTCTTAGAAGCATCCAGTTTGTTGGCATGGCAGAGAGAATTAGGATAAGATCCATTTTGAGACAGGAGGCGAAGGACTCAGGATTAGAAGGAGAAGCCGCGAACCTATTTGTCAACAGGGAACTTGAAAGGTATGACGCGGAGCAAGAGAGAGCAGAAGCTAGGAAGAAAGAAGCGGACGATCGTCAATTGGAGCAGAAGAAAATTGAGGCAGAGATAGAAGCTCGCAGGGAAAGAGAGAGAGACAGGGAAAGACAGCACGAACTGGCGCTTAAGGCTTTAGAGAGTCGGGGCGCCTCTACTTCGAATAACGGAGAGCCGTCTTCGCCCCAGTCTCAGTCAATGGATCTCTCCAGCACTCAATCTGCCCAATTAACGGCGATGTCTTTTGCTTTAGAGTCTTTTCCCAGCCCCAATGAAAAAATAGACACCTCCTAGAGAAATTCGAGAGGCCTGCAAATCTGTATGGGTTAGAGAGTTCCCGTTGGGCACTTAAACTCTCAACTGCGTTGAAAGGTAATGCGTATGACGTGTACACAAAGCTGGGAACCAACCAACATGATTACGACATGCTGAAGAAGGCCTTGCTAGAACGGTTTTAGATGACCGCCCGAAAATTTCTGCAAATGTTCAGAAACAGCCGGAAAGAGAGCACAGAAACTTTTTCGCATTTCTCTTCACGTCTCACGGGCTATTTGACAAAGTGCATTGAATTATCTGACCTACCTCTTACATATGAGGGACTACTTGAACTTGTTCTTTTGGAACAGATAAAGTCTACTTTGTCAAACGAAACCTGTAGATTTTTGGCTGAACAGGGCGCAGTCAGGCTTGAGGATATCCTCAATAAGGCAGAACGCTATACCAATGCAATGGCCGAACTTCCCAGCTAAAAACGTAAACCCACAGATGAGCCATCTCGTAAACAAAATCTAGAGCAGTCATCCTATTCCTCAAATTCCCCTCAGAATTATAACCAACGAGAAAATAATACCCAGAGACCTCCCCAGGAAAAATCGAAATTCTACAAAACCCGATTTTCCCCAAATAATAATTCTGATCAACCCACCAAGCCTACGTGGCAGCGCGGCCACCAAGGTCAAGGAAAAGGGAAGACCCCTACACCAGGAACGTCTGATCAGGGCAAGCAAACCGGGAATAACCGCATCGGCTGTTTCCATACAGCCTCGCAAGGTAGAATCAATGTCAGTGATTCTCAACCTGAGGGGGACCGACCCTCAACCCGAGGAACTGTAATTTTGAATGGTACCTCAACTACTTGTCTCTTTGACACTGGACTAAGCTTTAGTTGGATTGTCGCCAGACACCTAGTCAAACCAGGTCAGGAGACAGAGGAAACCGTCAAACTTAGTGGAGTTTTCAGGAGTGATTCACCCAGGACGCTTCCAATCGCACTGGTAGAGATACACTATGATTTTGTCAGAGGTGTTATTAAAGCGGCCATAATGGATAATCCGATCTGCCCAGTTATCCTGGGATGTAGATACGTGTTTATTGGGAGACCTAAGGAGCCGATTGTGGCAGCGGTAACCACAAGAGGGCAAACCAAGAAGGAGAGGGAGCCTGCGCCAAATTTGTTGCCGAATGAACTAAAGGAGGCGCAACAAAAGGTCCCTACTCTGGAGCTCTGCTTTAGAAAACTGCCCATGGCTGAGGACCCAAGACACAACGGAGACATCTTTTCTAAGGATGGCGTATTGTATCGTAGAACGGGCAACCCGGACACGGGGAATAACCAGCTCCTAGTACCGACGCAGTACAGAAGCCAGATCTTAGAAATGGGGCACTCTCTTCCCTTTAGCGGACATATGGGACAAAACGCCACTAGTCAACAAATAAAAACCCACTATTGGTGGCCAGGAATGAACTCTGACATTATCAGGTATGTGAAATCCTGCGCCCAGTGCCAACGGGTAGCACCCAAGCACTTGACACCCCCAGTAGCCATGGGGCAAATGCCAATAGTAGGGACTCCATTTGAACGGGTTGCTGTCGACATCATTGGACCCCTTGAAAAGACCAAAAGAAAAAACAGTTTCATCCTGACCTTAGTCGACACTTGCACAATGTGGGCCGAAGCTGTACCGCTAACATGAATAGATTCCAAGCATGTCGCAGAAGCCCTCGTGCAAATCTTTACACGGTTGGGATTCCCTCAACAAGTTTTGACGGACAAGGGATCCCAATTCCGTAGCCTGTTAATGGAGGAGATCTTTAAGATCTTGAGGGCCAAACATATCCACACAAGTCCCTACCATCCGGCCGGAAATGGGCTCGTGGAACGTTTTAATGGCAGCCTCACACAATGTTACGTAAGCTGGGTCAGGAGAAACCGGAAGACTGGGACCTATATATATCGGCTGCCTTATTCGCCTACCGAGAGGTTCCCCAAGCGTCTACGGGATTCCCGCCTGCTACACTTTTATTTGGCAGACCTATAAAGGGGCCACTAGAAGCCTTACTTCGGTCCCTGACAGACCAAAAGGCTGACGAGATAGTCGTCTCTGCAAGCAAGTATGTATCTGAGCTCAAGAAAAGGTTAAAGCTAGGATGGGATCTAGCTACTACCAACATTAAGAAAGCCCGCGCTAAACATGCTAAAAGATACAACAAAGCTGCAAAAGAGAGAGAACTACAACCAGGGAAGAAAGTTTTGTTGCTACTTCCAACCGGAAGCAATAAACTTCGCATCGGATGGCAAGGACCATTTACCGTCCTTAAAAAGATCTCACGCACCAATTATAAGATCTCCATTAAAGGAAAGGAGAAGTTCTTCCACATAAATCTGCTTAAGAAATATTTGGAAAGACCGATGCCATCCTCCGAGCATCTCCTGGCCGTCGCCATAGCAACGGAAGACGAGGAAGATGATGATGGGTGCATGGAGTACCCATTGCAACCCACAGAATCCTTTAAAGATGTCAAGTTCGGCGACAATCTCTCACCAGAACAACAAACAGAAACCAGGGCTCTACTAAAACAGTACAGTGCAGTCTTAACGGATGTACCTGGTCGAACAAATCTCATTGAATTCGATATGAAATTAACAAACGAGACCCCTGTTCGAACTAGAGTTTACCCCATCCCGTACGCTAAAGCTGATGCACTTCGCGGAGAAATAGACAAGCTGCGTCAGGCAGGAATTATCAGCGAGTCGACATCTTCTTACAGTTCGAGTGTAGTGCTGTTGCAGAAGCCCAATAAGGAAGTTCGGCTGTGTATAGATTACCGGCTGCTAAACGCTGTAACGGAATTCCAGCCCGAACCTCTCCAAACTGTTTCTGAGTTGTTCACCAAGCTCAGCAAAGCAAAGATTTTCTCCAAGATTGACCTCAGTAAAGGTTATTATCAAATACCAGTCAAGGAGGAAATTAAACCTTTGTTAGCTTTCAGCACTAGTGAAGGACATTACACATTTAACGTGATGCCGTTCGGATTGCATAACGCACCAGGAGTGTTCACCAGGATGATGAGGAAGCTTCTAAAACCTTTGCAAAGTCCCCATATCCATAATTTCATGGATGACATATTAATTGCATCGGAAACCTACGGCGAACATATTGCTACGGTTGCTATGCTCCTGAGGAGACTACAGGAAAATGGTCTCACAGCCAGACCTAGCAAATGTCTTATCGGGTTTGAACAGGTGGACTTCCTGGGGCATACTATTTCTCACGGATGCAGTTGGCCTATTAAGAAGAACGTGGAGAAAATAGTGGCAGCAAAAAGACCCCGAACGAAGAAAGACGTTCGTTCCTTCATATTACTATGTGCGTATTATCAGAAATACATCCAGAACTTCAACGGACTGACGGCACCTCTGACTGACCTCACAAAGAAAGGTTGTCCTGATAAGGTCATATGGGATCAAAAGTGCGAACACGCGTACAGCACTTTGAAAGGACAGTTGTCTGCATATCCCATTTTGAGGTTGCCTGACCTCAAGAAACCTTTTGTACTGCGGGTCGACGCGTCAGGTCAGGGCATCGGGGCAACACTGCTTCAAACCGAGGACAGTGACATGAACATGCTATTTCCAGTTGCCTATGGCAGTCGGAAATTAAATAAAGCTGAACGGAACTACAGCGTAGTTTAAAGAGAATGTCTCGCTCTGATTGACGGTACCAGACGCCATCATGAGTTTCTCTATGGTACATCTTTCACGGTGCAAACAGACCACGCTCCGTTAGCCTTTCTTGGTGCCAATAAAGAATTTAACGCAAGGATCATGCGTTGGGCCCTTCTTTTAAGCGTTTATTCTTTCAAAGTGGAAATATTCCGGGAAGACAGAATGTCGGGGCGGATTTCCTGAGCAGAAACTGGACTACGGAGGAAGAGGAGGAAGTTGAAGATACCAATCATCCTAAAGCTACCGATCAGGGCAGCTTCATTGTCATAAATCAAACATGAAAAGATGTTTTCATGTCTCAAAAGAGGGGGCGATTGTGACAGACGAACTTAGCTGACCCTGAATCGACCCTGAAATGTTGGATGATATGGTACGACCCTTTGTAACGACCCATTTGTATAGCATCAGTGTCCCCGAATATTGTGGTAACGCTTCGTCAAACGGGATATTTTTTCACCTGGACTAATTAGCTATGCAACCTTTCCACGCAGATGGTCAACACGTTTGCTGATTAATATGTGGACAGTTTATCTACCGTTCATTCTGGTCATCGCATTGATTTAAGGAGAGGTTAAATCACGCCCACGAATATCTCTTGAGCAATCATATGCAGTTATTTTCATTAACTTGGCCAGTGGGGGGCGTTGCCAACATCAAACGATAGTAGCGACCACAATCAAAGACACGGAAGAGATCTCAGGAAAGACTAGCGGCACGCTATCAAAGAGGCAGTAGTGGTCCCTGAAACGCGACGCAAGTTTCCTGCCGGTATTTCGCTTCTCGGTGTTAATCACAGAACGATCGCAGTGGGAGCGCACGGGAAAGCCGTCGCGAACGCAACGAGCGGAGATACAGAAGACCAGGGGGTGGCATCTCTCTTTAGTCTGGCGGTCAGATCCCATAAAGTTTCCTGAGATCTTAAAAGGTGTCAATTTTCTCATGTCCCACTCATCTTACATTCTATGTTAAATATATACAGACCATGAAGAAATGCATGTTATCACTCGTTGGCCAGACCTTGACAGAAGCACTAGCTATATGTGAAATCGTGTTAGATTTTCCCCTGGATTTTCATATATATTTGCAGTGAATTCTATTCTGTGCAAAACGGTAAAATATAATTATGTAAAGTGATCAGTGGTCTAGTTCATTCATTCTATTTCACTGGATTTTGTGTTAATTTAAATCTATTAAATTAAACCATCTCAATAGTTCCAGTTGTAAATGTAATGATATACCTGTTATATTATTTCCAAAAATAATAGAGGCTTAAATGCTAGAGTAACTTTTAAAGTCGCGAAGGAATTTTTAAGTAATAAATTTAGTTATGTCATATATATATATATATATATATATATATATATATATATATATATATATATATATATATATATATATATATATAGATGTGTGTTTTAACCATTAGAACTCGCGCAGTGTTTTATTAAATACATAATTAAATACGCGAGGGTATATATATATATATAGATAGTCTTAACGGGAAATTCATCGCGCTTTAGAATGTTATTTGATTTTTCGGTATATTACATGTCTTTTTCTTTCATACAGAGTGATCGTAACCTTTGCGATCCCAGCAATAAAGAAATCATACATCTTAAAACTTCCAGGCATATTGATGAAACATTTTTTTTAATTTAATCTTGTGGCGGTCCGATGCGGCCTAGATATCATAATTTCATGAAAGAAAGCCTACCCAAGAACATTTAAATAAATCATCAAATTAAATTTCAACCTGTAAGATAAACTGGAAGATGAACAGTTGCCAGTAGCGATATTTTATTTACTGCTCTGTTGTGAGAGAGTACCTATTTACCTGAACTGTGCCTCGGCCTAGGTTTTCCTCACTGGATTTAAAACTTAGCGGTCAGTTGCTGTCATCACGGCTTGAAGGAATTTTACCACTAGCGGGAAATTAAAGAGACCACTTCATTTTCACCACTGTATCGAACTGTGTCAGTGCCATCCCATAGACTCTTTTTTATACAAAAGAACACAAGAACTCTTAGGCTTCAAGTCCGGCGATTAGTGGGAATATTTGATATCAGCAAACCTCGCTACATCTGGGGCGGGACATCGAAGTACTAGACATTTTCACATGTCAAGAGTGTAATTGCTGTTTATATAATTCTATGGATTGTCTGATGCTGCAATCGGTAAGTGTGTGTGAGTATATGAGTGTGGATCCTTGTAGTGGGTTTGATGGTATTGTATGATTGTGATCTTACTTAATGTGATGCATGAGGTCAGCTGTGAAGGCACCTGAGATAAATGTAGCTGTGAATTTTCAGAAGGCCCTTCTTGCTACCACTACGACCTCACACCTATCTTTTTTATCTAATGAATGTGGCTACGTTAAAATTCTAGGGTAGTGATATGTAATGTGTTGTGGTAGTTTACATACACACACACAGATATTTAATAAGTCTAATAATATTAATAAAATGTTATGACACACTGAACTAACTCAAGCTGTGTAAAATTTTGATAATAAATTTTCTTTAAGTTTATTTGTTCTGAACCAAGGTTTTATTTTGGTCAGAACATATGAAAGGTTTTGCAATTATTAAGGAAATGCATGAATATGTGGCATAATAAATGAAAGGAGTGTACATATGTATTTTACAAGACTAGTTAATATTACTACTGTTTATGGTTGTAATTTTTCTGGGAGAACGTTTAATGGATGTGCTGTTGGGGTGGCCTCATCACTCCCTGTATATGGCGACTACACATTGTCCATTTATTGATGGTATTATAATTGGTGTGTTAGAAATTAAGTTGGTGAGTATTCAGCAGTCCAGACGCTCACGTATCTTGAATGAGTAATCTGGTGCTGGAATCAGGTGGCCCCACCTCTCCGTGCTTGGGGGCAATATCAGGCTGCTCTGCCAAAATATAAACTGCACGGGTCCACTCTTGTAATATTCAACACCTCATTTGACACCACATTGGTGCCAAATAAAAACTCACAGTTCAGAATTATGAATATAGAACACAGTTAATTGCTAGCAAAACTCAGCTGAGCTGCTGCCTTTAGTATGGCGTCCCTCTAAATATTTCAATTAGCTTCTGGGAATTACACCACTAAATAATTCACTGTGTCTACTAGGACAACTTGTGACGAATGGCAAAATGCGCGTCTGAGCGCCGATAATATATTCATCTATGGCCAATCACCGCCTTTTTTCCTTTTCAAATTCAAACCTTCTACCAAAAAGTCATTTCAGTCATACCTCAGTCAAGTATGCATTATTGTCTGTTGGTCCGTCTGTCTCTACTTGCGTTTCACAAAAAAACACACTTGTTTTTTGAACCACCTCTGCCTTCCCCTACACAATTCTGCCTTTAAAGTTATTTTTAGCCACAATTTTCCACCCCATCCCGTCTCTTTCATTCCAACTAGATTTTAGCACTTGAGTCTCAAGGCTGCAGTTTTTGAAAATTAGGGACATTTTTTTTTTCAATGCAGTCGCTCGCTGATATGAACAACACAGTCTTTTGTCAATATCTTTCTTATTATCTATCCGTCTGTATAAATGAAAGCATATTATTTCACTGCTCAAGATGGGCCATCCGGCCAGCTAGGTTTTATATTCCTAACATCATTATTAAGAAAAAGTTACTTTTCAAGGTTATTTGGTTTTTTGAAATATTTTCGAGCATCTTTTGTAATGCGTTCGTCACTGCATTCAAATAAACGGACTAAGTTATCGCAAAAGCGTCCAAGAAATGACTGTTGCGTATAATAGCTAAGGTCCCTTTTGTCGATTTCTTTACCTTGTGTCAACTTGGGGACGTGACTTTTCCTCCTTTCCCCAACCAATTGCGTCTTTTAGCCTTGCTAGTTTCAAGCACGCGTTCAGTCATATTTTTTTCCTTTTGATCTCCGTTTTCATCCCGTTCCAAGGGTAACGTTTTGCCTTCACGTTTAACAATTTAATTTCCATGGCGGGTGATGACCCGCGGCGTGGGCGATCATGTATTCTAGTAGCTTACGCATTAGTTTTTATCCCTACGTTGTATCATTGGAGATATTTTAACGTTGTATCATGGTTAATTTTATGACACATCTCCCCACTTGAAAACATGCCTACGGCAAGTTCTAAAACCAGTGATACACATAGATAAAATCTCTCCTCACGCCTGCCATTACTCTAATTTTGATCACAGGGTGCCGACTGAGGAAATCTGCACCGACATTCAATTTGCCTGGGATATATTGGATACTAAACTGATAAGGTTGAAGCAATAAAGACCACCTCAGCAATCTTGCGTTTTCATGCTTAGCCTGAGATAAGAATACGAGAGGCTGATGATCCGTCTCGACCACAAAAGTCCTACCATACAGATAGATTTGAAACTTCTTTATTGCCCAGATTAACGCTAAACATTCTTTTTCGCTTGTGGAGTATCCTTGTTCCGCCTTATTCAATTTGCGGCTTGCATAAGCGACTGGTTTCAGTTCCCCATCAGGTGAAGATGATCTTTGCAACAAAGCCGCTCCGAGTCCTACATTACTTGCATCGGTTCTTAAGACAAAGTCCTGTGTCAAATCAGGCAGTTTGAGAATAGGCTTGCTAGTGAGTTTTTCCTTTAAGTCTTGGAACGCTAATTCACTTTGCGCAGTCCAATTAATTTTATCTGGAAGTCCCTTGCGAGTCAGATCAGTCAGAGGAGCACAAATAGAGTTAAAATCTTTGATATATTTTTGATAAAATCCGCATAACGACACGAATGATCGCACGTCCTTTTTTGTTTGTGGTCTAGGTGCTCTCTGCAGTTTTTCCAAGTTCTTGGGATCAGGGGTCATGCTACCCTGATATACAGTGTGTCCCAAGAATTCCAACTCATTGCATCCAATACAACATTTTGTTGGCCTAGCAGTTAAGTTCGCCTCCCTAAGCCTATTAAATAACATTTCTAGAGCTTCAATGTGTTCTTCAAATGTCTCTGTGGCGACGAGAATATCATCCATGAAATTCGTGATACATGGGTTATTCAGGGGATCCAACAATTTGCGCATCATCCTTGAAAATACACTCGGAGCATTTTTCAGTCCGAATGGTAGCATGTTGAATTCATAATGTCCATCCGAAGTGCTAAAAGCCAAATAAGGTCTCACTTCAGGCTTCACTGGGATCTGGTAATAGCCTTTACTAAGATCCACCTTTGAAAAGTATTTTGCCTTGTTCAGTCTGGCAAATAACTGTTTTGTGTTTGGTAATGGATCCACTTGTCCTTCTGTGACAGCATTCAGTTTCCTGTAATCTATGCACAGTCTGTGTTCCCCAGACGGTTTTCTCAACAAAACGACACTAGAGCTAAAAGATGATTCACTGTGTGAAATAATCCCCTCCTTCAACAAATAATCTATTTCTTCCTTCAATGCCTTCTCCTTCGCGAACGGAATAGAATAGGCTCTCATACAGATTGGGTTTGAGTCTACCAGTTTCATGTCATACTGTAGCAAATTTGTATGGCCTGGTTTATCTGTTAATACATCTGTATGTTCCTCCAGAACCTGTTTAACTCTCTCCCTCTGGTTTTTAGTCAGGTGCTTACTGACTTTTACCTGTGCTGCTGTTTCACAAGGATGTAATGGGTATTCATGTGAGGTGAGTGGTTCCTTTTGCATTTGAGTTGCGATAGCTAAGGTCAGTAAGGGGGTGCTTTCCTGGAGTGGTCTGTCCAGATACTTCTTTAACAGGTTTACATGATAAACTTTCTCCTTCCCCTTTTTGTCAATTTTATAGTTTGTTCTAGACACCTTCTCTAGAACCGTATATGGACCTTGCCATCCAATTTGTAATTTATTCTGGCTACCGGGTAGTAGAAGCAGCACCTTCTCTCCCACAGCTAGTTCTCTGTCCTTTGCCTTCCTATTAAAATATGCTGCATGTTTCTTCCTGGCTTGTTTCAAATTATCATTTGCCAGTTTCCATCCAGCTTTCAAACGAGTGGTCAGTTCGTTCACGTATTGATAAGATGAGGTAACAGTCTCTTCCGCCTTCTCATCTGTCCAGGTCCTTAATAGGGCTTCTAATGGACCTTTTATTGGCCTCCCAAATAGCAGAGTTGCGGGAGCCATCCCGGTTGAACTATGTGGTACCTCCCGATACGCAAACAATGCGGCGGGCAGGAATTGATCCCACAGATCCGGTTTTTCGTGTGCCAGCTTTCTCAGGATAGAAATGAGAGTCCCGTTGAACCTCTCTACCTGGCCGTTCCCTTGTGGATGGTACGGACTACAATGAAAGTGTCTGGCTTGAAATAGCTTAAAAACTTCTTCCGTTAGTTTCCCCTTGAACTGAGAGCCATTATCCGTCAAGATTTGATGCGGGAATCCTAATCGGGTAAATATTGTAAGTAGTGCCTCTGCTACATGTTTTGAATCAATTGATGGCAGGGCTACCGCCTCTCCCCACATAGAACAAGTGTCCACCAGAGTAAGGATGTAACTGTTCCTCCTCTTGGTCCGAGTGAGAGGTCCCACAATATCCACTGCAACCCTCTCAAAAGGTGTTCCCACTATGGGCATTTCCCCTAGAGTTGCAGGAGCAGTCCAGTGCTTTGGAGCTACCCTTTGACATTCTGGGCAGGATTTGACATATCTTTTTATATCCTCCGTTATCCCTGGCCAGAAGTAATGACAAGCTATACGCTGTCCTGTGGCGCTGATCCCCATGTGACCACTGAAGGGAATCGCATGCCCGAGTTCCATCACTTTATCCCTATATGAAGTGGGAAGAACCAGCTGGTTGTGACCATTTGTTCCAGTTCCGGCCTTCCTGTATAATAGTTTGTTCTTCATAAAATATTCCCCCTTGCTCGGAGGTGTGTGGCATTTGGGCAATTTTTTAAAACATGGCTTGAGTGTCCTATCCTCAGCCTGCGCCTTCCTCATCTCCTCTGGATGAGCATTTATAGGTTCACCTTCTTCCTCCTTCTTCTGTGACCTGGTCTGCACTGTCGCCATGATCACAGGTCTCTCGGGATTCCCCAAGAAGACGTATCTACACCCCAATATCAGAGGGTAGATTGGTTCATCTATCACTGCTGCTCTGATTTCTCCTTCCACATAGCGAGTTTTCACCGTTATCCTTGCGATGGGAAGTGTCATGAGTGGTATGTCCTTAGTCGCCCCTTGTATTTCCACTGTTTCTGTGGTATACTGACTTGGGTCCACTAGGCTAGACTTCACAACTGAATCATAATCCAAACCTGTATCATAAAGGCACCTTATGGTGACCCCATTACAAATAACATCCTCACAAACTGGGGGGTGATAAGGTTCCTGCTGTCCATTAGGATTAACCTTTAATCTTTGCGTCCCCGACTTCATTGCAGCAATGTTTGAAGGTTTCCTTCTACAAAATTCGGTGTTATGGTTATCTTTCTTGCACCATTTACACCATCTTTTTCCTTGGTTAAACGGTTTTCTTTCATTGGATTTTTGGTCATTGAACTGTGAGTTTCTGTCTCGGTAGTCATTTCTTGGCCGTTCAAAGTTTGTCCTACCTTTATTTCCCTGCTCTCTATTATCAAATTTATTAAATTGCTGTGGAGCTTTAAAATTGTCTATGTGCTTCTTTTTAGCACCACTTACCTCTGCCTGGGCTGCCTGATACCTCTCAGCGACATTTAAAACCTCCCCCAACTTCTCTGCACCTTGTTCCATGAGAAATTTTCTCATGTCTGGAGCCATGGACTCTCTCAATTGCTCAATCATGATCATTTCTTTAAGATCTTGGGTCTTCCCCAGAGCAGTCCATTTCTCCAAATAGGTTTCCAGTCTGGCAGAGAATTGGTGGTATGTCTCCCCAGACAACAGTTTGGCATTTCTAAATTTCTTACGATAAAATTCACCATTTTTTTCGTACCTCAATAACAAAGCCTGCTTTAACATGTCATAATTGTCCTGGTCTTCTCTGTTCATTTTTGCGAAGACTTCATAAGAAGTACCTCTCAGTCCCTGTGATAACTTTAAACTCCACCTCTCTCTCTCTAACCCATATGTAGTAGCTAATAACTCAAAACGTCCTAGGTACCCCTCTATGTCATCGTCTTTTTCAACAAAATGGTCTAAATGAAACCCCATAGCTGATGTTGAGGCTCCCAGACTGGGCGTAGCATCTGAGGCAAAAGGGCTGGCACCATTTTCAGGAGCCTGGCCTTGTAGCTCCAGCTCCCTTAGTCGTAATTCGTGCTCCCTTTGCAGCTTTCTATCTTCTGCCTCCCTTTCGGCAGTCAACCTTTTATCTTCTGCCTCCCTTTCGGCAGTCACTCTTTTTTCTTCTGCTTCCCTTTGCTGTCGTTTGTCTTCTGCCTCAATCTGCAGCCTCTTAGTCTCAGCCTCTAACTTTCTTTCAGCCTCTTTTTCTAATCTTCTTTCTTCCCGTTCAATATTCTTATCACATTCAGCCGTTACATATTGAATTAAAACCTGACCATCCATTCCCATATCCTTTGCCGTTAGCACAGCAGCTGATCTGAATTTGGCTAGCTCCGCCATACTTTTTAAATAATTCTAGCAATGAGCAAAATAAAATTTCCAACCACTAAAGTAATTCTAATTACTCTAGTCTAAAGTAATTTTAATTAATTAATTAATCAATTAACTACCACTGGCTGTGAAGATTCACCAACTTTTATCTTCAGGGACACTTTTAATTTTTATAATGTGTTCCCCTAATTTAATTCTCCCCCCCAGGAGATCCTAATATTATTGATAGGCTAATTATCCCGGACGAGCCCCCAATATATGTAGTGGGTTTGATGGTATTGTATGATTGTGATCTTACTTAATGTGATGCATGAGGTCAGCTGTGAAGGCTCCTGAGATAAATGTAGCTGTGAATTTTCAGAAGGCCCTTCTTGCTACCACTACGACCTCACACCTATCTTTTTTTATCTAATGAATGTGGCTACGTTAAAATTCTAGGGTAATGATATGTAATGTGTTGTGGTAGTTTACATACACACACACAGATATTTAATAAGTCTAATAATATTAATAAAATGTTATGACACACTGAACTAACTCAAGCTGTGTAAAATTTTGATAATAAATTTTCTTTAAGTTTATTTGTTCTGAACCAAGGTTTTATTTTGGTCAGAACATATGAAAGGTTTTGCAATTATTAAGGAAATGCATGAATATGTGGCATAATAAATGAAAGGAGTGTACATATGTATTTTATAAGACTAGTTAACATTACTACTGTTTATGGTTGTAATTTTTCTGGGAGAACGTTTAATGGATGTGCTGTTGGGGTGGCCTCATCACTCCCTGTCTATGGCGACTACACATTGTCCATTTATTGATGGTATTATAATTGGTGTGTTAGAAATTAAGTTGGTGAGTATTCAGCAGTCCAGACGCTCACGTATCTTGAATGAGTAATCTGGTGCTGGAATCAGGTGGCCCCACCTCTCCGTGCTTGGGGGCAATATCAGGCTGCTCTGCCAAAATATAAACTGCACGGGTCCACTCTTGTAATATTCAACACCTCATTTGACACCACATTGGTGCCAAATAAAAACTCACAGTTCAGAATTATGAATATAGAACACAGTTAATTGCTAGCAAAACTCAGCTGAGCTGCTGCCTTTAGTATGGCGTCCCTCTAAATATTTCAATTAGCTTCTGGGAATTACACCACTAAATAATTCACTGTGTCTACTAGGACAACTTATGACGAATGGCAAAATGCGCGTCTGAGCGCCGATAATATATTCATCTATGGCCAATCACCGCCTTTTTTCCTTTTCAAATTCAAACCTTCTACCAAAAAGTCATTTCAGTCATACCTCAGTCAAGTATGCATTATTGTCTGTTGGTCCGTCTGTCTCTACTTGCGTTTCACAAAAAAACACACTTGTTTTTTGAACCAACTCTGCCTTCCCCTACACAATTCTGCCTTTAAAGTTATTTTTAGCCACAATTTTCCACCACATCCCGTCTCTTTCATTCCAACTAGATTTTAGCACTTGAGTCTCAAGGCTGCAGTTTTTGAAAATTAGGGACATTTTTTTTTTCAATGCAGTCGCTCGCTGATATGAACAACACAGTCTTTTGTCAATATCTTTCTTATTATCTATCCGTCTGTATAAATGAAAGCATATTATTTCACTGCTCAAGATGGGCCATCCGGCCAGCTAGGTTTTATATTCCTAACATCATTATTAAGAAAAAGTTACTTTTCAAGGTTATTTGGTTTTTTGAAATATTTTCGAGCATCTTTTGTAATGCGTTCGTCACTGCATTCAAATAAACGGACTAAGTTATCGCAAAAGCGTCCAAGAAATGACTGTTGCGTATAATAGCTAAGGTCCCTTTTGTCGATTTCTTTACCTTGTGTCAACTTGGGGACGTGACTTTTCCTCCTTTCCCCACCAATTGCGTCTTTTAGCCTTGCTAGTTTCAAGCACGCGTTCAGTCATATTTTTTTCCTTTTGATCTCCGTTCTCATCCCGTTCCAAGGGTAACGTTTTGCCTTCACGTTTAACAATTTAATTTCCATGGCGGGTGATGACCCGCGGCGTGGGCGATCATGTATTCTAGTAGCTTACGCATTAGTTTTTATCCCTACTTTGTATCATTGGAGATATTTTAACGTTGTATCATGGTTAATTTTATGACAATCCTCACGCGCGTGCATGAATGACAGGAGATTTAATTTTTGAAAAACCATTTTGTTAACTTGCCTACCGGGTAATACATTTTCTTTATACACTGCATTGTTCCTTTAAGTGGGATATTTTGTTAACTCTGTTTACCCCCCTACCTTTCATTTGCTTAGTAAAGGAAAGAACAATTGGGAATAACAAGATTTTTTTCTACCACCCATACCTAATATTGTAACACCTCTTTCAGAGTAATTAAATTCACTGGTGGGTTACATTACCTATGTTCCTGATAATTATCTATCTTTGGACTGGGTTTATCTTTGTCTAATACAAGCGGGAAGGGCTTAGTCGATACCAATCTTCTTCACCCCCCCCCTCACCTTGTTAGTTGTATTTTCTGTACTTATGATATTTGTTATGTAACACTGGATATTTGTTTGTGATTTGATTTTAAGGTTAATAAACATCATAAACGTATTTAGTACTGTGTTGGAATACCCAAAGCCCAAATGTCCCCTATTTGTTTAATATAGTTTGTATTCACGTGCGTCTGTGTGTTTGAAGCACCAAATCAGTGTGAGCGCAGGTGTGTGTCTGGAGACTGGCAAATAATTGTTTGACCAGGAGAGTCTGAAGAGAAGATTGAGAGGAACGATTTGTCGTAAATAATTCTGTCTTTACTCTCCCCAGCACTCTGTGAAGCAACTATTTACTCTCTACATTTTCTATCACTGAGCTTTCATCATCATTCTCCACTCTAAACCGGACCACCATTTCTAAGACTCTGTCTCTCAAAATAAATTTACGACACCACCTTATGACCTCAATCAGATCTATTCTTGACTAGTATGTATGATAGCTACGTCTAATGTCTAGGGTTATGCAAATGTGGTGTGATGGAAATTTTACGCTAATACACACACATATAAACACTTATTAAAGTCTATGATCGAATGAACTAACACCTGGGTTAAATTTTGATGTGTAATTCTTTTCTATACAATTTTATTAGTCCTGAACCTAGTATTCTTCTGGTCAGGACTTTCAAAATTAAAAGAACTCAAGGTATATACATAAAATGCAAAGTTTTAACCCAAAGGGACAATTGTCCAAACAAATACTGTTAAAATATACTAAGTGTCACTAAAATTTTAATATTACTGGTTTCTAACACTGGATGGCTGTTTGGGATTATTTAATCATCCCCATTTCTTTAATATACGACTTTCAATGTCTACTTCTTAGGGGAATATTTTTATTATGTTACACAAGGGGGTCTATTCTTTGATGCTGATGAAGCGTCCTGTGCCAGATATTATACTTAACTGGCACAACTGGAACTGTCCGTATTCTTGCTGTAAAACGAACACTTTGATACTGGCCCAAAAGTAACAGGGTGGACTCTGTAGACCCCTGTCACTACTGGAAATGAAAAGACTTCTCAACTGCTTTTCACAGACATCTGGCACCAGGCTAGTGCCAGATAAAAACCCTGTAACAATGAAATAATGCCTCCTTGTTGATATCATACTTAAACTGTTATTTCTACAATTTATATTACATAAGAAATAAAGATCTGGGTCGTATCTAATTGACCACCCCAGCTCATCCATTACAAAGTGTACCAGTGTTGTTCACATGTCTCTCCTCTCAAGGCGGCCCTACATCTGCAATAATAATATTAATCTTTCTTTTCTTCCATACAATAGGATAGGTGAGCTGTGTCCATCTGGCCACCTAAGAAAACATTTTTATTTCACAAAACATGTGCATTTTACAAAACTGGCAATGTGTTATAGCATAAATCCACCTCTAGGCCCTGCATAAATCAGCTAAGGACCTATGTACTTACTGTCGAAATGGCAGTATCTCTCACTCACATTTTGAAACAAAATATATATGAATAATTTCTGCCTTACCATAAATTCAATGAATAAACACAGGTACGTTGATTAGCAGACTTCAGATGTCCTGCTGGCTGGACTGTGATGCCCTTTTGTTTTATTTTATATATTTAATTTAATAAGGCAAGTCACATTTCACAGAATTACAACGTCCTGTTCTAGGGACTGTATTATGCAAATGGCGAATAGCCTATCTAAGTTTTCCTTAATATAAAATGCGTTGGCCAATGAGATCCAACTACTAAGCTTTTTAGTTTGAATTTGAAAATATTGGCATTACAATCTAAAAACAGACTTTATTTCTGGACATAACATGTTTTCTCCTCACTCATTCTTAGATTTCCACTGCTAAAATATATTTATTGTTAAGCCATCCCATAATTTCTCTCCCCCTTGTCTACCCCTCCTCCAATAAATGGCTAAAATGGTAAATGTTACAAACATACCCATTGCCCGTTCCTTCCGAAAAGTGGGTGAAATGTGTTCCCCATAGTCACGACTTGCACGTGAAAAGCAAATTTCAGCAATGTTATCAACAGGCTTTGCCATAGGAAGCATTTTCAAACATGCATTATTTCCCTTTCCACCTTGTGCATTTGATTGACCGTGGAGGTACACACACGTAACACAGATTTGATTTATTGTCAGATTAACAAACATTGTTTAAGCATGCAACAAAATGCAGCAAAACTTTTTTGACTGAGTGTTCAGGTTTAAAAAAAAAACAGCTTAGTTGAAATGACCTAAAAATTGAAAGTGGCCTTTAACTTTTTTTGAGCAGTATATATACATACATGCGAGGGCTATTCCAAAATCAACCTCCGATTGGCTGGTAAAAATTTTAAAAAATTGACAATAACATCTAAATACATACAAAAGTTACATTCTTCACTGCTTTACTTTTCCACATAGTCACCACCCAAATTCAGGCATTTGTCGCACCATGGCACGAGTTTTTGTAACCCCTGGTCAAGGAACGGTGCCGCCAGGGTACTTAGCCAGTTGTTGACTCCATCCATGAGCTCCTCGGCGGTGTCGAAGCGCCGGGTAGCCAGCCAGACCTTAATCTTGCCGAAGAGATGATAATCTCTTGGTGCCAAGTCCGGGCTGTAAGGGGGGTGGTTGAAAATTTCCCACTTAAACTGCTTGTGCGAGCAGCATTGTGGGGCCGCGCGTTGTCGTGCAGGATAATGACGTCATTGGTGAGCATTCCGCGCCTTTTGTTTATATATATATATATATATATATATATATATATATATATATATATACATATATATATATATATATATATATATATATATATATATATATATATATATATATATATATATATATATATGTTAGTTCATATGTTAGTAATAAAATATGAAATGTAAATCACAACTTACGCCAATCCTGACTCACAGACTTTTTGCTCAGATGAATACACGCGTCTGGGGTATCGTTAATTTAATAAGTTCCCTCTCTGACGTCGTGTGTGATCCTTCAGTTTCCTCAGTCCCGGTTTCCTTATTAAATATGAAAGAGATTTCCTGGGCTATGAAAGTCCGTCCAATATTCTCCAATAAAAAGTGTCCGGTATGTTAAGAAGGAATTCTGAATTCTAATTCTTAAGTCTAGCAAGGTCTGGTATCTTGGCGAGCGATTTCTCAAGTGAAATAGCTTGAGAAAAGGGTCAGATTATATTCACTGCCTTCCCATGCGTTTATTATCCGCGCCTCAAAGGATCAGCCAATCTGATTTGAATCTTTTGCATGACTCATCTAGTGCAAAATTTCAAACATTACTTTTCTGAAAATGGGCTGTAAACATCCGGTTGCCCTGTGTACCAACTTACAAACACGTCGGTAAACTCATATAACAACGTGTTCCCAATGTAACAATCATTACTTTTATCAGAAAGTTATCTCTTATCTATGTCTTTCCATCTGTTGTTTCCTCGTATTCCAAGCTTTGGTGATGCGCGTACCCGCATCTTATAAGTGATTAAGCACTGCGCTGAGGCGATTTACGTGTTAATCTGTATACTGATATCGCTGCGCCCACGATAGCCAATATGGTTAGGTCGTTGACACTCCTTGCAACGCAGGGAGAAATCGATAACAACCGGACATGTCTACTTATCCCTGAGAAGGGTGCAAGAAGGAAAATACATAATATCTTCTACACATTGCAGAAAAGAAAGAAAGAAAGTGCGACCAATGAAAGCACACAATAAAATCAGTACCACAAATGTACCGTTACTGCCGGAGTGAAACAAAGATCGAAGAAGATTGCCCCATTTTGTGACAAGAACGCCACAACAGGAAACAATATGATCATCAGAAATGGACCACCATCGGGCAAGTGTTTCTTATTTTTATGTTTTCCACTTAATTCACACATTCTTTCCCTTCTGTTTTTTTATTTGTTAGTCCCTGACGAAGGCTTTGTGGCCGCAGCGTAGGGTTTTTCCTGTTCTTTCTCCTTGTAAGACGTTTACAATTTGTTTTTTTATCCATTCTACTGCAATCTGGAACAGAAGCAGTTGATGGGATATAGTTTTACTGGCCATAATTTCACGTTTTGAAGTTTGATCAAAGTTGGTGATTTTAATGGTAGAATCAAATAGAAAACATAAAAGTAATTATTTAAACCTTTCACTGTTGCATTGTAAAAATAATACATTTGCTTCTTTTTTTTTCTCGTTTCAAAAGAAATTACAAGCATGAACTATAGTATCATGCTGTTTCTTAATGCCATAGTTGCAAGTTGATCCAGAGTAACACCAATTGTTGTGCATCAAAATCTTAGCATCTAGTATTAAAAACATTAACCACGGATGACAAATATTAAAAAGAAAACAGAAGGGGCCATTTTCTGCATTATACAACACTATGACTTTAATACGATTATATGAGTATAACATTATGCCACATTAATGAATGTATGCAAGAGAAACATGAAGGCAATGGACATAAATCCAGCAACCTGGGAGGATGAATCTGCCAATCGAAAAAAGTTCGGCGCCACCTCAGATTGAGCGAAAAGAAACTCATTCAACAAGCAGACGAGAAAACACGTAGAAAGAAACACCAGGAAAATAATAAAAAGCAGCTGAGGGCTATTTCTTTAGGGGTGCATTCCCATAGTCAGTTATGACTGAAGACGCTGCTAGACATTAATGGACAATAAAAAATCAAAACTTTTAATGAAGTCTAGAAAGGAAAAAATAAACAAAAAAATAACATTTACAAGGTACTGAAAACTAACAAGAAAGGAATAGATCAAGTCTGGAAAGGCATTTAACGGATGGCACTGAACTGCAAAGCTTGGCATGAATTTGTAGATAACCTATGTCCCTTCTTTTGCTCATTTCACAAGTCAGCGCTGCAGCCCCATAGCTTCTGCCTGGACTCATCACCCTCTGGTCAGGTCGGGCATAGTAGGCATCGTGGTATTTGAGCAGTTCTGGAGAATGTGTTGAGGGATCTGCATTCCCGTTTCACATGAACATTCGTTAGTGTGGGATATCCTGAGATGATAGAGGTGGCCTTGTAATCTGCAGTGACTAGTTCTCATGCGGAAAATGGTGGTCTACTAGTCATCGCCTTAGTACTGCTTAATTCCATCTCCACGTTTGGCCAAACTTGACCTGAGGTCAATATCGATATCTTATAGTTTAATCAATCACCATACACAATATCTTACAGTTAACAGTTTAGATCATCAAGCAAAATTTCATTTTAATGTGATATATTCTTCTTTTCAACCAGTAACCCAAAAACTTTGAACACGTTTTTCTCAAAACAGGCTGAAGTGGAATAAAGCAGTATTAAGGCGACGTGGTGTCTATGAAGCTGGTGGATTGGATTAGATGTGTTGTTTATATCTCTCCCTCCTTCTTTCACCAGTAGTTGTACTGGTTGTGGATGACAATTAGATAGCGATTTTGTTTATTGAGACCAAGACCTCTAACTGACTGACATATTTATTTTGATGACCACTTAAGTGCTTTGGTGCAGACTTCCTGTACGATGGCCAGCTGCAGTGGTGGCTATATAATCCATAGGGGGCAAAAACGGAAAAAGAAAACGAAGCGCGACTCAAAGTACACTAGCATTGAGGAAAACACATCAAGGGAAATCCCGAGGCATGTGAGAAGTATACAACCAATAAATAATTGACAGGCACTCGCAAGAAAGAAAGAACAAAGGAAGTAACTAGGCCACATAAAAGCCATATACATTATATGCATGCATGGGATTCGAACTAGTGATCATCCCAACCTTCTCGCAGCCAGAGTGAACTGTTTTATCTGTTGTTATCCTATTTACCATCTATTGTGGTACAAGTAAGTCGTTAGTAAGAGTTATCCGCCCGTTACCCAGGTTTCCGGAGTTTTATTTAATGTAGTGCTAATTAATCTTTTGGTTATCTCACGTCCCTTTACAGCATCTTAAAAGGCCTTCACCCCTTTCCAGTATCGTAAAAGGCCTCCTACCGCATTACATCATCTTAAGAAGCATCGCACCCCTTTACAACATCTTAAGAAGCCTCAGAACCCATCTCAACATCTTAAGAAGCGCCGCACTCCATTATCTTCAAGCTCACAAAATATGCCAGAAATGCTAAAAAGACATACAAGTATGTATTGGGAGAACGCCATTTGTACAATGGGTAGGTATTAAGTTCACAAATTCAGTCGTCTACTTTGTACAAATACATTTTTGTTATATGTATTATATATTGTTTGTGATGGTTCGCATTCTTAATTATCTGACATGTCTTGTACCCCCAGACGGTGAGTTGTGCGCCCCCTTTCCTTTTTTTCCGGTTAAGAAGCACTAGATTTAGTGGTATACCGTGAAAAAAACTAAGAACCAATAGTCTAGATTCGGGATGGACAACCCTGTAGCAAAATCCCTTTAAGTACTGGGAATTTGAGTGTTCCGTACTTTGGCTCAAATATTCAGCCAGGGCCGGCCTTGGGCCGATTCAACCTATATGATCCAATCGAGTCCCACATCCATATGGGGCCCCGTATTCTGGTTGCCATCTCAATCTTTGAAAACAAAAGTTAAAAAATTAGATGATAAAAAAAAAGTTGTTTCTAAAAAGATGTCTTTTTAAAAAGTTATATGTGGAAACAAAATTTACATTGAACAGTTTTGCCGTCTGCTGAGTTGAACGTTCCTTGGCGAAGATTCGCTGTGTGTATTTTCAAAGGGTTGGACGTATGTGTTCGCGGCTCCTGATTGTTAGAAGATTTCTTGGTCATATTCCTATGTATTCCATCTCTGGATTATCCATACACCTCCGTGCGATGATGCCAGTTGTTATGTAAGAGGAATGATATTTGACCTGATGAACGTGAGTTGAATTATAATAAAATTGTCTGGAAATGTCCTCGACATTGTTCCAGTTACAAGACAGTACAGCGACGCTAGAGACTGTTTAGTTGATGCCATAACCTTATGATAATATCATCAATGATTTATTTGGAGCTACGTGATGTATAATAAATGTGTAATTGAATCGTCCAACCTGGTCTTTGGAGTATCATTTATGTTGAAGATTACGGCTTTGGGCGGGGACTGTGCTAGTTCAGTAAACGGAAATACTGAAACCAATTCTTCCTTGCTCAAACATTGGAAAGCCTTTGAAAACCATCCGGAATTTTGTTTCCTCTTTGAATGAGAGAGCTACTGAATTTTCAATTTTTTTTTTCGTTTTTTTTTTTTGGTCGTTGCTCTATGCACATGTTTGAAAATTCTATCCACTGGAGAAAGAAGCTGTTATCAATTAAAGACAATCATTATCTAAGGTCAAATATGCTCCAAAATAGACTCAACAGCATTGCAATATTATCCATAAAATTCAGTAAAACAAAAAAATTAACTTCGACAAAGCTGTGAAAGAATTTGTGGAACAGACAGCAAGCAATATTTCTTTAAAAATATAATTTTGTTTTAACACTTTTTTAGGCTAAATATATATATATATATATATATATATATATATATATATATATATATATATATATATATATATATATATATATATATATATATATATATATATATATATATATATATATATATATATATATATATATACTGTATATATACTGTATATATACGGTAAATAAACTGTATCCAGTCTAGATATATATACTGTATATATATACTGTATATATATACTGTATATATATACTGTATATATATATACTGTATATATATATATATATATATATATATATATATATATATATATATATATATATATATATATATATATATATATATATATGTATGTATATATAGTTTTATTTTTAATGCAGTGTTTTAGCAAATGTTCCTGATAAAATTACATAATTAAAAGTTCAGGGCTCCCACCAAAATGGTCCAAATGGTGCTCCGTTACTGCTATGGCCGTCCCTGCGTTAAGCTATCAGTTTGGTAACTTGTCTGACAAACGAGTATTCAATTGTAAATAAATAAATATTACACACATAAAGGTATGTTGCAGACACTCGTAAGAAATAAAGAAGTAGAAAACTAAACAGAAATGTCATATAATGTGGTTCGCTCTCTTTCCCTCTCCGGCAGTATTGTATTTTCGAGTCATTGTTTACACTTCTTCCTGTAATAATACGTCATGTCTGTTTACCTGGCCATCCCTGCTGAGAGAGTAGACGGGATGCAATATTGACCGACAGTCATGTTGGTCAAATTCTCGTGTACCAAACCTCGGCGCTCCGGAGTAACATGAACTTCGCCCCAGCGAGTTTAATTAGAACTGATATGGCAATTGTGATTTCATAATTTCTCTCTTGGAGAGAACACAAACTAGCTGGTCACACGATGAATGTTTGTTTACAAAGATACAGGGTAGTAAATTACCCAGGTGGTGACATTTGGTAGACACGCACCTGAAGACGACGGAAATGTTATCGCTTCCTGGTCAGAATTGTTACGAAGACATTATTTGTGATATGTAAGAAGTTGTAGTGGTAATCATTACCAAGAATTGACGGAAATATCAACTTCTTATGCGGAAAATGACCGTTTGAAATTTACAAGCGTATGAGTCATGCAAACAATTCCTTGAGGAAGTTAGTATAGCACGCATGTTTGAAAACAATTGGCTGGGCAATTCTAGATGTTATAAACAACACTTATGATTGGAGCCTAGTCAGAATCTAACAACCACCTGCGTGGGACGAAAGTTGCAATGTAATCTGACACTTTCGCCGGGGTTAGTGCACTGTAAAATTAACCTCGCCAAGAAGACAAACCAGCTAGCCAAAGTAAGGAATAGGATCAGAATTCCAATTATCGGACCGGACCTTGTTAGAGCATCTTGTGGACTTATTTCCCAGGAAAACTCTACCTACATTAACACGAAAAGCTGGAATCCTAGGAATCTGAAACACACAGTCAGAGTGCGAGCCTAATGTAAAGTAATACCCCAGATCGCGAGTAAGAGGCATCTTAAACAAGTTATCCTTATCTATTGCTCTGAGCCAGGAGTCAGTATTCCGAAAGAGATTTTAGGATGAGTTGTACATTTTAAAATTCTATATTTTGCATTTATTAACATGTGAAAATTGCTATTGGATGTCAAATTCATCTGAGGCTGGCAACCTCAAGATGTAGAATGATGGCTTCAGGAACCACCACTGCAGGAGCTGGTGGCTGCTTTATGCGGGTTTCTCATAGAGAACCAAAAGCAGAGGTAGTCCCAAGTTCCATATGAAGCAGGGAGTGGATGATGATAGAATTAATGTACATACTTATTATATTATTCACCTCTTCAACCAGTGCACATGTAAACATATTCAATATAGATGTAATTAATGTTTTCCGCTCACCGGGATTAATATTAATGCTCAGAGAGAGTAAAGTTCTGAGGTAGATGGGCTGGTGGAATGAAAGGGTATCGTGACTCGAAGCTGGTATTCTGCACAAACAACATCCGGGCATTTGACAAGTGTTTCATGCGCGTGGCTTAGTGTTCTCTAGTGTGAGATGTTGAACTAGAAACTAGCAACTACCTTCATTATAACAAGTATATTTGATAAACGAAATATCAATGGCACGATAACGCAGAATCTCGTGATTTACATGGTTGATAACTGTCGAACCTCTACACCTCACGGTAGAACGACTAGGTAAGTAAGATAACTGTCGAACGAATACGTTTCGCATCATCATCATCATCATCATCATCGTCGTTTTCCTTATCGCTCCTAATGGAGCTTGGAGCTACTACTGTAGCTGGTCTCTTTGTGGGTAGCCGGCATCACGTGTTCTCACGCTCTTGCAGTTGTGGTTTCTGTTGCTATGTGTTTTAAATAATGAGATTGTCAGTCCCATGCACAACATCATATCAGTCGACGTTTACGATATGCTTGTAGGAGCAGTTGATCTGTTCTTTCTTTGTCTCACCAGAGACCCCTGAGAGCTACACGTGATTTTTTTACAGCATAGACAACTACATTTCAAAACCTGGTATAGCCGCTGGAAATCTGAAATATAAGGGTGAATTCTATGATATAGACACACAGTAGAAATAATGAGTGAAGAGTAGATGACTATAAGTTTACACATTCTCTAAACAGGTGTAAGATAATATTTAAAAAAAAAAGCTTTATCTCATGCAACTACCTATTTGCACTTAAATCAGCAATGGAAGCTTAAACTGATATACTCGTAGAATAACTTATCACACTTTTGTGACAGTAAATGTACAAACTATATTGAGGCTGCTACAGAGATATTATACAAATTACTGAGTAAAGTCTGGGACAGGGAAGAAATATCAGCAGAATGAAAAGAAGGATATCTAATTAAGTTGCTTAAGAAAGGAGATTTACAAGAGTGCACTCATTACAGAGGAATAATGTTACTATTATTGCCAGGAGAAATATTAAACAGGATCAACCTTGAGAGATTAAAAGAGTCCATAGACAGACAACTGAAAGATGAACAACAGGTTTTAGACAAAATAGATCCTATACAGATCGGATAGTCACATTGAGAACAATAGTGAAACAAAGTCTAGAATGGAACTCCCCTCTTTACATTGGATTTGTGGACTACGAAAAACAAAAAATAACAACCAAAAGGTTACAGACTTTCATAAATGGATGCTTGCGCAGAATAGAAAGCTTGAACGTGAAACTAATGACAAGAACCAGACAAGCGCCAGTGGAATAAGAAATGAGAAGACGCTGGAGATGAATAGGACACACACTGAAACAAATCTGTTGATAGAATTATAAGACAATCCTTGTTCCGGAATCTCCCAGGGTATGAGAGGTAGATCAAAGGTCACATGGAGAAGAGAACTGGACACAGACATGAAGGGCATGAAGAAGACATGGAAAGACCTTGAACTGATGGCACGTGACAGGAAGACTATGTTCCGTTGGGAGTTGAAAGGTGAAAGAAAGAGAAGAATTGTACCAGATGCAGTAAAAAAATATTAACAGATATTCTAACTAGCACATCCGGCGTGGGAAGTGCCAGCGAGGCTCCCGCACAGCGCCATCTTTAAGGGGGCATCGACATTTTAAAATAATGCAGAAAGTATAGTGTAATTGCGCTCAATAGTACAAAATTGACCCTCATAAGAGAACAACATAGTATGGCACGGGGAGGGGGCGCTAAAACCTGACCTCGCACCACCTTTAGAAAAATGGCAAGGACTTGATCTGCCAACAGGCACCCACAGTAACGCTGAAGAAATAAGACAATTGAAAAAAATGAAATAATGTGTGTTCTAGTATCTGAACATTTTGTTTTTCTTCTTCGTACACTCTCAAACGTCTACTTTTTTGTTTTCAAAGAAAGCAGTAGTCAGTTCGAGGCTATTTGAATCTCCGTAGAGCTTTTCCACGAATGTTACTTATGTCGGCTATATGCGCTTCCTCTGTTCCGCATATGTTGGACAACTCTGAAGCAGATGTTTGGCAGTCATTTTATCGATGTCACAGTTACACTGATCGGTAGTTCCTATCTTTAGCTTGTTGAATAGATTGTATCTCAATCTGTTGTGGCCAGTGCGGAGTCTGAAGATTGCCACTTGTTCTCTGGTAGTATGCATCATTGTGTGTGACTTGGATGCTCTACATCCCATCTGTTCCTGTATCTGATTCTGATAAAACTCACAACACTTTTGAATCGCTGACATAGTTTGTGAAGCACTATTCTGAGGTCATCCAGGTCTGTATTATTTTGTCTTTTCATCGTTGCAATTACTTACTCTGCATCGGTAAAGAAAGCAACTTGTCTCTCTGTGCTTTCCTCTGTCATTATAACCTCTGCTACAGTTTTCAAGGCCTCTGTCTCTGCTCTGAAGCTACTTGAGAATTGCCCTGTTATCACTAACAGCTTTTTTTTGTGCACCAGTACTTAAGGTCAGAAAAACACCTTCATTTTCCATTTATCCGAACATATAAACAATAGCTTATATCACAATCGCCTGAGGTGTTCCCTTTTTAATCCAAGGTTTATTGAAATATTTCACACATTTTAGCACCTTGAATCGTATAATTATCCCGTCCTGTTGTGATTACACCCAGAGACTTCGCTTGAAGCTCTTGCGGGCAGTACTTTCATGGAAGATCGATGCCGACATTTTACAAATCCGTGTACTTAATGGTGTGTGCCTGAGGGTCGGAGCGAGAGGGTAAAGAGTTGCCACAAATATAGTGTATTGTCTCAAATGTGTTTCAATATTTCATGATTGCCCATGAGATGCATTTTATAATTATAATTCATTTGTTTTACTTACAATGTTTCTCTCTGTATCACAACTACGGATAATTATGTTGTTAATAATTGTATGCCGTGCATAAAAGGGCAGAGATGTAGACTTTCAGAATACACTTACGGTCAAAGATTTTAACCTGAAAACATTATCAATTATCATATTTTATTTTATTAAATAGGAAAACTAATGCATATCGGCGGTTTAAATATTTGACTGTACAAATTATATATAAGTGACATTTGAAACCAATATGCTTTTAAAGAAGAAAACATTCCGGGCACGGACGTACGATTACTTAACGATAGCCGTGTAGAGAAAAGAAGGAAGAAGTCGTATTATAAGATCATCGCCATTTTAGTAACAATTAAGAAATTGTTCGTTTATTAACGCGTGAATGAAAGCTGAATTCCAAATATGTAAATACCGCTTATCAGAGAACGGTAGACACGTTTGAGTTTTAAATTGGCTGTCTTAAAACCAAATCATTTCCAAATGTATTACAAATAATATTAAAATTAAATAATGTAATTCAATGTCTGGGAGACTTTGCTTACCCGTTTGAGAAATTGTTGGAGTTTTAAATAGTATCTGAGATGGTGGTTGAGACAAATAATTCAGTTTTGGGAGTTGACGTTAGCAAGGCCATTGTTGCACCCGGGTCTTATCACGTCTTGGTCATCAATAATGAAGTAAGACAGATCTTCCAGTGGGTGTTCTACGCTGTGCTGACGGAAATTATTGATATATTTGGCACCCTGACCAACATTATAAACATTATCTGTTTTGTGAAACAAGGATTCAAAGATGTGGTTAACATTAGTTTGTTAGGTAATGTTAATATTCTTCTGATCAAAAACACTCACTTGGAAACACTGGTTCTAGAACGTGTATTATTATTTTCCATATTTTTTTTGTACATTCAAAAACCCAAATAACGTGAAAATAAGGAATAAAACAATCTTATTTGAACAGCGACACGTTTAGTAAAACTTGCACGTAGATTAAATTTTAAAATTTTTTGTTATATCGCATATTTATTATGTCCAGCTCATTTTATAAATTTGAAAATGCATATTAAATACGCAGTATCGATCAATAACTATTAGCTGTTATAATCCTCGGAGATTTTAATGTTAAGATAGGCAAGTGAAACGTTCAAGATATATGAGCAATTAGAGATTAGAAGAAAAAAAAAGAGAGAATAGATTAATTAATTAATTACCCATCAGCTGCCTGTGTCGAACTGGCCTTTGGTTTAAAAAAATCACTCCTATCGTTCCTCTATTTCTCTGGCACTGCAGATTTCAGAACAACGACTGCGTTGTATTACTATGAACTGGTTTTTCTCATTGTGTGTTCTATCCTACATTAGCGTCTTCTGCACAACTCTCGGAGTTGTAACATGGGGTAACGCTGGAAATTTTGCTTATGATGTATATGAGGGGTTCCAGGATAAGCGAGACACGGTTGCGGTAGCAATTGACCTAGAGGATGCTTATAACAGTGTGAACTTTGCAACTGTTGCGTGCTTATTTTTGCTTGTAGCTTTTGCACGCTTGTTTTATAAGTATCCAATATTCATGTGAAGTTAATGTCCATGGTTCTTTCTTTACGTGCCTGGCAAACAAGTATTAGTTTACTTTTGTGCACACATCCGTTTCTCCAAAGAAAGTAATAACTGCTGAGTGACAGTTTATAACTTTAATAAACATGACGAACTTCACAATAGACCCATTGATGTGGTCAGGCAATTCGTACACAATCAAGATTAATAATAATAATAGTCACTCATATGTATGAAACAATCCTTTCAATAGTGAAATATGAAATACAGTTGTATACTTTCAATCTACTGAATATTGTATACATGAATATATCTTATGGGCCATACACACACACACACACCCAAATACACTTCTCTACAGCCAAACGGCTGGAACTTCTATCCCCTCCTTTTTCCATACCCTTTTATGCTAAACTCTTTTCTCTTTTTTGCACACGCCTCGTTAGCAATCCTTTCCTGCAATTTGCGAGCTTGTCACACTGCCAGTCTCATCACGTGACATAGAGTAGCTAGTGGGCTGGGGTAGCGAAGCGGTGTTCTTGGCATTCAAACTAACTGCATTTTCTAACTCCCAACATTGCACCACTGTTTCCGAGCGGAAACCAAGGATTTCCGCTTGAGAACAGTGGATAGTTAGCCCAAGAACTACTAATATATTAGGAAAGAAAAATCATACTGCTCAGAATAATATATATGAAATAGTAATTATGGTACCAAATGACATGAAAACAGATCTATCTAAACAGTTTAGACAAAATGTCATTAAATCTTTCATAAAATGCAATGAAAATCGTCAAATGAATGTTTCAATGGAATATAACTTGAAAAATCAAACAAGATCAGAAAATGTCAACATCTGGCACAAGCAATGTCACTTTCCAGCTACATTTCTTGACAATATGTCTGCCTGAAAGTTTTCTGATCCCTTGATGGGGATAATTGTATATCTATATTCTTGAATAAGCAAGAACCATCTGTGTAATCTACTATTTGTCGTAGTTTTTTGGTTTAGGGATGTTAATGGATGGTGATCCGACTAAAGGTAGAAAAGTGTGCGCCAAGTAAATAGTGTGATAACTTGCCCATACACGAAATGATGGACAAGAGTTCTCTTTCACTGGTGGAATACAGAGTTTCTGCTGGTAGCAACTTTCTGCTTACATACAAGCATGGATGTGGAGTATTATTGACCATTGCAACAGGCAGCCACCAATGCCAGTCTGGGAAGCATCAGTCCTCAGAAGAATTGGCATGTGATATTAGGCAAAACCAAAATAGGTGCCTTGGAAAATACAGTTTTAATTTTGTTCAAAGCTCCACTGCAAGTATCGGACCAAACAATTTTATAAGGAGCACCTTTTGTAGTCAAAGATGACAGGACAGAAGAAATAGATGAAAAGTTCGGAATGAACTTGTGATAAAAGTTAATGAGTCCTAACATGCTCCTAACTTGTTTCTTTGTCCGAGGGATATCTAGTTATAATATGCGCTTGACAGTCTGCTCATCAGGATATAACAAAAAAACAAAACACAAAAAACTGTGACCAAGAAATGAAATTTCCCTACAACCAATCTGAACTTTTGAAGGTATAACTGTCAAACCAACATTTCTAAGTAGCATTAATAAAGATTTTAATCCCATGCTTTGTTCTTGCCAAGAACTATGGAATAACAGATGTCATCTATGTATGTGATGACACCAGACCTATCTCCCAAGAGTCTCCGCATCATGCGCACAAACGTCGCGGAGCATTGACAAGGCCAAAACACATATAATTCCATTGGAATAAACCATATGGAGTCATAAATGCAGTTAGCGGTTTGGCCTTCTCAGTTAAAGGGATCTGCCAATATCCCTTGGATAGATCTAGTTTGCTAAAGTATGTAGCCTGGGATAGTTGTGATAATAAGATCCTCCAAAACAGGCATAGGCTCAGCATCTGTGAGAGTGACACTGTTAAGACGTCTCAAATCAACGCAGATGCGAAAAGATGTACCATTCTTTCTAACTAGAACCATAGGAAAAGCGTAGGATGATTCAGAAGGAGAAAGGATGCCCATGCGTAGCATATCTCTAAGTTCACTATCCACCTGAGATCTGTAGTATAATGATATAGTATACGATCTGAGTTTGATAGGGGATCATCACGCAATGTAATATCATGAGAGATAACATCAGTGCGACCTGGAAGTTCAGTCAGCACGTCAAAGAAATATTACAAAACAGCAAGAGCCTGTTCTCGATAACCATGATTTAAATCACCTGATACAGTTACATCTCTCCAAGATTCCGACGATTTTAGAGGCAACAGCGGACAATTAAAAGATATTTCGCTCGCTAAAGAAACATCAGATTCCACAACAGCAGACAAAGTGTGTCGAACTGGTAGATCAGAAATACTGTCCAAAAAAGGTTCTAACTCAGCAGGGCGCTCCCCATACAATTTTAACACATTAATATGAAATGTTTTGATTTTGCCCCTTATGTCAATAGCATAATCTACATCAGTTTTCTACTCAACCACCTTAAAAGGACCCTGCCAGGAAATTAGCAGCTTATTTTCCTTGGTCGGAAGAAGTAGCCATACTTGTTCTCCTGGTAAGAACGAACGTAATTTTCGAGATTGGTTGCAGCGCAATCTCGACATGTGCAAAGCATTACGTATCATACTTGATGCATAAGTACACGCATCCACAAGGCGTTGTCTGAGATAAATGACCAGTTCATAGCTAGTGCGGACAGTATTTTTCTCCATTGATCCCAACAACGAATCCTTGAGTATGTGCATAGGACATCTATGGTTGGCACCATAAACCAACTCAAATGGCGAAAAGCCAGTGCTCTCATGGGGCACTTCTCTGTAAGCAAATAAGACCGCTGGCAACATTCGGTCCCAGTCGCGAGGACATGTCTCAGTGACTTTGCCTAACAACTGCTACAACGAGCCATTGAAACGCTCGCAAACGCCATTGCTTTCTAAATGGTATGGGCTAGTGAAAGAATGCTTAATTGATAACATGCTCTCAGTACCTTTCATCATCTGAAACCGCGATCTGAGAAGATTTCATCAGGAAATCATATGCGGCAAAAAATAACAAATAAATCATCAGCGACAGCTGCTGAGGTGATTGTCTTCAATGGTATGGCCTCCGGCCAACTTGTACATAAGTCTATGCAATTTAGGATATATCGATATCCTCTCTCAGACGTGACCGACATGGGGCCAACTATGTAAACCTCAAGCTTGGTGAAGGGCCGTAATGGTGCATCAGTGCTTGCCTCTACGTGCTACCTTTCGACAAGTTGTGCATGAAATGCAGTATAGCTTTACGTCCTTGTTAACACAGGGCCAATAAAAGTTTGAGGTGACACGAAATATAGTATGCTTAATACCTATACGACCAGCTAAAAGGGATTCATGGGCAGTATTCAATACAATAGGCCTAAAACTCTTTGGAATAACTACCTGTCTCCTGACTGAAACATAGTTATCAAAGCATCTTGTCAGTACTGAGTTTTAATTTCGAACCAGTAACGTGAAGTCTTTGTCTTCTTAACATGTTTGCTCTATGCTAGAGCAAACAATTGTTGCAAAGCAACATCTTCGCGCTGTTTGACCGCGAACGACTGGGAAGAACCATTATGAAGATTCCAAAGAGATGCTCTCTCACTAAATGGTGTAGCTGGCTCTGCCTTGGATTCAGCGGCATGCTGGGTCCAAGTGATCACAGCATTAGCCAACACTGGGTGAGATTCAACCCATTTATGTATCTCCTCTGGAGAACAACCCTTAATACCTGGTATGTTATCTAGAATAATGTCTGATACTGGTTGCTCAAGGACACATGCCCTTACCTTCAAAGAAAGCTGTGGCAATATCTATTTCTGCCACTGGGTAACACTCTAGAGTCCCTCCAAATGTTATGCACTTCTATTTACCAGGGTAGGCAGATTCATCAATTAACGATCTACGGACTCCGACAGTTGTACATCCGGAATCACGAAGGACACTTACAGGCCTGTTATAGAGGAACCCAGTATATAACGTGAGGCGTTCCACGTTGTCACAAGATGACATAGCGGGTAGAGCATGCCCACCGATCAATCTGGGTTGTGAGCCAGGTTGGAGTAACGATTTGCACCGATAACATTTTTCATCATTAAGTGAGCTAACAACACATGCATTGGCATGGCCCGCTCCCTTCTCATGATTCTTCTTTGTAGATACACATGTATTACCCCTATCATGGTTGCTATTGTCATGATGCCCACAGTGTTTGTTTGTACTGTTGCAATAGTATTTCTAAAACGGTCTATTCCTAGTACATGACCAACATCTGCCATTATTCCTATTACCAATGTAGGGTGCGTTGTCTTGTGTGGGTCTATGAGCCATCCGTTTGTGATGCATTTCATCACCACGGCTATAATTGTGCCGCCACTGACCTTGATTTGAATAACCATAATCTCGTCTCTGTGAGAAGTTAGATGGTGACCTCTGCCTTGGGAAGTTATATTCTCCATGGTAGTTGGATCTATAGCCTTGCCTTACTCTGCTGTCCACACTCTGTGAACGAGGCCTCTGACCACCGTCTCTATAGTCATGAAAATAATGGCCGCGGCGCGTCTGGAGCAGAGATTACTATTTCTTCTTTATCAACAGCTAGTCATATCGGTCATTGAGTATGGACTGGGAATACTCACGCTTTCAGTAACACAATTTGTACGACTAAAACGCATTCAGAATGAAGGGATGCACGTAGTCTTGGGCTGTACGCAAGATACCCCCACTGTGACAATGAGATACATACTTGGAGGGCTGTCGATTAAATCCAGATATGCGGTAGCCCAAGAAAAAACCTATATGCGAGTATCCACAGACAAACGGCACCCTTTGCATGGTAACATAGCTGACTTTAAGGAGGCAAGAATAAAGAGAGGGATGTCATGGATGGCACAGGCAGAGACAACTATCAAGCAGGTGGCCACAGTTGACAATATATTCAAGGGAGAAGAATGGTGTATGTCAGATCAGAACTGGAATAACTACCAGCGGGTCATTATTAGCCTTGGGAGAGAGTGTAGAAATTGGGGGAATGGAATAGCAGAACTGGAAATTAATCAACTGATACATGATCATTCCGGGGAGGGTGATGCCATTGTGTATACAGATGGGTCGGTGATCAGTGGTGAGAAATCCGGTTGGGGCTTCTCTGCTCGGGTACAGGGCAGAATAGTCGACGAACATAGCGGGGCTTACAAGATAACTTCCAGCATGAGAATGGAGGTCGAGGCTGTTACTGCAGCCTTAAGGTGGATAACTGAAACTTCATTAACAAAGGCTATCATTGTGTCCGACTCTCAATCCATGCTTCGGAAGGTTCAAAGTGGTTGGTTGCGGCATGAATGGAAAACATTCATAGAAGCTTCCAGTCTACAAGAGCTGGTGTGGATATACTGTCCTGGTCATGCTGGGGTATGTGGTAATGAAAGAGCTGACAGACTAGCATCAAGAGAACTCATAGTGGGGACACTGGAAATGGATAAAGGAGATATACTGAGAACAATAAATGGCCGCCTGTTAGAGAATGATACTGCAATAGATGAATCATCAAGGTTAAGACTGTTGGAATTCGGCATCAAACGTAAGGCTAGTAGAGATGGACGGATGAGACGATGCATCCGTCGTGTTTACAACCAGCGAGCTACAGGAACAATTAGCATTCACACTCTTCGACATATAGTGATGGAGACTGAGTACCTATGGGTTTGCCCGGAGTGCAATAATGTCAATTCTACATAACAATAACAATAGCACAACTCTCGATCCAGTGGAACTTGTCTGGTTCTTTTCACCAAGTCCACATTGGCGACCTGGTCATTCCATTTCAATTCTTCGTCTCTGATCAAAGCTCTACTAATGACATGGCGTGGGTAACTTTCTGATTGTTCTTGTTCTTATTCTCCACGTTTAACAGCCATATAACAGGACAGCCTTGACATCTGAGTTAAAGATTCTTTACCATTTTGTTAAAGCATTCAATTGGCAGAGTGGTTAGAGTGCTTGTCTATTGCGGCTCGGTTACCGGGGTTCCAGGTTCAAAATCTGGTAGCCCCCACTATCCAGTCTAGCCAGCAAAAATGGGTACTTGACTCTGCTCGTGAGTTAGGGAGGGCAAAGGCAGCGAAGAAGGGAACTGGTCACACCACCTTATTAAAAAAGCTGGAACTAAAGCAGTGAAGCAATTAATACTTCACTCCTCTACGTCTGTATGTGCTCTAGGACTATCTATTTTTCTTTTACCTTTGTGTTCATTATTATAATCAATATCTTTCATTTCCAATAAAGCACAGGTCCCCAGAAGAAAAAAAAACACGTCAAGACCTTCTATTCTGGACCATCCGTTCAAGGTACAGCAATCCCCCCCCCCCCCAAAAAAAAAAAAAAAAACCACTTAATTCGTTTTAGACAAAATCGAGAGTTACCCTAAAAAGCATTAAGCGAAAATGTATTTCCAATACGAATTAATTGAAAACAAATTAATTCGTTCCTAAGGCCCAGAAAAAAAAGACAAAAATAATGAGAATAAATGCAGGTAATGATAACAGGGTTGAACTTGAAGAAACACCAATACAAGATGTAGAATCGTACACATATCTTGGCAGTAATATAGACAAAGTTGGAGGGACAGACAGCGATATCAAAATAAGAATACAAAAAGCAAGAGGAGCTTTCATTGCATTGGGAAATATATGGAGATAAAGAGAAATCGGATCCAACACGAAAATAAGAGTCTTCAACTCAAATGTGAAGTCAGTCCTATTGTATGGCTCTGAGACATGGAGAACAACAAAGACAACAACCAAAAAGCTACAGACTTTCACAAATGGGTGCTTGCGTAGAATAGAGGGATTAAAATGGTATGATAAGGTTACCAACGTGGAACTGATGACAAGAACCAGACAAGTGCCAGTGGAACAAGAGATAAGAGGAAGACGCTGGCGATGGATAGGACACACATTGAGGAAACCTGTTGATAGCATTACAAGGCAGTCCTTGTTCTGGAACCCCCAGGGCAAGAAAGGCAGAGGTAGACCAAGAGGCACATGGAGAAGAGAGCTGGAAACAGAGGTGAAAATGATGAGGAGAACGTGGAAAGAACTTGTGATGATGGCACGTGACAGGAGGACTTGGCATGTGTTTGTTGAAGGCCTATGCTCCTTTGGGAGTGGAGGGTTATGAAGGCCCAGAAAGCAGTATAAAAATTAAGCAAAAATTGATAAAATAAAAAATAATAATAATAAAATAAAATAAAAAAAACCAAATAGAGAAATATTTAACAACTACATATAATTATCAAATATATTGGACACAAATAAATATTACGTATGTATTGTAGGTACAAAAAATATTTAACAAATGTTATAGGACTTTAATCGCTACTACTTCCGTCGCTTGTGTCTACAGACGTCACGGCATAGCTATCTTCATCACCAGACGACTGATTAGCAAAAGGTTTTATAGATGTTGAAAGGGAGCCGCGCTGGTGTAATGGTTACAACGTTGCGCTGGCGACCAGGTTTTCAAGTTTCAAGCCCGGCGCGGTTATTTGTAGGAGTGTCACCGACCGGGATTTTGACTGAATAACCTGAACGGCTCCTGTGATAAACCCTCTGTGGATGGGAAGGAGCGAAGCTCCTGACCGGGTTGGAAGGAAAGTCCTCAGGTTCCCCAGCCTCGCAATGACATGTCATTGGGCCGAAGGGCTGAAAGCCCAAGTGCTGCTGGTTAAGGAAAAAAAAAATAGGTGTTGAAAAACTGGTTCTGGCTAGAGATGTTGAAGGCACGGCTACTGGGTCAATAGAGGCTGAAGATATAGAAGACGACTTTAAAAAAAAAAGAAAAAAAAGAAACCAAACGAATCGAGCTTGCTGTGCTTCGTCACCTTTTTCTCTTCAAGAAGCACAGTGTAGCAATTAAGATCTTGTTCTATGTTACGGATTATCAGAGAACTGCATTCCATTTCTGGATCATGCTTCATTATATTAACAATGACAATTCTTCTTGGCCCACCCACCACGGTGAATGAAACGGAAAGTTGTATTCTTGCCTCCCACGGAATTTCGCGCACCTTTAGACCGAAATTTTAGAATGTATAAAGGGAACATGGCATAAAAAAAAGCATTATATCAATAAAGCGCTAATCTAGCAGCGTAAAACCGGGTGATTGCTGTATTTATATGTCGTCTTTGACCCTGTTTTGTCAGTTTCATTCTTTGTGTTTTTTTGTAGGGGGGTCCCCTCTATTACTCTTACCCTGGGGATTCCAGAACAGGGACTGCATTATAAAGCTTACAATTAATTTTCTTAATGCGTGCCCTAACCAACGCTAGCTTCTTCTCTTCACCCTGCTTGTCCTATCTAACGCTAGCTTCTTCTCTTCACCCTGCTTGTCCTATCTAACGCTAGCTTCTTCTCTTCACCCTGCTTGTCCTATCCAACGCTAGCTTCTTCTCTTCACCCCCTGTTCCACAATTGTCAGTCTGGTTCTTTCCATCAGCTCAAATTTGGTGACTTTGTCATACGTTTGTAATGATTCATTTCTACGCCTGCACCAATTTATGAAAAACCGTACGATTCCGCTTGTCATTAAATTTTAGTTCTCCGTTTTTCAGATACATTTGAATTGACTTGGCATCTAAGTTCGAGATTCTTATTTTTATGTTGGGCCTGGTTTCTTGTGATCTCCTTATGCAACGAAAATTCCTCGGGCCTTTTGCATTCTTACTTTGATATAATTACCTTTTCCTTCAACTGTATAGTTTGCTGCCAATATATCTGTTGGATTCTACAACTCGTATCTTTGTTAGTGTACCTGTATAAAGATAACACCGTGAACCGTTTATAAGACTTCATTTTATGTCAATGGTGTCTGTATTGATGGATGTTTGTTATTTGTGCATGCCTTTAAAAAAAACAAACATATTTGTACTTTCTTAGGTCTGGCAATATCTGACCTTGGCTGTTTGGTACCGCTGATATGGACAAACATCTGTTATAACCCAGCCTTCAATGAACTTGACTTGCCCTTCGAGCCAGTAGAATTCCAATACTTGACCGGAGCCTGGCCACATGTTACATTCACGCGCGTGACTAGCTGGATCACAGCTTTTATCACCCTAGAGAGATGTCTGTGTGTAACTATGCCACTTAAGGTTTGTAAGTTAGTCAGAGCTTACAACTACATAATTTCTTCGCTACTTCATTCTCCAGCCCCATATGATTAGACATTTACCTATTTCTGAGACAGCCATCCAGCCATCATGTTTTTGGCTTTCTGTTACTGCTCTGTTCGAGTTTTCTATGTCATAAATATTTCTCTCTACTCGATGAGTTTTAAGGTCTTCCTCTGCTTGTCCTATCTTGAAGATTTCAAAAGAAGGACTGCCTTGTCACCTGGTATTTCTCCGGTCCTTCAGATCCGCACTGGATCGAACTATTTAACCTAATAAATTCTACCACCTCTCTCTAGAAGGTGCTCTCTCCTCTCTGTTCCACCCCATGAACTTTAGTTCACTATTTTACACACGAATACACATACTGTAACAAACTTTCGAAGTTTATGCGCTCACAGAGATAGTTTCGAATTCGGATTTACTAGCTTGTTACCAAAACAAAAAACAAAAACAAAACTAAAATTAACAGATGAAAGAAAGCAAGAAAGGATAGTGTATTTGCAAGTTAAACGACTCTTCTCAGATCAACCTTGCTATCAACAGTAAACAGAGCCTCAGCAGAGTTATCTGTTATCTATTACTAACTTTCGTTTCGTATGGAATATAAGGTATCAGCTTTTACTCACCACAGATTTCTCTTTGGAGCAGTCTTTTCATGTTTCTCCCATTAGCTCCCGGTGACCTTGGCTTGTTCTTCTACAGTTCTTCTCTAGGTTCTCGTTGGTCTCCGTACTCTTCTCCCCCCTTGCGGATCCCAGTCAGGAGTATGTCAGATTATACTGGTTGGTACTTCAGGGATTTTCCTTTCCAGCCCCACTTTCTCACGTTATCTTCAATTGTAATAATTATTTACTGTGTCTCCTCAGCTTGATTTTCACTAGTCATCTGATACATATGCTGCGTACGTCTGGCTTATCTGGAGTTTGGACATGATCTTCCCGGAGACATATCACGATTCTGAGCCATGGAGTGATACACGTTTTATATATGTTTTGTGCAGTCTATTTTTTATATTACTGGGAAGGGCTTGCACGAATATTCCCCACTAGTTAAAGAAAGATGAAGAGGAAGTAATCTATATTAATCCAGACAATACAGCAACAGGTCTAATAGAGATAGTGGAGATGGATAGAATGCACATGAAGGAAATTTAAAAAAAGTTTAACAATACATGTCATTTGCTGCAACCCGCAGAAATCTATAGGGTAGGGATTACAACAAAACCATGAAAAAGAACGGTGTTTCCACTGGAAGCCATGAAAGTGGAGATCACAGGGGCAGAGCTGAATAAGACACGGTAACAAAGAAATTAGTAGCGAGCAAATTTTGCACAGCACTTTGTTCTTTACAGAACAGGATGTAAGTACTACAGGATGAACTCTGGCAACGGTGATTCTGTTTCCCTTTGTCGATTTGCTGTCTAAGTAGATACAGCTGTACACTTTACCAATCATCTGATTCATCTTATCTGAGTAGAATGGAGAGCGAGGCTATATGGTTTCGAACTCTCTAATTTTACCTCATCAAGCAAGATCTCTAACCATTATGCCAGTCTACACTCCCTACTACCCGTACTAGTCGTAGGTAAAGAAACCTAAAGAATGAAATTAAAACAGTAAAACACTCAGAGTTTTTGAATTAAATAATAGAACATTATTATCTTCTGCTTCTTCTTCTTCTGTTTTTCTTCTCCCTGCTATTATTTTCTTCATCTTCCTTCTTCTTCTTTTTCTTCTCCTCAACCTCTTTCTATTTCTTCCTCGTCTTCCTCGTTTTCTTCTCCTCATCTCCTTTCTTTTTCTTCCTCCTTCTCCTTCTTCCTCTTCTTATCTTCTTCTTCTCACTCGTCTCCTTTTTATTTTCTTCTTCTTCTCCTCCTCCTGCTCCTCTTTCTCCTTCTCTTCCTATTTCTTCTGACCATCCTCCTCCTTCTTCGTTCTCTTCTTCATCTCTCCTTCTTATATTTCTTTCTCTCCTCCTTCTTTTTCTCCTCCTTTCCTCCTTCTTCTTTTACTCCCTTTTCTCCTCCGTCTTATTTTGCTTCTCCTCCTCCTCCTCCTTCTTTTTCATATTATTATTGTTGTCATTATTATTATTATTATTAAATATACGAGATGATTTTAAATGTAAATTAATCATCCCTTGTTATTTTATCTAAAACTAATTTAGGTCAAGGCAATATTCACACGTAAACGGGCCACCGCCATTATTGTTTTCATCTTCATAGTCTTGATCGTAAATGTCTTCCCCGTGTATTATGCCAACAGACTGGAATTAAAATTTTCTCTCAAAAGAAACAAAACTCTCATTGGACTTGTGTTTACAGACGATCGAGAGAAAATTGAAAGCATAATATTTGCCATCAGCAACGTCTTTGTTCATCTCAGCGCCTTTGGGACGATCGTTGTATGCACAATCACCCTGGTGGTTAAACTGAGAGATAATTCCAAATGGCGGCAAATGTCAGCTGCGCATGGGCAAACAGAGAATACGTCTAATCGTGACCAGAAAGTAACCAAAATGGTGATTGTAATATCTACACTTTTCATCGCCTGCTTTGTGCCAGTTTGTCTGATTACGATTGGCATGATTGTCGAACCAGAATTTTCCATCGAAGGAAAGTACAGAAATTTATTTATCTCTATTTGTAGCGTTGGTTTCGCTCTTGAATCAACGAATTCGGCCATGAATATTTTTATCTACTATCACATGAGCACAAAGTACAGGACTATCTTTCGCCAGCTTTTTTCATTATCAGATTGACAGTTTCATACAATTTTTATATTATATACTGTCTAGCAAAAGAAACCTGTGTCTCTATGTATTTTGTTCTAAATAAATGTGCATGGAGAAATTGATAAAGTAAACATGGCAGTCAAATAAGGGATTTATGTCTTGAAAGAAATTAAGTTACAAAACAAAAATGAAGTAATTGAGTGTCACGTGGTCGTACCTTCAAGAAATGTGGTGTCCACAACAAACATTACAAATTCAGTAGCGAATGTGACTACCATGAACTTGCACCACTGTACTGCAGCAGCATCTCATGGAGAGTTCCAAACGTCTGATCTGGTCTTCTGGGATGTTGTTCCATGCCTCAGTAAGCGCTGTATACAACTGATCCAAGGTCACTGGCTGATAATGCAGGTGGGCACACTTCTGTCCACATGGTCCCAGAGATGTTCAATGGGATTCAAGTCAAGGAACAAAGCTGGCCAATGGTCGAGGATGTTCACATTAGCTGCATTGAGGTAGTCAAGGGCTGTTACTGCTCTGTGAGGCGAGGCATTGTCCTCCATGAAAATTAGGCCCGGTTTATGTTGAAGGAACGGCAGAGCGTGCGGCTGCAATACGTCACGGATGTAGCGATTGGCGGTCAGGGTTCCTTCAATTCTGACAAGATCGGTTCTGTGCTCAGCGAAAATAGCCCGCGCCCCCCTCCCCCTAACCATAACGCTTCGTCTGCCGAAACTGGCTGCCTCCTAAATGCAGTTAGAAGAATACTTTTCACCCCTCCTGTGATGTACCCGGATCCTGCTATCCTGCAAGTTCCTTATTGTGTCTCGGCGTACACCGAAGTAGCCAACAACGTCACCAACGGATGATCCTGCAACTGATTGTCAGATGGCTTGGCTACGCTATCCTTCAGATAATTGTGGCATGGTGAAATTAAGGTACAGTCAACACTAAATGTTGTTTTCTGGCAAGCGCAATCGCCAAAGCAGAGGAATCAGTCATTAAAATTCACACATCACATTTGTGGAGAACGTGGTACTCGAAACACGCTTATTGCACGTGTCGCACGTGCTTCACGCACCGGTTGTTATTACGGCTTGTACTCAGTGCAATAATTGCTCGTGCTTACTGGCAACCTGCCCATGTGTATTTTACCATCTGTCACGTAGACATTTATGATCTATAAATTGCCTATATCCTCTTCTTTTTCTTTCACCCGTATCCTCTATTTTATTATCATTTTTATCCTTTTCCTGTGTTTTTCGCATTCGTACGTTTGTGACTATATATATATTACTATTTTCCCATTCTAACTTTCGCCGGGTTTAGTTTCTCATTTAGAAACGCACTAGTGATGTGTTGTTATTACGTAGATGCCAGGCTCGGGAGGTTATTGCGTTGTGGACGTAAACTGTGAATATTCGTTTTCGCCAGACTTATAGGCGAGATATCGTCTGCGTTTTTCACCTGTCACCGCGTTTCTCGCACTTGCCATGAGCGCTCACGGTCCGATAGCTGGACGGAGGTGTGAATCGCGCTAGACGCATTCGCTCAGAGCAGACAGTGTCTGGTATATTCCACCTGACACGTAGTTTCTCGGTTACCTTTTCAGCGAAAAGTGTGATCTGCCACTCACTCCTCGCTCAGTAATGAGGATAGGAGGTGTCATAGACGCACTGATGGCAGTTACGGCATGCATCTATGTACAGGAGGTGTTAAGAGAAGGGGAGGCTATTGCGTAGTTTATGGAAATAGTGGACATCTTTATCTGGTGTTTCATATATACTGGAGGGAGTTAGATTTTATTTTCATTCAGTCCTTTAAATTGGCAGTAGACAGGACGTTTCGTGCTAATAGAATAAGCTGTATAGCGAAGTTTCTCAGTTTGTTTCGACAATTTGTCGATCTTCTAGACTTCCATAAATATTCAGCGTATGATTCTAAGTTGTGCGACTACCTGTAGTTCTGTTTGAGGTAAAAATATATTATATCTAGTATTTTGTGAAGTGATAAAGTGATAATCGCTTATTTCATATTTCACTAGTTTCTTTTGTGCAGAATGAATATTTATAAGTCGGTTATATTCTCTAGCTGATGAGTTACAGTGGAAAGCAGAATAAATTATAATTTCTAGCTTATAAATCAGGTAGCTATAATGAATTTAATTTATTGCTAAATACTCAGTCGAGAGAATATATTTTAAAACTAACTTATTAAATGACTGCTACATCTTGAGTATTGACGGAATGCGTAAGTATTCCTAATTCAGGATGTTTGATTTTTAAATATAACTTATTCCACGGGAAGTGGTAAACTATAAGACAAGCCACGCTTGCAGTTTAAATTATCAGTTATAGTCTGTATAATTATTTGATATGTGTTCTTTCCATTTATATATAGTGAAACTGTGGTACCCAATCTTTGCCAGCGTTCTAGTACATGAACATTATCTGTGAAGAACTTAAGCACTTTCATTACATGAACTGTAACAGTTAAATGAAGTAAAAGGCTTATCGCGCCAGAATTAATTCTTCCAGAATAACACTTAAGTACAGATCAGCCCGCTGTGGCAAGCAAAATATCAGTAACATTCCGACAGAGTTTTGACTAGTAGTGTGGTGACCAAATATAGTCATATACTGAGATAAGGCACCCGACCTGACATTCCTCATTTTTTAGAAACCTGCGCTAGTGACACTGTGCTCTGCTAACTTTCGTGCCTGGACAACTTTTATGTGACTTAAACAGACATCCGAAAAATAAGAACACCCAAGGAATCGTTCCCTGAGACAGAGAATTCAGTACGTCTTTTTGGAACTGGGGATTTCTTGGTCGAGACTGCATTTACGGGTCTGTGTGAAGGTCCTAGAAAAAATTGTGTTCCCAGAGGCAGCGATCAAAGCTGTAAGTATAAATGTGCGCACGTGGCCACGGCTGAATGAATAGAGTGAACGCAGGTCTGAGTGTTATTTTTTACCGTTGTATTTTGGCACCTATTTGCTGTCATAACTTTCTTCATGCAAGTTTGTTTTGCTAACAATATTTTCCCTTAAACTAGATTATAGTATCAGGTCTGTTCATACCGTAAACGGGGAAAACTCTTAGACTCAATCATATGTATCTGGGACTCTTTGTGCTATCATCTTTCTCCTAACGGGACTGTGGGCTATCCATCGAGAGAAGATCATAACTGTTCTTGTAGCATTCCTTGATTTGTTTATGACTTTGTGTATATGCCTTTTTGATGTAATTTTACATGTTGTGACGTAAGTTTACAAATGATAAATAAACTTAACAATAAATTAATCAGCATGTTGGTCAGCTCGTTCTAAATATCTATATAATCATTTGTTATAGTTTCCCACGTCGTGTGTGTCTACCTGTCGTCACTTGAATGTGCGAGCACGTGAGTGGATATATATATATATATATATATTTAATGTATATGTGTTAGACTGTCTGACTACTCTAGATCTTTCGTAGAAGATAGGTGAGAGAGAAGATTTCTCGCTCTCAGAGACAGCTTCTATCACAATTCTACCACCTCACTCGTGGAAATCTATTTTGTATTTCTATCTCACACTGTGACTATCACTCATTCCAGCCTATTCAGAAGGGACCAACCCAAGTCTTAATTCTCCTATCAAAAATCTACGACACCATCTTTTATGCAATGACCTCAAAAATTTATAATTCTATACCTGTGTGGTGAAGTGGGATGTTATAAATATTTATAGGGGACTTAGTGTACTGACTGAGATCAGCTGTGAAGGTATCTATATCTATTAAAAGTAGTGTATTATAGATAACCTTACTTGCTACCACATATCTCTTTATCTCAGTCAGAATTATTCTGGAATAGTGTGATGCTACGTTATGTGTCTAGGGTATGTGTATGATGAAGTGTAAGTCACAACAACAGACAGATAAACAATTTAATTTAATCCACTACTCTTGACAACACTGTGACACTCACATACATATAACACTCTACAAAGATATCTTAAAAGAGTCACTGATAAACTTTCAAATAACAATATGTATTCATTACTGGCATGAATGAATATGTGTCCTGATTCAACTACAAGGGAACCAGGAATCACAATCAATTTAAATTACAAGTTATGTACAGAATGTATTTAATATGAATATTGTAGTGACATATATTATTACAAATGTTCTATGTGTGTCAGTTGTGTAGTAGTAAAATGAGGTAATACTGGTTTTGTTTTGTTCAAGCTCTGTTGGTATTTGTCATCATGACTTCAATAGTTTGTCTTTAGGGACTAGTATTGGAGATGTTCACAGTTCCTGATTTTAAGACAAGTAAATTCCCCTCTGAATGTTATTTTTACAAAGTTATTTCAAGATGAGGGGACATAATGTTGAGCTCAGCTGGCCAATTCGCTTATCTGGCGTGATGGCGGCAGGAAAGGACTCCTCTGCTCGAATTCTCCTCTGGGCTCAGGAGACACCTCACTGATAGCTAAAAAGACCAAGGAGTATGCTGTCCGACTCTGGATTCAGCAAATCTCTGACCAGATGCTGCTCACTACCATCAAGACCACTGTCCCTGAAATCAAGAAGGATGTACCTTCTACTTCATAACTAATTTATATTCTCTTTTACACTGATCACAATACAGCACAAACATTGCGTTCAGAGCGTTAGGCCAACAGTCAGCTTCATTTGAAATACTTTATTCCAGTATTACCCTTCTTAATGGTTACTACGCCTCTGCACTTCCAGCATTATTTCTTTCTAGTCAATCATCCAGGTGTCAGTGTACTGTTTGGCCATTCCATGCCGTTTTACTTCTCTCCGACACCCTCTGTTCAGGCTGGAGCATTATAGGCTTTACCTCACGTTTGCCACTGAACTACACATATATATACAGGCATAAATCAACAATTCACATTCAATTTTCATTAAAAGATACTGAATGGTTCAAGCTTACCACAATTTCATGGAAATAAACACAGATACGTTGATTAGCAATGAATTCTGGCACAAACTGGCACAAATTCCGTTCTGCCTATGTTCCAGGCTTTTATTTTAGCAAAAATGTGATCTGGCTTCAACGTACTGTTGCTTTATCAAGCTTATTTGAATAAGTGGTCTCGAACTAACGCTCCCAAGTGTGTATATCAGCGAGACTGGCCAATGAGCCACGTTTCGACAAGTGTTTGAAATCATGTTATCTTTTCCCGTCTCCCCTAACAACCAAGATAGTATTTATAGCCCGACCAATTGTGGGTAGGCTTTCATTTGTTGCGCTCCAATCAATTTGGAGTTTACATGGTAGGCTATTTCTGTAACGTAAGGTTTTTTCAAACACGTTATAAAAAAAATTTTATGAGCAGAAATGATTTTATGCTGTCAGGCACCCCCAATATTTTATTTTGGGTATAATTTATTAATTCCTGGACTATTTGCGTAACGTTTTACATATTATTTGTCAGCAACCCTAAGGAACCCAAAAATACTAATTTAAAGGAGCTACGTGGCTGCGTTCAAAATATGCAATTTCTTCTACCTCCTGTTTCGAAGATGTGCTGTCTGGGTACTGTTATGTGTTCAAACGTAAACCCATCTAATGTTGTCTTTTCTAATAAGAGTCTGTTATGATTTATAAACCTAACTCTGGGAAAGGGTAGTGTATTTTATCACTGTCCGTCTGAAAAAAAATTAGTGCATGTAGACTTACACGCGTGATGGTAGTAATTGTGTATCGCGCGAAGCGGGTTTAGTGTTCGGCTTTCTGCCTCTCCCTTCTCTTTTTATCCCTTTAGTCCATCTGTTCGTTCGTTTTGGTAACGCAGTATAATTAATGTTAGGGTTAATTTAGGTCATTACGCAGTACGTCTCAATGTTTTTCCAAGAAATACAGCACACGTTTCATTGAAGAAGGCGGGTAATAATACAGTAAGCTTTACTATCAACGTGAAAGCGTTACAATTTGCAGACGAAGCAGAAAACAAGGGGGATTTCGAGTACATTCTTTGTGACAGCACTGTCATTTTACCATTGCTCTTCTCTTTATTAATTTTATTTGTTAGGCTTTATATTTACCTAATAATTTATATATGTGGATTAGAATATTCCATGACACCTCCCCTCTTAAAACAGACATTATATGTCAGTCCTTTATTCTATATACACATAGAGAAATTTATTATTATTTCTGGGGTTTACGGTGATTCTCATCACACGGATGGCGGCTTAAAAAATCCGCTCCCAGATTGGTTTTTCCAGATATATATTCAATGCTAAAATTATATGGAGCCAGAAGCAAAGACCATCGGAGTAACCTAGAGTTCTCATGCTTAGCCTGTGCTAAAAACGATAAAGGTTTGTGGTCAGTTTGCAACTTAAATGCCTTCCCATATAGATAAATATTGAATTTCTTTATTGCCCATATTACTGCAAGACATTCTTTTTCGCTAGTTGAGTAGTTGATTTCAGCTTTATTCAACTTTCTGCTAGCATATGCCACTGGGCTTAATTCCCCATCCAATGCATCTGATTTCTGTAGTAAAGTTGCACCTAACCCAATATTACTTGCATCCGTCCTTACTATGAATTCTTGACTTAAGTCAGGTAATTTCAAAATGGGTTTACTTGTGAGCTTTTCCTTCAATTCTTGGTAAGTCATTTCACATTGTGGTGTCCATGTAATGCGATCTGGAAGTCCTTTACGTGTCAATTCAGTTAACGGTGCACATATGGAATTAAAGTTTTTGATATACTTCTGGTAGAAACCACATAATGAGACAAAGGATCTCACGTCCTTCTTGGTTTGTGGTCTCGGGGCTTTCTGTAGTTTCTCTAAATTCTTTGGGTCAGGGGTCATGTTTCCCTGATAAACTGTGTGTCCCAAAAATTCCAATTCTTTACATCCAACGCAACATTTGGTTGGTCGGGCTGTTAAATTTGCCTCCCTAAGTCGATCAAACAGCATGTTCAGAGAGTCAATGTGTTCCTCAAATGTTTCTGTTGCTATAAGGATATCATCCATAAAATTTGTTATACAGGGATTATTCAGAGGATCCAATAATTTTCTCATCATTCTAGAGAAGACACTAGGCGCATTCTTCAATCCAAATGGCAATCTATTAAACTCATAGTGTCCTTCTGAGGTACTAAAAGCTAGGTATGGTCTAACCTCAGGCTTTACTGGAATCTGATAGTATCCTTTACTCAGATCCACTTTTGAGAAATATTTAGCTTTATTTAGTCTGGCAAACAGCTGATTTGTATCCGGCAATGGATCCACCTGTCCTTCTGTAATAGCATTCAGTCTCCTGTAATCTATACAGAGTCTATGTTCTCCAGAGGGCTTCCTTAAGAGTACAACACCGGAACTATACGAAGACTCACTGTGCGAAATAATTCCTTCCTTCAACAGATAGTCTATCTCTTCCTTCAAAGCTTTTTCCTTAGCAAACGGAATCGAATATGGTTTCATACAGACAGGTGTGGAGTCTATTAGTTTCATATCATATTCCAATAGGTTTGTATGCCCTGGTCGGTCTGTTAACACCTCTGCATGATTATTTAGAACCTGTTGCACTCTCTCTTTCTGAGTTTTCGTTAAATGTGTACTGATTTTCACCTGTGCTGCTGTCTCACAGGGGTGTAATGGATATTCAAATGATGAAAGTGGTTCCTTTTTCATCTCCATGGCGATGGACAAGGTCAACAAGTGTGTCTCTTCCTGATGTTCTCTTTCCAAATATTTCTTCAGGAGATTCACATGATAGATTTTTTCTTTCCCCTTCTTATCTATCTTATAATTTGTTCTAGACACCTTCTCTAGAACTGTATATGGACCCTGCCATCCAATTTGTAACTTATTCTGACTCCCGGGCAAAAGAAGCAGTACCTTCTCTCCCACAGCCAAATTTCTGTCTTTCGCCTTCCTGTTATAATAGGCAGCATGTTTCTTCCTGGCTTGTTTCAAATTTTCATTGGCAAGTTTCCAGCCAGTTTTTAACCGAGTGGTCAGCTCATTCACATACTAGTATGAAGATGTAATGTTTTCCTCTGCCTTTTCATCAGTCCACGTTCTTAACAAAGCTACATATGGACCTTTAATTGTGTGGACCTATTTGTCCATGCACCGGTATGGTCTCTTCCACTCGAAGCTTTATAGTGATGATTTTTCCTCCCAGAATTATCATTCACAAAACGACCGCTACCAATTTTTCTTTTGGGGCTTTCTCCCCTCTTAAAATTCTTGATGAGAGATTTCCTCTCTACATCCTCTTCCTCCAGTTTGTTTAAGTCCGATTGAGGGATTGTCGGCTTATCCTGGGGTAAGACATCTTTTTGCACTCTCCGCATAGTGGCCATTGTAAAACAGTTAAGTGAAGCTTGTCCGTGAAAAGGGGCTTCCCATTCCATTTGGTCCACTTTATCAAATCTATTTCTCTTTTTATTGTCAGGCCTAATTTTGCCCCGTGGCGTGTCCAGGTCCTGATCCATGTTCCCACTTGTGGGTGTTCCCTCATGTGCTATGCTACACCTTTCTACAAAATTCTCAATGTCCCATCTTGCTTTGGGCCAATAATAATTGTGAGCCACCTTTTGAATGATGGTACCTATCTTCTCATGGTCCCCATCTGGTTTCACATGTAGGCTCCTTATTAATTCTGTCCTATATCTTTTTGGAAGAACCAGCTGTCCGTGACCATTGGATCTAGCTCCAGTCTTCCTATACATCAACTTGTTTTTCATGTAAAAATCTCCCTTGCCTGGAGTTGTTTGACAAGTTGACAATTTTCTGAAACAAGGCTTGAGTGTTTTATCCCCAGCCTGTGCCTTCCTCATCTCTTCTGGAGTGGTATCTAACATAATATCCTCCTCCTGTCTTGAGGTCGACCTGACCTGAAGGGTTGCCATATACACAGGTTTCCTTCTGCAACGGTCAGTGTCATGATTGTCCATCTGACAATTTTTACACCACCTTTTTCCTTGGTTGAAAGATTTTCTTTCATCATATTTCCTTTCATCGAATTGTGGGAATTTATTTTTATTGTCATACCGTGGCCTATCAAATTGGTGCTTACCTTTATTTTGATCCTTAGGATCAAATTTATTAAAGTTCTGTGGTGCCCTAAAGTTATCCACTTGTTTCTTTTTATTACCTGTTACCTCTGCTTGAGCTGCTTGATACCTTTCAGCAACATTTAGCAACTCACCCAGCCTCTCTGCACCTTGTTCCATGAGAAACTTTCTCAGGTCTGGAGCCATGGACTCTCTTAGTTGCTCTATAAGGACCATTTCCTTAAGATCTTGGGTTTTCCCCAGAGAAGTCCATTTCTCCAAGTATGTCTCTATTCGTGCAGAGAACTGGTGATAGGTTTCACCTGACAGTAGTTTAGCATTCCTAAATTTTTTCCTGTAAAACTCTGCATTCTTTTCATACCTTAACAAAAGAGCCTGCTTTAGCATGTCATAATTTTCCTGATCACCTCTGCTCATTTTTGCAAAAACTTCATAAGCTGCCCCACGAAGTCCCTGAGATAACTTTAAGCTCCACCTTTCTCTCTCTAACCCATACGTGGTAGCTAATAGTTCATACCTATTTATATAGCTCTCAATATCATCGTCTTTCTCAACAAAATGATCTAAATGAAAATTCATAGCTGAGGTTGAGGCTCCTTGAGTAACCGTAGCATCAGAGGCAAAGGGACTGGCACCATTTTCAGGAGCATGGCCTTGAAACTCAAACTCCCTTAGTCGTAACTCATGTTCCCTTTGTAATCTCTTCTCCTCCTTTTCTGCTTCCCTCTCTGCAGCTAATCTCTTCTCTTCTCTTTCTGCAGCTAATTTCTTCTCTTCCCTTTCTGCAGCTAATCTTTTGTCTTCTCTTTCTGCCTCCAATTTCTTAGCCTCAGCCTCAATCTGCAACCTCTTAGTCTCAGCCTCAGCTTGCAACCTCTTAGTCTCAGCCTCTAACTTTCTTTCGGCCTCTTTTTCTAATCTTCTTTCTTCGCGTTCAATAAATTTGTCACATTCCGTTGTGACATAGGCAACCATAACTTGCCCATCTAATCCTAACTCTTTTGCAGTCTGAACCGCAGCAGATCGAAATTTGGCCAGGTCCGCCATTGTCTATCAGGTAAATTTATACAATGTCTAACCAACAATTCAATCTCTAATGGACAACACAGGCACCGTGAGCTCAACCTTATTTAATTCCACCCAAGGATACCTTTTAATTCTTATATTCCCTGAAGTGAATTACCCCCAATATTTTTAATAGTTAAAGATTCAAAATCCCAAGAGCGAGACCCCAATATATGTGGTGAAGTGGGATGTTATAAATATTTATAGGGGACTTAGTGTACTGACTGAGATCAGCTGTGAGGTATCTATATCTATTAAGAGTAGTGTATTATAGATAACCTTACTTGCTACCACATATCTATATATCTCAGTCAGAATTATTCTGGAATAGTGTGATGCTACGTTATGTGTCTAGGGTATGTGTATGATGAAGTGTAAGTCACAACAACAGACAGATAAACAATTTAATTTAATCCACTACTCTTGACAACACTGTGACACTCACATACATATAACACTCTACAAAGATATCTTAAAAGAGTCACTGATAAACTTTCAAATAACAATATGTATTCATTACTGGCATGAATGAATATGTGTCCTGATTCAACTACAAGGGAACCAGGAATCACAATCAATTTAAATTACAAGTTATGTACAGAATGTATTTAATATGAATATTGTAGTGACATATATTATTACAAATGTTCTATGTGTGTCAGTTGTGTAGTAGTAAAATGAGGTAATACTGGTTTTGTTTTGTTCAAGCTCTGTTGGTATTTGTCATCATGACTTCAATAGTTTGTCTTTAGGGACTAGTATTGGAGATGTTCACAGTTCCTGATTTTAAGACAAGTAAATTCCCCTCTGTATGTTAAATTTTATAAAGTTATTTCAAGATGAGGGGACATAATGTTGAGCTCAGCTGGCCAATTCGCTTATCTGGCGTGATGGCGGCAGGAAAGGACTCCTCTGCTCGAATTCTCCTCTGGGCTCAGGAGACACCTCACTGATAGCTAAAAAGACCAAGGAGTATGCTGTCCGACTCTGGATTCAGCAAATCTCTGACCAGGTGCTGCTCAGTACCATCAAGACCACTGTCCCTGAAATCAAGAAGGATGTACCTTCTACTTCATAACTAATTTATATTCTCTTTTACACTGATCACAATACAGCACAAACATTGCGTTCAGAGCGTTAGGCCAACAGTCAGCTTCATTTGAAATACTTTATTCCAGTATTACCCTTCTTAATGGTTACTACGCCTCTGCACTTCCAGCATTATTTCTTTCTAGTCCATCATCCAGGTGTCAGTGTACTATTTGGCCATTCCATGCCGTTTTACTTCTCTCCGACACCCTCTGTTCAGGCTGGAGCATTATAGGCTTTACCTCACGTTTGCCACTGAACTACACATATATATACAGGCATAAATCAACAATTCACATTCAATTTTTCATTAAAAGATACTGAATGGTTCAAGCTTACCACAATTTCATGGAAATAAACACAGATACGTTGATTAGCAATGAATTCTGGCACAAACTGGCACAAATTCCGTTCTGCCTATGTTCCAGGCTTTTATTTTAGCAAAAATGTGAGCTGGCTTCAACGTACTGTCGCTTTATCAAGCTTATTTGAATTAGTGGTCTCGAACTAACGCTCCCAAGTGTGTATATCAGCGAGACTGGCCAATGAGCCACGTTTCGACAAGTGTTTGAAAAAATGTTATCTTTTCCCGTCTCCCCTAACAACCAAGATAGTATTTATAGCCCGACCAATCGTGGTTAGGCTTTCATTTGTTGCGCTCCAATCAATTTGGAGTTTACATGGTAGGCTATTTATGTAACGTAAGGTTTTTTCAAACACGTTATAAAAAAAATTTTATGAGCAGAAATGATTTTATGCTGTCAGGCACCCCCAATATTTTATTTTGGGTATAATTTATTAATTCCTGGACTATTTGCGTAACGTTTTACATATTATTTGTCAGCAAACCCTAAGGAACCCAAAAATACTAATTTAAAGGAGCTACGTGGCTGCGTTCAAAATATGCAATTTCTTCTATCTCCTGTTTAGAAGATGTGCTGTCTGGGTACTGTTATGTGTTCAAACGTAAACCCATATAATGTTGTCTTTTCTAATAAGAGTCTGTTATGATTTATAAACCTAACTCTGGGAAAGGGTAGTGTATTTTATCACTGTCCGTCTGAAAAAAAATTAGTGCATGTAGACTTACACGCGTGATGGTAGTAATTGTGTATCGCGCGAAGCGGGTTTAGTGTTCGGCTTTCTGCCTCTCCCTTCTCTTTTTATCCCTTTAGTCCATCTGTTCGTTCGTTTTGGTAACGCAGTATAATTAATGTTAGGGTTAATTTAGGTCATTACGCAGTACGTCTCAATGCTTTTCCAAGAATTACAGCACACGTTTCATTGAAGAAGGCGGGTAATAATACAGTAAGCTTTACTATCAACGTGAAAGCGTTACAATTTGCAGACGAAGCAGAAAACAAGGGGGATTTCGAGTACATTCTTTGTGACAGCACTGTCATTTTCCCATTGCTCTTCTCTTTATTAATTTTATTTGTTAGGCTTTATATTTACCTAATAATTTATATATGTGGATTAGGATATTCCATGACAACCTGACAGGTTTCTTTTGTTAGTGGGTATATTTTCTTGAACCAGAAAATGTGTGAGTTGTTATTAATGTACACATAGGCAGAGTAAGAATGTGGAAAAATGTTTGTTCTTCTTTATGAAGACTTGACAAAGGGTTAAAGAATGGAAAAGCTCCTGGCCATGATAACTTAAATGCAGAGCTATTTAAGACAGACCCTGAGCTAGCAGCAGAACTATTAGAACCACTATTTGCACAAGTCTGGAAAACGGGGACAACACCATCAGAGTGGAACAAAGGAATAATTGTCAAATTGCCCGAGAAGGGAGATCTTGCAGACTGCAATAATTGGAGAGGAATCACTCTTCTCTCAGTTCCCAGCAAAATACTAGGCAGAATAATTATACAGAGAATCTCAAAAGCAGTAGACCACGAACTGAGGAAAGAACAAGCAGGATTTAGAAAGAACAGAAGATGTGTAGATCATATATTTACTCTCAGGAACATTATAGAGCAGTGCTCAGAATGGCAGAGACAGCTGTACATTAATTTCGTTGATTTTGAAAAGGCTTTTGACAGTATACATTGCGACATTCTATGGGAAATACTGAGTGCTTATGTAATTTCAAGCTACATAGTCTGAATCATAAAAAGCCTCTATGCCAACTTTACGTGTAGCGTTGGGCAGAGCAACCTAACCTTTGAGGTGAAAACAGGAGTACGACAGGGATGCCCCTTATCAACCACTCTATTTTTAACAGTCATAGACTGGGTGATGCGCCAGACCACATAGGGCAGTCCAAGAGGAATAAGATGGACTACATTTTCTACATTTGAAGATCTGAAATATGCAGATGACATTGCACTACTAGCACATTCACATCAACACATCCAGGAAAAAACGGATAGACTTAATAAGTATAGCCAGCAGGTAGGCCTAAACATCAATCTAAAGAAGACAGAGGTCATGACGTTCAATGTGAGCAACTCTGAGCCCATAACAGTAAGGAATCAGCAACTGGAACAGACAGACACCTTCACATACCTAGGGTGCATAGTAACACCAGACGGCGGAGCAAGAAAAGACATCAACAACAGAATGAACAAAGCAAGAACAGCCTTTTTTAGTCTAAACAACATCTGGAAGTCCTCTCCGTACAGCACAAGCACAAAATTAGGATTATATCAGAGCTGTGTGCTTTCTGTGCTTCTCTATGGTGCTGAATGCTGGAGAGTAAGAGAGAAGGAAATGTCGAAATTGTCCTTTTTCCACACAACCTGCCTAAAAAAAATTTTCAGAATCTTTTGGCCGAATATCATCACCAACCAAGAACTGCTTACTCGGAGCAAGCAAGAAGACATGCACACCATCTTAACTGGCAGACGCTGGAATTGGGTTGGCCATGTCCTCAGAAGAGACCCCGATGCCATCACAAGAACAGCTATGCTATGGACCCCGGAAGGAAAACGAAAGAGAGGCCGACCAAAAACAACTTGGCGGAGGACTGTGGAGGCTGAGATGCAAAGAATGAACCAGTGTTGGGACACTGTACGAAGGATGGCCACCGACCAAGCAAAGTGCAATCAATTTGTTGCTGCCCTACAAGACGCCACCAGGCGTAATGGCCACTGAATGCTTTCACGGTCGGCGGCTACGGATAAAAGAAGAAGAAAATGAAGACTTGACAAGAATACATTTTTGTGGAGTTAAGTTCTTCTTCTTGCTCCTCCTACATCTTCTTCTTCTTCTTTTTCCTCTTCTTCGCCATCACTTCTTTTCCTCCTGCTCATCCTTCACCTTCTCTTCCTTCTTCTTCTCATCCTCTATCTTCTTCTTCTTCCTTCTCCTCTTCAGTGTATATCATTGCTATGGCAATGGTCTCTTTATTGGTTAAAGTGCTAAATAGGTTATTTAAAAAAAATAATTGGTAATTAAGTAGCCTCTTCCAGTCATATCTCATTATGGTGATTGTTGGAAACTTGATCTTGGTTATTAGGCAAACTGGTTTGTTGTTGATAAGTTTCCTTCGGGTTCTGGAAAACTATTATTATTACCGTTATCATTTTCTTAAAGAGTCTATTCGTTATTGCTTCAGGTTAGTGTTAGTATATGTTCAAATTGATATTATAATAAGATCTTGTACCAAGTGTTACTAAGGGTTTATTCTATTTAGATAGCGTGCATGGTCGAAAGTCAAACACCTACTTCAAGGTCAAGGAATAACGGTAAAAATCCATTTATGATTTCAATGAATAAAACTTCACCAAGATGAAAATACCATCACAGACGACTGTTCATATTTATTGTCGAATACAGTTCTTGGTAACAAACATTAGAACTTCACACTGTTACTTTGTCATTTGACTCTGATCATATTCATAAAAACTCGCACAGACCATTGTGCATTACTTACAATTATCAGACTTCACAGTTTCTATATTTCTTGTACTACCGCGTTAAACATTATTCCATTATACAGTGATCGAGAAGTCTCTTCCGCAGTGGGTTCAGTGCTTTAATAATATGAATGTAACATTTTATGTGGCAGTAAACGGTATTATTTTAATTGACTTTAATTAGAATTACTTTACTACTACATAAAAGTAGCATATTTTTTTTATTTTCGCGTAAAGCATTAGTGTCTGTTTAAATAGTTTAAATTGCTTTGTAAAATAAAGAAATGTATAGTTGTATATTACGACCTTTTAATAATAATTTTATCATTTGGATTGTTTCCCTTGATTCATAATATTCAAGCACCGAACCCACTGCGGAGAGACTTCTCGATTACCCTATATTATTACACATTTATTTACGCCTGCATAATCATTCTAGCTTTGCTAACCTAATTCAATTCTGAGTTCATATTTCCTTCTCATTTGGCTTACCACGCATTTTATTACTAACGCATCAATTATCAATTATTCTGGTAAGTTAGCCATCGCAATGGCATTCGACGACTATCGAATTATTTATCCTTTTCTACAAGGCACATTCAATCTCTTTGGACACTGTGACCGTGCGTGTTGATGGTGTAAGCGTACAGTCGATGGTCGATCACTGTCCTATCAGTGGGTGCTTAATGAAGATGGTAATACTATCTACGAAAACAAAAAGCTGTACCAACATATGCTGGATGATAATAAACTCATGGTGAACAGATATCACTCTAACAGCAGTGAAACAGGAAAAACTTGGAAAGGTTTATTTGCATCTTCAAAACTTTCAGAACATTATGTGGAAGGGGATTATTTTACCCAATCTTCCACTGCAGTATAATCCTTTATACAGCACTTTATTTTCGTAATGATTTCACAATAACTTCCTTGCTTCCCTCTTTCATTCCTTCCTCTTAGTCTCTGTTTCTTCTTCCTATATATCTGTCTCTGCTGTCTTAGCCTAACTGGCTTGAGAACCGTTGTAAACTTCTTATTTTGACTGTTGCTGAACTTCTCTCACTCTGAGTTCTAAATACTAGTTTTTATTCTGACAAAGTTATATCTTCTATAACGACTGTGTTATTTCTTTGGGTATCTTGTACAAAGACTGGCCTACACCGCTATGGTTGATTATTTCTGCCAAAATGTCTGTACTTCACATGTCTATCAGCTACTACAGTTTATGCATACCTGCTTGGTCTTGAAACTTGGGAAAAAATAGCTTGCACACTTCTCGTAAACTGTTCTAAAGTGCATCAAGCGGCAATTTACTATGGCATTTCAGCGCCCAGAGAGCTCGACAACAGTGCAATCTTTTGTGAACACAAAAGGCAACCAAACTATGGCATGCTATCTTAATCACTCCACGTAAATAGCTCACCATTCGATACTTTAACACATGGGAGAAAAACACATTCCTATCTTACGCCTATCGCGTCTGAATCTGAATTGACTACTTATTTTATCCGATTTACCATTACACTTCATAAACCCTACAACTCAAGCTTTGTCACGAACCGTTCACACCAAAACCCGTGCATCCTGGTCTGTTCACAATATTCCTTTGCTAAAACAATTCAACACAAATTCCTAAGCGATAAAATAACAATTTGTCTCCCTTGGCTACATAAATGTATACTCCATCTATTCTTCTCCCCTTACGTCATTTTATATAGCGTATGCAAATTTACTAAACCATATCTACAACTTCCCGACTTTCTATACCCTAAATCCACGATATATTTTATGGGGCGCAACATATAGAGTTGCCTCCCTTAGCTTCAAACTACAACCGCTTATATTATTATCCCCCATATTAGTAAAATCTGCAAGTGCGTTCTTATTATAAGCAAACTTCCTAACCCATATTTTCACACTCAATCTGTCCAGTCACTCCTGACTTCACCCTTCGGTTACAACAATCTGGTTGCAGATTGACTGTCTATGACAATGTTGATTATACACACGTGTCTATCTGCGCAGGTGCAGCTCTTTAACACAACTACAAACAAACTTTAACCCCTTTAATCTGATTTTAATTTATCATTAGTTTTTTCTAAGGGTGCGAATGAAAGTCAAATAACGCTGTGAAACCCAACGCCCTAATATCTGGCCTTTGGCTAGGATCATGTGTCTAGACACAGGGACCAGTACAGTGACATTCATGTGTCATTAGGTCCTGTGTGTGAGAACACAGAAGATCACTACAGTGACACATTTTGTCATTGGGTCTTCTTGTGTTGGGACATGTGGTTTTGACCAGAGCCGGGTTTGGGGCGGGTGCCAATGCGACCTCATTAGAGGAAAAAATATGCGACCTCATGCGAGGAAAAAAAAAATGAAAGTTTTGAAACGCATGAAAGGTTTTTTTATATGGAATTTCAAAATTTCTATGAATGTAACATGTACACGATTTTGTAAACTGATTTGAAAAGCAATTAAAGTTCACTTAAAAAAACAAACACCTAAGTGGAACACGAAACTTTTTTTGACGGCGTAACTGCCTTACATAAATAAGAATGTATTGTAGCAAAGTTTGATTTTGCTGGGAAGGTTATGATGGTATCCTAAAAAGAATGAACTCGGTGTCTGCATTAACCGTGTGAGGTCAAGCACATGTAGGCCCCTGACTCTAAAAGATGATGATGATGAATTATTTGCAGGGTACCTAACGCTACCTCCCTAGATCTCACACGGTCACTCTTGTGGCTCTAGTGGATGGTGTATGATGTACCTAGTGTCTAGGGGAGAAATGAAATGATGGTACACAACACAAAAATACTTTAATTTTCTATGAGAAAGTGAATAAAACCAGTGGTTAAGTTTTTCTTTAAAAATGAATATTTTTTTTTCTGTACAATTTAATCTGCCTGTCCAGCCATATCTTTTGGACAGGTCTTTGAAAATGAGGACAAGATAGTTTACAGAAAAGATCAACTAAAATGTGTGGACAATTTGCCCAACAACTATAAAGTCACTATATATATATATATATCTTTCCTGTTGGAATGTTCACAGCTTACACTTTATTCATCTAAGAGGGAGAGTCACTGTGTATGAGGGGCTGTAGTATCATAACGCCCCATAAACGTCCTGAGTATAATTTAAAATACCAGTGTTTATTACAACGAAAGTGTCAGATATACCCAGATGCTTAACACATCACCTGGGATTCCTTGTAGAATGAAATACAGTATGTAGTTGCAGAAAATCTCTTTCAAACGTGCCCAAGCTCCTCCCGTTATCTGTTGACAGCATAAACGAATGGTCGGATACTTAATAGCGTGATTCTGACTCAGCAGGTTTCCTGTCACCAGCTGGCAACAGGAAATAAAACATCTGCAACAAAAGGACACCCTGGCCTTTTACATCTGATCACTTGTTATATTTATTATTTTCCTAAGGAGGTATGGGGTCAGCCTCGCGTGCATTACAGGTGCACTCGCCCCTAATTTTAAATGACTCCCACCTTGCTGTGACCACACCTCAGGTCCCTATGGCAGATACGCCACTGTACGTTTACATATTTTTCCTCCATAAAATAATGTGGAGGAACCACATTTCCTTTGGTATGATTTTCACTTCTTTTTCTTTTTAAAATATAAATGGTTCAGGCATGTTAAACAGTGTTCATAGAACACAGAGGCTGATTAATATTCTAATGCAATAATATTCAAAAAAAAATCATGACAACATACAACAGTTAGATACATTTCAAAGTGAGGACTCAACAATGTCTGCTCCCGGCATGTTCTTCACTTTTCCCCATAGCAGTATCTAACTTTGGCAGTTGGAATAAACATAGTAATTCATAAAGCATCCTTACCACAAATTTCAAGAAATATAAACAAATGACGCTGACTTGCAAAGAAATGGCCTCAGTTTCCTCTGCACTGCCCAGACTGTGAATATTTCTTTATTTTAATTTTAAATTTAACACAGCTGTTCTCAGTGTATTTGAATTAAACGTTTAGATCAACTGGCACTGAGCAGCGAAAGCTTTTTGCTAATATTTACTAGCACTGGCCAATCGTAAACCTTCGACTACCAGAATTCAAATGCAGTTTTTGAAAAACAAAAATAATTCGAAACAAACTCTGCGTCTGGTAGTCGATTGGCCAGCCTGCCTTAGTTATGCCAATACAAAAAGATGTTTCGTTTTGGATTACATTTTCCCTACCGCTCCCCTTTCCCTCCTATACTCTTTTTACCCAAGCGAATTTGAATGTACCTCAATGCCTCTTTTCTAAGCTGCCGTCCCCCCTAACGTTATGAAAAAAACAAGCAGGAACAACAGTCTGTCTGGTCGAGCGTCCGTAGACATTTAGTATTTTCTCAATAACTTGGCCAATTCTTGGACTACGATATTATTTAAAACACATTCTTGCTCAGTGGACTTTAAGCTATACTACCATATGATTTTTATGGTCAGTTTCATATTGGTTTAGATTTTCAATTTTGTCACTGTCAATAGTCAAATAACATATTATACAAGACGGCCATCTTTTCCCTCTCTTTCACCTCGCCAGCATGTATTTTCAAATAACTAACTTGTTTTAGTTACTTCAGAAATGCTACCGCGAGGATGAAATCAAATTTGTCTGCGTGTTTTGCCTCTGCTGGCTTTTCCGCAGCGTGTATATATGCATGGCAGAATGTGTCAAGCGAAGCGGGGTGTTGCGCGGCGGGTAAAGAATTGGCGTTAATAATTTGTATTGTATCGTGTAACACTACCAAATTTGTAAGGATTACTACTGATTACCCGCGTTAAAGTCAAAATACTACGTTAATTCAGACAGTAGTTTGGCGGCACACTTCCGCAAAATCGTTAATTGTAAGTCTTGCCACAGTCTCTATCAGATCGGGCAAAATGTTAAAAATGTACGTCACAAGGAAAGCGAGTAGGTTTAACCGGGGGGAGCGGTTCTAAGCCGTTCCAAGGCACTAACTTCAGCGCTATGCTGGCGTGTGAGAGCATCACCGTCAGACACAATAGGGCGGGTGTATTGATTATCATTTTATGACTAAAATCTTACCGAAATGAGCGATTATTCTCGCAGATTTTACTACATGTATCTGTCTTGAAATAAAGTAATACCGTAGTGAAAAAAAAAAATTGATTATCATCTTCTAACGGTTTAAACTGAAACCATTTTTGAGATGGAAGCAAAATAAAAGCAACTGCAGTTTTCGATCTCGAATTGGACACTCACTACCTCCATAAATCGAGCACCCTGCTGTTGTCAATAACCGGCCTTCAGGCCGCGGCAAAGGCGTCGCCATCTTTCCTCATAAGTGCGCTGATGGGCCTGGTGGAATACCGAGCGATGGCGTCTCTTCTGTCTTCAGATTTCAGAATCCCGTCAGCTGGTAATTTCAACTCGTATTTCAATCTGACACTGCACGGAAGGAAAATAAAGCTTTCCAACCCAGAACTAACCCTGCATATTGAGCACCTTGAAAAAGAACGCTCAAAAGTCACCCTCAGTTGGCTTCCGCCAACAATGAAAGAAACGTCTGTGAAAGCCTTGGCAGCATCAGTTACGGGCGACCAAGAAGCGGAGGTCTACAAGATCCGAAATGCTACGGATAAATGGGGTGTGCTCTGTCGGCCATCAACTGTAACCGAGGGTGAAAACTAGGTGGCAGATGGCAGGCCTAGTTGTGTGACTCACATCAGTCTCCTTGTATATCTTCCAAGTTTTAAGTTAGTAGTGTTTGGTACTGGCCCTCTCCGCCAGAGTTGACAATTCTTGGATGAACTACTTTCCTTCTTACTTTCAATCCTTGGCTCGTTCGTACCCTTCTTTGTTGTTATTCCGTGAATGATCGTACAGTGATTTTATTATAGTGATTGATGATCAGGCATTCAACAACAATCCTTCATGGATCAACTCAAGCATTTGTTTGTTCTCTTACAAAATCCCATTTATTTACATGTAATATAAATATATTTCAAAGATGCAGGTAATTCTTCATATAGAGCACACCTGCAGTCATATCATAGTTACCTCAAGTATACATTCTGTATCTCAAAAGTATGTAGGCATTTAATCCCCTTTGTGCTTATCTAATCTCAAAGTACTTATTTAGCTTCCTCAAGCTCTATTTCATTTTGCCCAATCTGCCTCAAAACTCCTGATCAACTTTATGCAAAGTACTTTGTATTTCTATTCCTCTGGTACATCCTGGGCATTCCATTGCTTCTCTTCTTTAAACTTCTCACCCAGTACCATTTCATTTACTCATTTTTATAACATATCGTCTTGTGATTTCTCTGCTGCGAGTCAGGAAAATGTTCATCAAAGTACATAATAATTCATAAAAGGTCAATACTTACAGGTGATTCCCTGAATCTCTCCTGTGAATACACTCACTAGTGACATTATAAAACAAATTCTCTTAAGTAGCATTTTTCTCTGACTATGAAACTTCTTAGTTTACTCATACTGTTCTGACTAATCTTTATCACATCCTCCGAATTTCCTAGGACTAGCATCTCCTAACTTATCTATATACCTTATGAGTTTACTTTGTCACTTCTAATCTATCTGTGATAACTTCTACAGATCTTATCAAACTTGTGGCAACCGCACAACATTCTTGTTTCTTCATCTTCAGAAATACACGACCGCACACTTGCGAGCCGTAAACTGTTCTCCCCTTGACTTCTAGTCAATGCTCAGCTGATCTGTCCCTGTTTACCAGCTAAAACCATTGGTCGGCCTTATTTCCACTCACTGGAAAAAATTGCTCACGCTTTCACAACGTAAGCGAATTCAGTGAACTATCGTCTGTTATTTTTAGACTTCTCTCACTCTATTCCCGTGTGTATTTTTTTCCTCAACTCACTAAAACCTACAAGGGACTTAATTCTACGTTATCTCCCTTTGACGTTTTAACTGAACACCATATTCTCTTCTTTAAAGCTTACTACAAAATCGGTACATGCTAATTTTCTCAACCACAATTGAGAACCGACTAAATCTGCTTAACTCTAATTCAAGACTTTTATCCACCAACCGTAATATGCGGAGTTTCCTCCCTTTCCTCAAAGCATCCCTTCACTCATTTTATCTCCCTTCAACTAAGACAAATAGTCTGTATCCAAATCCATTCATATTTCCTAAACCATTTTTCTACACTCTTTTACTTGACTAAAACCATATTACCGTTCATATAAACCTTGCTTGAAGCACAAATAATGCTTTGGGCAAACCCAACGGTGACACAACAGATATCCCACATTACATAGAACTACGTTTTAAAGAGGTAAATGCACCAAAACACAAAATTATGGTAACAGTGGCTGGACGGCGAACAGTGTGCCCTCACTGTGGTGAGGACACTCACTGGGCTAATCGCTGTTCGAGAAAACCAGGAAAAGATCTCAGCACAAAGTGGCCAAGGCTCCAAACAAACAGTACGGAGCCCGCTAAGAGCAACGACGAAGAACCCACAGAGCCTTTGACCACGGAGGATGGGTGGAAAGTAGTTTCCTATCCAGAACAAGAGGCAGCGACGACATTCAGTCCCCGACAGTCCTGGTGATGGAACAAGTACCAGTACAGAAATTGAAAACAACAAAACACCCTTCCTCCTACGACACCAAGAAAAATAAGCCAGCGAATAGCAAGACCCAAGACCCATGAGAAGACAAGCAACGCAGGATCCAATGATAGATCAACACAAGAAACTGCGATTCCAGACACCGTAGCACAACCCAACCGAGCAGATCCAACCCAATCCAGTACATCCAAGTCAGACAACCACCCCAACACAGGACCCGGAAGACAACACAAACTACACATCACCGACCAGATCAACTACCAGACTCGTAATAGACTTACAAGACGGTGGAAATACTTGCTACAACAACCAAGAAAGACACTAGGACCAATTTGACAACGTGTCGTGAACTCTGATTCACAACACGCCATTCATACCAAAACGGCACACCATATTAAATAAAGTGTAGGCTAGACGGACCAATGAAACGGCACCCTTATTCACGTATGTTTATAAACGTATTAGGCATCTTACATGACCGGACACCAAATCTGTGTTACCGAATTGGGTTTGAACACAAACTATATGACTATGAGCAAAGTACCGCATGGAAGAGGTCAGTAATGAACTAATGGGAATGTTCCTTTATAAGTATATGCAAAGATTTCCACGAAAAGTGGTATACTAATGGAGAAATTTCGAGTGGAATGCATCGAGACATCAGGCAAGTCGAAAATTTTGCTGTTTAGGCTGCGCCTATGAAAACATGGACGAAGTAATGAAAAAGACAATTATCTAGAAAGAGGAAGAATCGAGGGCGTACTTTAAGCCTAAGATGAAGGAAATCGCTCCAGGAATAAAGAAGATATGAAGATTTCTAATTTTCCATAAATGCACAACTGAAAGCAAACATACTTCAGTCTTATTGTTCTCCGAGACATTCGGCCCTGACCTATATAAGGACGTGCACACTTTCGAAAGCTTGCCACAAAAATTCAAACTACAGGGAGAGCGCCAGTTCTGTCAGTGAGACTCCCGTTGCCTTCTGCATCTGAGAGCAGACTGAATAACCATTAACAGCTCGACTGTATGTACTTGAGGGTAAGAAAGAATGTATACATTTATATATTTCTAATTAATTAATCAAATTGTATGTTTGGAAGTGTGTAACTGTGTTATAAACCACTGTGTAATTATTGGAAGCAATCCAAGCCTGTGTATATTCAGATAAATTGAGAATGGAAGCGGAAAGTGTGTAGATAGTTTTAGAAACACATTTAAAGGATTATTTCTTGAAGGAACGGAACACACACCAGGAACAAAGGATAGAACGAAAGTATTGGAATTACTGTATTGATTAAGATATTACATAGTGTTTTCTACAAGGCCTAATAACCGTATGGAGGCGAATCATGGACAGATAGCTGAAATCAAAGAATTGGAGAAAGATTGTATTCACAGTGAAATAAATTGTGTTATTATTGATTTATTATGTTCTGTGCGTCTACCTGCACCTTGTCTGAAACTGTCTCTTATCCCCTACATCTGTGATAGAGAGGTAGAGATAGACAGTACAGTGGTTAACCAATTATATTTCAGGTTACATCCTGTAAAAAACGTGTACTTGTAAGGAGCCAGACACAACTGAAGGAGCTAGTGGTGCAAGAGCCTTATAAATCTAGAGGGACAGCAACATAGTTACCTAATGCCTGGAAGAATCACATCTGACCGTTTCTTTCCAGAGCAGTATTGTGAAAGACTCCAATACAAGAAGTGAAGATAAGTGGCCATACAAGGCTACTGACCAGTGTTTAACCAGCTGTACCACAATAAATCAAATAAAACAGTATGATGAAAAGTCAGTGCATCTAGATAAGCAAATTCCCAAATCAGTGATTGACTTTATTTCATATTAACTGTGAAGAATCCTTATTGATCCTAAATACAGATAGTCAACAACAAGATTAAGTTCAGCCAGGAAAGGAGAACTGTCCTTAGAAATTTACAGACTGTAGTTAGTTGTGAATATTTGACAAGTGATTTTATTAATTTTATTTCTTAATAAATTTTGAGTTCAGTGAACAATTTTACAAAGAAAAGAAAACGTGTACAAAATAAATTGTAAATTTTACCAACAGACTTACTTGGATTATTTAAGTTAAATTACAGTTCTTGTTGGTTAATAGTTTAGTTTAATACCCCTCGCAGAGCCTAAATTATAAACAGAGGAGGATCTTGAGAGGAGCATTTTGGAACCTAGGATAATACACTATCATCATACCTAAGAACTTATACAGCGTGATCTTACTTTGATGTCAGTACACCCTTACTCTTTTCAGAGAAGGGGGTATTTCTTATAAGACCAGACTATTATCTGGCACTATCCTGGTATCACCTGATACAACTTTATGTACATGATATCTTTCTTTTATAACTATAGTAACCTCTCGTGACACTGGTGTCTCAGTCTGGGATATCTTTACTACACTGGGGTCTTTTCTTTGAGACATTCAGGCTTATAGGTATCACATCTTCTGAGTTAGCAGTAGGAGAATACGTTTAATAATAAAAATTAATTTTAGGAAAAAGTAGAAATAAAGAAAGCATTTTGAAGTACCATTGAGTACAAACAAAAATTATGGTGACTGGGTACACTGACAGTAATCTTTAATTAATTAGTGTTTGTATTAATTTTTGGTTTGGTCTAATAAGAGAGTTTAAGTGTCTGCAAGATATTATTGTATGAGTATGGCACACTTGGCAAAATTTCGATCTGCCACAGTGCAGACGGCAAAGGAGTTTGGGTTAAGTGGGGAGGCTCTTTTTCAGTATGTCACTACTGAGTGTTACAAGTTTATTGAAAGGGAAGATAGGAAGTTGGAAACAGAAAGGAAACTTCAGGTGGAAGCTGATAGGGAGGCTAAGAAACTGGAAGCTGGGGAAAAGAGATTGCAAATAGAGGCTGAAGCTAAGAGATTGCAAATATATGCTGAAGCTAAGAGATTGCAAATAGAGGCGGAAGATAAGAGGTTGCAAAGGGAACATGAAATATAAAGGAAAGCGCTTGAACTTCAAGGAAATGTTACTGGTAATGGAAGTAGTCCAACTACCTCTGACAGTAGTGCCAGTCAAAGCACCTCAAACGGAGCCATGAATATTAACTTGGATCCATTTGTGGAGAAAGGTGACGTAATAGAGGCATATCTGGATAGATATGAGAGACTGGCCACTAACTATGGCTTAGAGAAGGAAAGATGGAGCCTTAAGCTATCGCAAATGTTGAGAGGAGCTTTTTACGATGTGTATGCAAAACTCGGAAAAGATCAGGAAGATTATGAAATCTTGAAGCAGGCATTGCTGGTTCGATATGAAAAGAACTCACAATCTTAAAGGAAGAAATTCCGAACGGCTAAGCTTCTTCCTGGAGAAACCTACTACCAATTCTCTGCAAGATTAGAAACATATTTAGAGAAGTGGACTACTCTGGGAAAATGTCAAGATCTAAAAGAAATGGCCATGATGGAACAAGTGAGAGAGTCTATGTTTCCAGACATGAGGAAATTTCTTATGGAACAAGGAGCAGAGAGATTGGGAGAGATTTTAACAGTTGCTGAAAGATATCAGGCAGCTCAGGCAGAAATAGCAGGCGTTAAGAAGAAGCAAGGAGAATGTAATAGGCCACCACAAAACCAGAATAAGTTTGATAATAGGGACCAACAACACAAATAGAAACAAGGTAATGACAAAACTAAATTTGACCATAGAGACAGGAACCCTCAAGTACAAGATAAGAAACCCTACAAACAGGGTAACAAGTGGTGTAAAATTTGCAAAATGAACAACCACAACACTTGGGACTGTAAAATGAAAAATCCTCCATGTCACGCTGCATGTCTCGCAACAGGGAACAAGGGAAAGAAGGAACTGTCAACGACTCAGAATAGTCTTCATCATTCCCCTTGTGTGTGAAGAAGTAACTTGTAACGGCACTACTATCACGTGCCTCTATGATACTGGATTGGGTTTTTGACTCGGTCGTGAGTTCTACCCTGGTGCATCCTGACCAATATACCACAGAAACTGGAGATACAAGGAGCAACCAAGGACATAGCAACCATGACACGTCCCATAGCTATGATCAATGTCAGGACTCGCTATGTGGAATGAGTGATAAGAGCAGCAGTGATAAAGGAACCAATCTACCCTCTGATATTGGGGTGTATCTATGTGTTTTTGGGAGATCCAAAACGACATGTGATCATGGCGGCAGTACAGACCAGGTCACAATCTAGGAAGGAGGAAGACAGCTCAATAAATACTCATCCAGAGGAGATGAGGAAGGCACAAGCTGAAGATAGCTCATTAAAACCTTGTTTTAGCAAATTGCCAAAAAGCTATAACCCCCCAACAAAAGGAGAATTTTATTTGAAGAAGGGTTTGCTGTTCAGGAAAGTTGGAACAAGACCCAATGAGCACGGACAGTTAGTACTGCCATCTTCGTATAGGGCAAAGGTTATGGAGTTGGGACATGCTATACCATTTAGTGGACACATGGGAATTAGCGCCACGGGACAACGAATAGCATGTCACTATTTCTGGCCAGGTATTACTGAGGATATAAAAAGATATGTAAAATCCTGCCCAGAATGTCAATGGGTAGCTCCAAAGCACTTAACTGCACCTGCAACTCTTGGAGAAATGCCAATCATGGGAACTCCATTTGAAAGAGTTGCAGTGGATATTGTTGAACCTCTCACCCGAAACAAGAGGAGAAACAGTTATATTCTTACTCTGGTGGACACATGCTCTATGTGGGGAGAGGCTGTAGTCGTGTCATCTATAGATTCCAAACATGTGGCTGAGGCGTTTCTTACAATATTCACTAGGTTATGTTATACCCACCAAATCTTGACTGATAATGGCTCTGAGTTCAAGGGAAAGCTAACTGAGGAATTATTCAGGATCTTTCAAGCCAGGTACTTTCACTGTAATCCCTATCACGCCCAAGGGAACGGGCAGGTAGAAAGATTCAATGGGACTGTTATTTCTATTCTGCGGAAGCTGGCACATGAGAAACCTGACACGTGGGATCACTATTTACCCGCTGCATTGTTTGCCTACCGGGAAGTTCCACACAGCTCAACAGGTATGGCTCTGGCAACGTTGTTATTTGGCCGGCCCATCATTAGAAGCCTTAATGAGGACATGGACAGATGAGAAAACAGAAGAGACAATGACCTCATCATATTAGTATGTGAACGAGTTGACAATTTGCTTAAAAACTAGCTGGAAATTAACAAATGATAATCTGAGGAAAGCCAGAAGGAAACATGCTGCTTATTACAACAAGAAGGCGAAGGATAGAGAACTAGCTGTTGGAGAGAAGGTGCTTCTTCTGTTACCCAGCAGTAGCAACAAACTTCAAATAGGATGGCAGGGCCCCTACACAGTTCTAGAAAAGCTATCTAGAACCAATTACAAGATAGACAAAAAGGGAAAAGAAAAGGTCTATCATGTGAATCTACTTAAGAAGTATTATGATAAAAATGCCTCGGAAGGAGCACATTTAATGACCCTGGCCATAGCTACTGAAATGAAAAATGAACCTCTTGCCTATATGAATATTCTTTAAGACCCTGTGAAACTCATGAGCAGGTAAAAGTCAGTAACCACTTGACAAAAGGGCAGAGGGAGCAGATTCAAAATGTTTTGGAAAAACATACAGACGTGTTAACGGACAAACCGTTGCACAAAAACTTGTTAGAGTATGACATGAAATTACTAGACCCAACACCGATTTGTACGAAACCTTATTCATTTCCCTTCGCCAAAGAACAAGCTTTAAAGGGAGCGATAGAGTACTTATTGCAGGAAAATATCATTTCCCAGAGTGAATCACATTATAGAGCCAGTGTTGTTTTGCTGAGGAAACCCTCTGGTGAACATAGACTCTGCATTGACTACAGGAAATTAAATGCCGTAACAGTGGATTCATTACCGGACACGAATCAGCTGTTTGCCAGGTTGAATAAGGCAAAATATTTTTCTAAAGTGGAGCTAAGTAAAGGGTATTACCAGATTCCCGTCAAGCCTGAAATCAGACCATTGCTGGCCTTTAACACTTCGGAGGGGCACTATGAGTTCAATATGTTGCCTTTCGGTTTGAAAAATGCTCCTAGTGTTTTCTCCAGGATGATAAAGAAATTACTGGATCCCTTACAAAACCCAGCTATCACCAATTTCATGGATGATATCCTCATAGCAACAGAAACATTTGAAGAACATCTATCATCTCTAGAAATGTTATTGGATAGACTCAGAGAGGCAAATTTGACCGCTCGCCCTACTAAATGTTGTATTGGTTGCCAGGAACTGGAATTCTTAGGTCACACAGTATATCAGGGTAATATGACCCCTGACCCCAAGAATTTGGAAAAACTACAGAGAGCACCAAGACTACAAACAAAGAAGGATGTGAGATCTTTTGTTTCACTAAGTGGCTTCTATCAGAAGTATATTAAGGATTTCAATAGTGTATGTGCTCCTCTGACTGATTTGACAAAGAAAGGCAATCCAGACAAAGTTGAGTGGACAGCAGAATATGAGAAGGCATATTCAGACTTGAAGCAAAAACTCACAAGTAGGCCTATACTGAGACTTCCAGATCTGAGTCAAGAATTTGTGGTTAGGACTGATGCAAGCAATGTAGGTTTAAGGGCAGTATTATTGCAAAGATCGCAGTCACAGCCCGGAGAATTGAACCCCGTTGCTTATGCCAGCCGCAAATTGAATAAGGCGGAAAGAAATTACTTAACTGTTGAGAGCGAATGTTTGGCGTTGGTCTGGGCCATAAAGAAGTTCCAGATATATCTTTATGGTAGAAATTTCGTGGTCCAGTGTGATCACTAGCCACTTGTTTTTCTCGCTCAGACTCGGCATGGTAACGCAAAGTTATAAAGGTGGTCTCTTTTGATCCAACCGTACTCGTTTACCATTGAATATATCCCTGGATCTCAGAATGTTGGGGCTGACTTTTTAAGTAGACACCCACATGAAGGAAACTAGGAGAGTAAGAAGGAAGAATAAACTTCCTATTGGTGAGTCAAGAATGAAAGCTCCACCAGATGGTTCACGCTTTTGAATTGAGGGGGGGGGGGCTCTTGTCGTGAATTATGATTCACAACACGCCGTTCATATCAAAACGGCACACCATACTAAATAAAGTGTAGGCTAGACGGACCAATGAAACGGCACCCTTATTCACGTATGTTTACAAACGTATTAGGCATCTTACATGACCGGACACCAAATCTGTGTTACCGAGTTGGGTTTGAACATAAACTATAGGACTATGAGCAAAGTACTACATGGATGAGGTCAGTAATTAACTAATGGGACTGTTCCTTTATAAGTATATGCAAAGATTTCCACGGAAAGTGGTATACTAATGGAAAAATTTCGAGTGGAATGCATGGAGACATCAGGCAAGTCAAACATTTTGTTGTTTAGGCCGCACCTATGAAAAGATGGACGAAGTAACGTAAAAGACATTTATTTAGAAAGATAAAGAAGAATCGAGGGCGTACTTTAAGCCTAAGATGAAGGAAATCGCTCCAGGAATAAAGAAGATATGAAGATTTCTAATTTTCCATAAATGAACAACTCGACAAAATTATGCCTGCATTTGAGAAAGCAAACATACTTCAGTCTTATTGTTCTCCGAGACATTCGGCCCTGACCTATATAAGGACGTGCACACTTTCGAAAGCTTGCCACAAAAATTCAAACTACAGCGAGAGCGCCAGTTCTGTCAGTGAGACTCCCGTTGCCTTCTGCATCTGAGAGCAGACTGAATAACCATTAACAGCTCGACTGTATGTACTTGAGGGTAAGAAAGAAAGTATACATTTATATATTTCTAATTAATTAATCAAATTGTATGTTTGGAAGTGTGTAACTGTGTTATAAACCACTGTGTAATTATTGGAAGCAATCCAAGCCTGTGTATATTCAGATAAATTGAGAATGAAATCGGAAAGTGTGTTGATAGTTTTAGAAACGCATTTAAAGGATTATTTCTTGAAGGAACGGAACACACACCAGGAACAAAGGAAAGAATGAAAGTACTAGAATTACTGTATTGATTAAGATATTACATAGTGTTTTCGACAAAGCCTAATAACCGTATGGAGGCGAATCATGGACAGAATAGCTGTAATCAAGGAATTGGAGAAAGATTGTATTCACAGTGAAATAAATTGTGTTATTACTGATTTATTATGTTCTGTGCGTCTACCTGCACCTTGTCTGAAACTGTCTCTTTTCCCCTACATCTGTGGTAGAGAGGTAGAGATAGACAGTAAGTACATTGGTTAACCAATTATATTTCAGGTTACATCCTGTAAAAAACGTGTACTTGTAAGGAGCCAGACACAACTGAAGGAGCTAGTGGTGCAAGAGCCTTATAAATCTAGAGGGACAGCAACATAGTTACCAATGCCTGGAAGAATCACATCTGACCATTTCTTTCCAGAGCAGTAGTGTGAAAGACTCCAATACAAGAAGTGAAGATAAGTGGCCATACAAGGCTACTGACCAGTGTTTAACCAGCTGTACCACAATAAATCAAATAAAACAGTATGATGAAAAGTCAGTGCATCTAGATAAGCAAATTCCCAAATCAGTGATTGACTTTATTTCATATTAACTGTGAAGAATCCTTATTGATCCTAAATACAGATAGTCAACAACAAGATTAAGTTCAGCCAGGAAAGGAGAACTGTCCTTAGAAATTTACAGACTGTAGTTAGTTGTGAATATTTGACAAGTGATTTTATTAATTTTATTTCTTAATAAATTTTGAGTTCAGTGAAACATTTCACAAAGAAAAGAAAACTTGTACAAAATAAATTGTAAATTTTACCAACAGACTTACTTGGATTATTTAAGTTAAATAACAGTTCTTGTTGGTTAATAGTTTAGTTTAATACCCCTCGCAGAGCCTAACACTATAAACAGAGGAGGATCTTGAGAGGAGCATTTTGGAACCTAGGATAATACACTATCATCATACCTAGGAACTTATACAGCTTGATCTTACCTTTGATGTCAGTACACCCTTACTCTTTTCAGAGAAGGGGGTATTTCTTATAAGACCAGACTATTATCTGGCACTATCCTGGTATCACCTGATACAACTTTGTGTCCAGGATATCTTTCTTTTAAAACTATAGTAACCTCTCGTGACACAACGGGATGTAATATATCCCACAATGTCGTTACAAACATATCCTTTTTATTCATTCCATATTAGACGGGTAAAATGGCAGGTGAAATTTTGATAATTAGTGTAAATGTTAGTGGCCTTCTGTGGTGAATTAACACCGGGGAGGTTAATGATGGTATTTAAAATGCAAATATATGTGTCTACATCGTGAGGTCAAGCTATGTAAGACCCTGAGTCTAATAGTTGAAATGGTGTTGATGAGTTCTCAGGGGACCTAACGCTACCTCCCTCAGATCTCACGCTGCGCAATATTTTTATCTATTGTGGGATGTTTGTTATATGGCTACGTGTCTAGGGTAATGCAAGTGTAGTGATAAATGCCAGAAAATAACAACCACAACGTTAACTTAATGAAAAGTAAATTAACAAGACTGGGGTTAAATTTAAAATATTATGTTACAATTTTAATTTCCTGTACTGCAAATCCTTTGGGACAGGAATGTTTAAAACTTAAAAAGAAGTGTGTTTATATACAACATTTAAATGAATAGGAAGGACATCTTGTCCAAAAATGTCACTACTATAATGTTTATTATAATGTTGTTGAAACCATACAGTCCTATGAAGTGTCACTACTGGGAGAGACTGGGTTTCTCATCATATCACAACACAGTTTATATTATCGTGTGGAGAATACAACTTCATGAATTCACATAAGCCCGCACTCTTATGGCTTATCTTTTGGATCCTTTGAAGATAGATGACTTGCTTGAACATACACACTCGTTCAGTACAGTGTTCTCTGGAGGCAGGTAATATTTCACATACAAACAACCAGTATGGTGCTTCGAACTCTGCTGCTCCAGGTTTTGGCTCACTGGGTAATATATGACTCAACCCTGGAACAAGAGGAACAATCCTCCCTAAGTACTCTAGTTATGTATCTCCACCACTAACAATTAAACATCATTAAACATGCATTGTGATCAGATAAAAGAGCTAACCAAATTAGCTACAGTCCCTAACTTTTATTTGTGACTGCTTCATACTCAGGGGGTATCCTCTTCTTACCACATGGTTTCAACGCCCCTGTCACTATACTCTATGTTATCGGCAGTATAATCATCTGGGGTACAATCTTTTGTTTTCTCTCTAGTGAGTTGTTACTCGGGTAGTATGACACTCTATTTATTTTTCAAAATTATTATAACAATGTGATCTGCAATAGACCGCCAGTGACTTTCTGGTCTTACAGTCTTTATATTATATATATATATATATATATATATATATATATATTCATTTCCAACACAATGTACTCTTATTTGCTTCATAATTCTACTTAGGCATGCCTGTGCTCCTAGTATGTCGCAAGCTTCCACAAAGGCAAATGTCGTACAACCAAATTTTGTGGGCGCCCTATCTGGGTTGGCCTCTACATATTAATAATAATATAAATACATTAATAAAATTGGTCATTGTAGCAAAGTAAATTGCTGGAGAGGTTATGATGGTAAAAGATAAGAATGATAGAGTTAGATGTGTTAACCGTGTGAGGTCAAGCTGTGTAAGACCTTGAGTCTAGTGGTTGAAGAAGATGAATTCTCAAGGGACCTAACGCTACCTTTCAAGATCTCACACGGTGCTGTAAATTACTTCTAATGTATGGTGTTTGATGTGGCTAGTGTCTAGGGGATGCAATGAAATGATGGTACATCAAAACAACACAGTATAACTCTCTAATAGAATCTTAATAACTCTGTTGTTTAGTTTTCAAATTGGAAATATTTTTTTGTACAATTTATTGTGCCTGTCCTGCAATCTCTTTTGGACAGGTCTTTTAAAACTGAAGAAAATGTATGTTACACTGAAACGTGAACTGAAAATAAGGACTCTTGGTCCAACAATACTATTATTAATAGTAAAATGTTCCGTAAGGTGTTTCACAGGCTGTTAAGTAATAATTAATAAAGTGAGTCAGTTATTGGAGAGCCTGTTTATGTCATCATTTCCCCGAGAGTTTCTGTTAATGGGTAGGGAACAGTTTTCTCCAGATAAAGTGTCAGATTGCCCAGATTGTGGCACATAACCTGAAATTTCCTTCGTGAAGATTCAATCATTGATATGGCTCTGTAAAGAACATCAGCTCTCAGAGCTCCACTTGACAATTATTATACAGAATACGCTGTACTGGAGACGTTACTGTCTTCACTCGTACTTCAGCTTTCCTGTCACCGGCTGGTAACAGGAAATAAAACCCAGAATTCCATGAAATAAGCACAGGTGCGATGGATGGCACAAATTCAGCTTTGCTGCTGGCTAGACTATGACAAATACTTTTAGTTTTAGTTTCAATTAAAAGTCAAACTTCTAGGATCACATCGACCTGCTTCAGGGACAGCTTTCTACAAAATGGCAAAAACCTAACTAAGTTTTCCATAATATAAAATGCGTTGGCCAATCAGATCGGAAGACTAAGCTTTTCAATTTTGAATTTGAAAATAAAGTCAAAATTACATCTCAATTTTTCAAATGTACGTCGGTCACATTTTGGCATTAAAAGTTAAAAATAGTCTTGTTTTTTGACTTAACAAGTTCTGCCTTTCACTCACTTCAAGATTTCCACTACCAAATAGTTTTAGTTTTAGGCCATCCCATAATATCTCTACTCTTTTGGACTTTGACTCTCCCCTCTTCTGCCTCTTTTTAACAACGCGTGGAAAAAAATTGTCACCGATAGTGAATGCAAAGACAAGCGTCTGTTAGTTCATCTGTCTGGGCATATCTAGTCTTTTGTCAATATCTTTCTTATCTACTGGGGAATTTTGTATTTTTAAACATATTATTTATCAGGAGAAGATAAGCCATCAAACTAACTAGGTTTTATGATCCTAAACCTATTAATAAAGAAGTCCATATATTTTCCAGAGTTAGTTTCAATTTCTAATATTACATAAAGACGCCATCTCTCTCCCCGCATCTGTGTAGTTCAATTCGAAACAACAAGTCTGTGACGTCATAAAATGTACCAATTTGCAGACAGAGCGAGGCGTGTGTGTTTATACTAGTCACTCTGTGTGCTTATGGAACGAACAAATATTGGACTTAGTGTCGAATTTTTCCATCTGCCGCTAACAATATCGCCCGCGTTTGCCTACAATTTTGCTTGTTTTAACCTTTTGTGTCAAAAGTCTCATTCTAAAAATACATTTGCCTCTCTCCTCCTTTTCCCCCTTTTGGTCTGAAACAAGGCTAATTCCGTCAAAATTGTTACCGATATTTTCAAGGTCACTGGCAAACGATAGTACCCTTACACTACGTTTCTGTCTAGCTAAAATCAACGCGCTGACTGGCGTGGGGAAAGAAGACGCGTCACAACTTAACTATTTTTATTTCTATACTATCATACTTTATAATTACAAATAATAATTTTATCGGTGTATCAATGTAATTTTATCACACATCTCCCCACTTGAGAACATGCACTGATGCAAGTTCCAAAAACAGTGATAAACATAGATCAAATTAACTCCTTACGCCTGTTGAATATTCTGATTTGGATCACAGGGATGCCTACTGAGGAAATCTGCACCCACGTTCTGTGACCCCGGGATGTATTCAATAGTGAATGAATATGGCTGTAGGAGCAACGACCATCGTAATAAACGAGCATTTTCGTGCTTTGCCTGTGATAAGAATACGAGGGGCTGATGATCCGTTTGGACCACGAATGTTCTACCATAGATAGATCTGGAACTTACGTATTGCCCAGATCAAAGCTAAACATTCTTTTTCGCTTGTTGAATAGTTTTGTTCCCCTCTGTTCAACTTGCGGCTAGCATAAGCGACTGGGTTCAGTTCCCCATCTTGTGAAGAGGACCTTTGTAACAATGTGGCCACCAGGCCCACATTGCTTGCGTCCGTTCTTATCACGAATTCCTGAGTCAAATCAGGCAATTTTAGTATAGGCTTGCTCGTGAGTTTCTCTTTTAATTCCTGGTATGCTAATTCACACTGGGCTGACCAAACAATTCTATCAGGATTTTCCTTGCGAGTTAACTCAGTCAGAGGAGCACAAATAGAGTTAAAATTTTTGATATATTTCTGGTAAAAACCACACAACGACACAAAAGATCTCACGTCTTTTTTAGTTTGTGGCCTAGGTGCTCTCTGCAATTTCTCAAGGTTCTTGGGGTCAGGGGTCATGTTACCCTGATATACAGTATGTCCCAAGAATTCCAACTCTTTACACATTATATAACATTTTGTTGGTCTAGCCGTCAAGTTAGCCTCTCTTAGTCTATCAAATAGCATAGTCAAAGAGTTAATGTGTTCCTCAAATGTTTCCGTAGCAATGAGTATATCATCCATAAAATTGGTGATGCATGGGTTATTCAGGTGATCCAACAATTTTCGCATCATCCTAGAAAACACACTCGGAGCATTTTTCAACCCAAACGGCAACATGTTGAATTCATAATGTCCTTCCGAAGTGCTAAACGCCAAATAAGGTCGGACCTCAGGCTTTACTGGAATCTGATAATAGCCTTTCCTCAGATCCACCTTCGAAAAATATTTTGCCTTGTTCAGCCTGACAAATAGCTGATTTGTGTCCGGTAATGGATCCACCTGATTTTCTGTGACAGCATTCAGTTTCCTGTAATCTATGCACAGTCTATGTTCTCCAGAGGGTTTCCTCAGCAAAACCACACTAGAACTATACGGAGACTCAATGTGAGAAATAATCCCTTCTTTCAATAGGTACTCAATCTCCTCTTTCAAAGCTTTCTCCTTGGCAAACGGGATCGTGTAGGCTCTCATACAGATCGGTGTTGGGTCTACTAGTTTCATATCATATTCCAACAAATTCGTGTGCCCCGGTTTGTCCGTTAACACGTCCGTATGATCAGTCAGAACCTTTTGAACCTGTTCTCTCTGTTTTTTCGTCAAGTGGTTACTGACTTTTACATGTGCAGGGGTCTCACATGTTTTCAGGGGGTACTCATGAGAGGTGAGTGGTTCATTATTCATCCCCGGTGCTATCGACAAGGACATTAAGTGTGTTCCTTCCTGGATTTCCCTGACAAGATACTTCTTTAGAAGGTTCACATGATATATTTTCTCTTTCCCCTTCTTGTCGATTTTATAATTTGTTCTAGACACCTTCTCTAGAACAGTATATGGACCTTGCCATCCAATTTGTAATTTGTTATTTCTGCCGGGTAGTAGAAGAAGCACCTTCTCTCCCACAAATAGTTCTCTATCCTTAGCTTTCTTATTGAAATAAGCAGCATGTTTTTTCCTGGCTTGTCTGAGATTATCATTTGCAAGTTTCCAGCCAGTTTTAAGTCGAGTGGTCAGATCATTCACATATTGATATGATGAGGTAACAGTCTCTTCTGCCTTCTCATCTGTCCATGTCCTCAACAAGGTTACATATGGACCTTTAATTTTGCTGACTTATTTTGCATGGCACCTGTATGGTCCCTGACTTTGGAAGCCTTATAGTGAGGACGTTTCTTCCTTGTATCATCACTCACAAATCGTCCACTACCAATTCTTTTCCGGGGTTTTTCTCCCCACTTTAATTTCATTGTTAGAGATCTTCTCTCTCTTTTATTTTCCTCCAGTTCACATAATTCCGACCAAGGGATTGTCGGCTTATTCTGGGGTAAAACCACTTTATGTACTCGACACAGAGTTGCCATTCTAACACATTCAAGTGAAGACTGTGTGTGAAAAGGGGGTTCCCATTCCACTTTGTCTACATTATTAAATTTATTTTTATTTTCAGGCCTAAGTTTGCCCCGTGGCGTTTCTAGGTCCTGATCAATTTCCCCACGTGTGGGTGTTTCCTCATGAAATATGCCGCAGGCTTCTACAAAATTCTCAATAACTATGTTTACGTCTGGCCAATAATATTTTTGAGAAACCTTTTGGCAGATGGTACCTACTTTCTCGTGGTCCCCATCTTTTCCAACATGTAAGCTCCTTATTACATCTGCCCTATATGCCTTGGGAAGTACCAACTGTCCGTGACCATTGGATCCAGTTCCAGCCTTCCTATATAACAATTTGTCCTTCATATAATAATCCCCTTTGCTTGGAGGTGTGTGGCATTTAGGTAATTTTCTAAAACAAGGCTTGAGTGTCCTGTCCTCAGCCTGTGCCTTCCTCAGCTCCTCTGGATGAGTATTTATTGGTTCATCTTCTTCCTTTCTGGATTTTGATCGGGTCTGGACTGCTGCCAAGACCACAGATCTCTTGGGATTCCCCAAGTAGACATAACGACATCCCAATATCAGAGGCTAGATGGGTGCGTCGATCACTGCTGCTCTGATTACTCCTTCCACATAGCGAGTCTTCACAGTTATCCTTGCAATGGGAAGTGTCATAAATGGTATGTCCTTGGTCGCCCCTTGTATCTCCACTGTTTCTGTGGTATACTGATCTAGGTTCACCAAGTCCGAACTCACAACAGAATCAAAATCTAAACCTGTATCATAAAGGCACCTAATGGTGACCCCATTACATACAACATCCTCACACACTGGGGGTGATAAGGTTCCTGCTGTCCAGCAGGTTTTACCTTTACTTCCTTTTTTTCTCCAACTTCATAGCAGCAAATCCAGCAGGTTTCTTAGTACAAACTTTGATGTCATGTCCTTCCCTCTTACACCATCTACAATATAATCTACCTTGATGAAAGGGTTTTCTTTCCTCATATTTCCTGTCATTGAATTGTGGGTTTTTATTTCTATAATCATTGCGTGGCCTATCAAAATTTTGCTTACCCTTGTTACCTTGATCTTTGTTGTCAAATCTATTAGAGTTTTGTGGAGCCTTATAATTGTCTACATGTTTCTTTTTGGCGCCAGCTACCTCTTCCTGGGCTGCCTGATACCTCTCAGCGACATTAAGTAACTTACCCAGCCTCTCTGCACCTTGTTCCATGAGAAACTTTCTCAGGTCTGGAGCCATGGACTCTCTCAATTGCTCAATAAGGATCATTTCTTTAAGATCTTGGGTTTTTCCCAGAGCAGTCCATTTCTCCAAGTAAGTCTCTAAACGTGCAGAGAACTGGTGATAGGTCTCACCCGACAGTAGCTTCGCATTTCTAAAGTTTTTCCTGTAAAATTCTCCATTCTTTTCATACCTTAGCAAAAGAGCCTGCTTTAACATGTCATAATTGTCTTGGTCATCTTTGCTAATTTTGGAAACACTTCATAAGATATTCCCCTAAGACCCTGGGATAACTTTAAACTCCACCTTTCTTTCTCTAACCCATAGGTGGTGGCTAAAACCTCAAATCTGGATAAAAATGATTCAATGTCATCATCCCTCTCAACAAAATGGTCTAAATGGAACCCCATAGCTGAGGTTGAGGCTCCCTGACTAGCAGTGGCATCGGAGGTAGAAGGGCTGTTACCACCTTCAGGAGCATGGCCTTGTAATTCCAACTCCCTTAGTCGTAACTCATGTTCCTCTGTAACCGTTTTTCTTCTGCTTCCCTTTCGGCCTTTTTCTCTTCTCTTTCCTTTTCTGCTGCCTGTTTCCTTTCCTCTGCCTCCAATTTCTTCTCTTCAAATTGGAGCCGCTTAATTTCAGCCTCTCTATCCGCCTCCAATGCCCTAGCCTCTTTGTCAGCCTCAATCTGCAGTCTTTTTATTTCTTTCTCTACTTCTAATTTCTTCTCCTCAGCTAACCTCTTATCTTCCCTATCAGCTTCGAGCTGTATTCTTTTCTCCTCCCTCTCAATAAATTTATCCACCTCTGACGTCACGTATTGAATCAGAAGTGGGCCCTCTAGACCCATTTCTTTAGCAGTCTGGACAGCAGCAGATCTAAATTTGGCCAAATCTGCCATCTTATCAATTTTAACAATGTTATAAATGTACTACAATAATATTAATATAAACTCTAATTAAATTATTCCAGGCTCTGACACTTTATCAACTTCCCAACTCCTGGGTAATAATTATAATGGGGATTCCCTGGGTTAATAATAATGGTGTTCCTAGGTACAATCCCGGGACAGGAGACCCAATTTATGTAGCAAAGTAAATTGTTTTAGAGGTTATGATGGTAAAAGATAAGAATGATAGAGTTAGATGTGTTAACCGTGTGAGGTCAAGCTATGTAAGACCTTGAGTCTAGTGGTTGAAGAAGATGAATTCTCAAGGGACCTAACGCTACCTCTCAAGATCTCACACAGTGCTGTAAATTACTTCTAATGTATGGTGTTTGATGTGGCTAGTGTCCAGGGGATGCAATGAAATGATGGTACATCAAAACAACACAGTATAACTCTCTAATAGAATCTTAATAACTCTGTTGTTTAGTTTTCAAATTGGAAATATTTTTTTGTACAATTTATTGTGCCTGTCCTGCAATATCTTTTGGTCAGGTCTTTTAAAACTGAAGAAAATGTATGTTACACTGAAACGTGAACTGAAAATAAGGACTCTTGGTCCAACAATACTATTATTAATAGTAAAATGTTCCGTAAGGTGTTTCACAGGATTTAGAAGGGGCCACACAGACAGAAACACAAAACACAGTGCAGGCTTTCGAAAGTTACTATAGGAACCTGTACACAGAAGAAAATGTTCAACCGTATATAAAAGATAGATTTATGCAATTTACCAAAAATTATCTGACGCAGACAAACAAACACTAGACACTGAGCTGACACTAACAGACTTAACACTCGCAGTGAATGCAATGCAAAAAGACAAATCACCAGGACCTGACGGACTTACGTCAGAATTTTACCAACACTTCTTTCCTACCCTAGGGCCTCTTTTACTACAAGTATACAAAGAATCCTTTGAGAATAAGAAACTCCCACCAAGTCTTAACATGTCTTACATCACTCTAATACAAAAACCAAATTCCGACAAAACACCTCCTTAAAAACTACAGACCAATTTCACTCTTAAACGTAGATTATAAAATTTTAACACAAGTCTAACAAACAAACAAAAACCATTCATGGCGACCCTCATACACGAAGACCAGCAGAGTAGCATCCAGCACAGAAACATCCATGAAAACCCACATTTCATAAGAGACATAATCACCTACACACACAAGAAGGATTGTCAGTCTTCGGTTCTTTCCCTTGACCAAGAGAAAGCCTTGGACAGAATATCACACTCATACCTCCACAAAACATTACTACAATGCAACATAGGTGAACACTTCAGACAATGGATTAATATTCTGTACATGAAGCCCGAGAGCAAAGTGTTAGTAAATCATACATTAACTAACACCTTCAGGCTAACAAGATCTGTAAGGCAGGGTTGCCTTCTCTCTTCTTTACTGTATGTTCTTGCACTAGAACCACTACTAGAGAACATTAGAAAAGACAGCTCTATTAAGGGCACTTTCATACAAGGGAAAGGTGAACAAAAGTTGCTCGCTTATGCGGACGACACCATCTTTTTCCCACCAAACAAAAAGTCTATAGAAATTATCCTAAACCCATTCACATATGTTAGCAAAGGTAGCGGAGCAAAAGTAAATGTTCAAAAATCAACAATAATGGGCATAGGAAAATGGAAGAACAAAGCAGACTTTTCCTTTGGACTAACACCAACAAACAACATCAAAATATCTATGGTATAACCTTTCCCTCACACCCAAATCGCACACACAGAGACATATGGAAAAATCTTACATCCAAAATACGAGACATGCTGCACAGATACAAATACAAAATCACAACGATTTTTGGACGAAGTTTAATTGTAAATACATACATTTTCCCTAAGCTACTTTACATTGCCACAGTTTTCGACCCCACAAAACAGACCATCACAGATTTAAACAAACAGGTCAGAGCATTCGTTTTTGGTCGCACAATTTACAGCATTGAACACAAGATACTTATGCAAGAAAAGAAACACGTAAGGACTGCCCTTCAAGACATAGAAACAAAGATCCAGGCACTCAGAATTAAACACACATGCAGCATCATCAAACGACACACACTAGCTCATTATTACATGGGACTCAGACTTTCCAAACTGAGACCACTGAACAATGCAATCCCCATCACTTCGGCCCTATGCCCTCATTTTATAAGACATGCATACAAGCCATCCAAGGACATGAAAAATTAATTCACCAGAAAACAAATGCAATATATAAACATTTAGTTAAACTCCAAGCACCACCATTACACCTAAGAATTAAAAGATGACAGAAATATGCTTTAAAAAATTACACCGAAACCTTCACTAACTTGCACAGCCCGAAAATCACTGCTAAAGCAAGAGAGGTCACTTTTAGACTAATATACAACATGACACCCACAACAAAACGAGAAGCACACAGATCCAACCAAATAACAAAATGTCAGCTATGTAGGAAAAGCATCCAAGAAACAGAAGATCATTTGTTTTTTGAATGCAGTACAATCACATCTACAATGAAACTACTGCAGAAAATCATCGATTTCCAAACACAAAAAAATCAGATATCTACAAAGCAATCATGTAAAACAAAATTCCGAAAACAGCAAATAGCACACACGCATTGATCTTGATTATTTTATGAGAATTTCGGAATCAGATTTGGTGTTTTCGGAATCTTGCCATGTTTAATCATCGTGTTTTCAACGCTGGTTTATTTCTGCACATATTTCGTTAGAAAGTTTTATCAATCGCCCCTGAGATGGTACCTCTTCCTTAACGAGGCAGCCTTGATTTGTAAAACGACTCTTTCTTTCCCCAACGGCCCTCCCTCCGTCTCATTACTATCTCATTCTCTGTCTATCATAACATTTTGTAAGTCCGCTTTCGGCCTTCTGTGCCCCCTCCCTTCCCCAGTCCGTTTATCCTCTCAAGTACTTCAGCTCGAACTTTTAAGCAACTCATATATTCGCGGGAGGTCATGTTGACCACAGCTCTACATGCCGTTCAAGTGTCAAGGTCTGACCTTGCCTACTGATCCCAAGTTTGTTCGTGGGAAGTCTTTGACGCTTTTTATTGTACTGCTAATACCTAAGGGGGAAATAATTGACAGTACGAAAAAAAAATCACACAGCATTGCCTAACATTTTAATCATGAATGTATATATGGTATATATCACACGTTGGCTGGTTTATTATTATGTAAATGAAAGTAGACCTTTGGTAGGAATATGTGTGTACGAGTGCATTTGACTTTTATTTGTATTTCAATTTGGCCGTGTATTTTAACAATGAGCATGATGATTGTAATATGGTGTAAAAAGCAGCGATCGATATATACATATATATATATATATATATATATATATATATATATATATATATATATATATATATATATATATATATATATATATACATACAAATGTGTCTTTTCTTTCTTTCCCTAACTTCCCCACCCTTTTTAACACACATCCCCATCCTCCCTCCTCCTCCCCACACACACACAACGTTAAATATGAGTTACTCCATCACCCAATATTTTTGTCTTAAGTACACGCATGTGCGAGGGTGTTTGCATGTTAAAATGTTTCATACTCCCTTACAAATAAGACTTACAAAGCACAGGAAATCTCTACATTTTATTAAGGTACTCCGGGAATAGGAAACTGAAGAAAGACACTGAGTCAGAGGGTATTGAAGTTAAAATTAACGACACCCCCAGACGCGGGCAAGAGGCCGATTCAAGTCTCTTTTATTCATCTGAGCAAACAGTCTGTGAGTCAGGATTGGCGTCAGTTGTGATTTACATTTCATATTTTATTACTAACATGTGAACTAACATATATAAATATGAAAATATTACCATGTGAATGTTAATATGTGAAACTCGCTATTGGATGTCAAAGTCATTTGAGGCTGGCAACCTCAGCGTATAGAATGATGATTCATGAACCACCGCTGCACGGCCTGGTGACTGCTTTATTGATAGTTTCGTAACGAGAACTAAAAGCATAAAGTTATTCCAGGTTCCCTATGGAGCAGGAAGCGAAAGATGAAAGAAATGATGTACATTCTAATTATAATAATTACATTGTCAAAGCAGTATAAATGTCCCTATAAACATATTCAGTTCAAAATTAATGTAAGTTTTCAAGCTTAAACCAGTATAAATGGCTATGTGAAAATATTCATTTTAAAGTAATGGAAGTTTCAAACTTTTCAATCAGTGTAAAACATAAACGAAAACATTTTCAATTTAAATTGTGAACACTTTTCAATCAGTGGAGATGTATATGTAAACAGACTATTGTTAACTTTTTCATTTAAATATAAAGTGACTATGAAAGCTATTCTATTTAAATGTAAAGAAAGTTTTATCCCGAGGGATTAAATTTAATTCTCATCGAGAGTAAAGTCTGAGTAATTGGGATGGTGGTATGGGAAGATATGAACTCATAACTATGGGATGAAAACGCCATATTCAGAAGAGCGTTTCGTTCTATTCATTTACCATAGTTATTGGTGGTACCAGCAGAGAGTACCATCTCTGGAACCAGAAGGGAACCGTGGCCAAAGCTTTAAGACGAAGGACCCACGTGGTAGACTCTCTTTGAGATTTCTGGGAAACGAGCTACCCCCGACAACTTTGATCAGAGACGAGCGGGAGCAGAGTGAAAAGAACCAACACATAAGAAGGAGCAGAACCGTCATTGTCAGCTAAGTTCAAATACATGCTGCCACTTGAACTTCTTGTAACATCTCAAAGTCCTTAAAGACCATGATGATAACTTTTCTTGATTCATAACTATTCAAATATTTTCCAGCTGTTAAAACTGTTAAGTGATTATTAAATTGTGTTATTTGTAATATTACAAATTTAACTTCGATTTAGTCATTTTATAGTTATTGCATGTTGTTTCAGTCAATTTGCTACACACACTCTAAACAGAGCTGTACTAAAATAATTGAATTCAACTGAGTAAATCAGGGGTGGGGGCTTAAACAAGCTGAAAGTAATAAGTGCTTAAATCCTTCACAAAAGCGTCGGCAGAATTACAGAGTTAACATACTCAGCCAAAGCAGTATTGTTCTCGCTTGTTCTGAATATCTTGTGAAGTCTCCCTTTGTAAAAGAAGTGTCAGCACCCTTCTATCTACATCTCTGCCAAGAGTAATCTTGTGCGAAGGTAGATACCTTTGAAGCCCTTATTAGATACTCTTTAGTTTTGGCCACTGTTGGACCATTACTGCAAAGCAGGGGAGGCAATACCGTCACAGTAAGATCAAAATTGGACGGCTAAAATATTTGGTTATGTAAAAAGCTGTGTTGTGGAGGCAGCCAAAACATTCTCTGGCTCCTGAGATTTTAGAAGTCCGACTGCGGCTCCACTAAAAACAGTTTTTTACTAATCAAATGGTATAAAATTCGGAGTTGGAGTCCAGTTTCCCTAAAAAAACTACCGACTCCACGACTCCGACTCCGCAGCCCTGGTAAAAAAAAAGACATACCACCTACTGAAGAATATAATAGAGGGAACAGTTGAAGGCAAACGTGCAAGAGGAAGATAACGCTATAAGTGGGAAGATAACATCAAGACAAGAGACAAGAAAGAGTCTATCAGTGTACCATCAAGACAAGAGACAGAAGACATTCGGGATCCATTGCAACCGAGCTTTATTATAGAGATGGCACCTGATGATGATGGTGTATAATAATGTTTTACAAATATAATTATATTCTTTGTCACATGGCTCATGGTAACCTTCATGTCAATTGTTATTTGTAGACAACAGTGTCCCTGACAGCGCATACAGTGTTGATGACATTCTGACAAAAATTTATATCAATCAACAAATCAATACTATTTAGCTCCCCAAGGAGCATATGCCTTCAACAAACACGTGACATGTTCTCCTGTCACGTGTCTTTAGCGCCAATTATTTTGACGCCTCCCTCATCATGTTCACTTCTGTCTCCAGTTCTTTTCTTCACGTTTTTTTTTGAGCTACCCCTGCCGCCCCTTCCCTGGGGATTCCACAACAAAGGACTGCTTTGTAATGCTTTCAACAGGTTTCTTTAATGTGTGTCCTGTCCTTCGCCACCGCCTCCTTCTCATCTCTTGTTCCACTGTTTCCTGTCTGGTTCTTGTCATCAGTTTCACATTGGTGACCTTGCCATACTGTTACAATCCTATGGAAGCACCCATTTATGAAAGTCTGTAGCTTTTTGGTTGTTGTTTTTGTTATTATCCATGTTTCAGAGCCATTCAATAGGACTGACTTATCATTTGATTTGAAGATTTTTATTTTTGTGTTGGACTTGATTTCTCTTGATCTCTGTATGTTTCACAATGCAATGAAAGCTCCTCTTGCTTTTTGTATTTTTATTTGGACATCATTGAATGCTTCTCCAATCTTTTTAACATGGAGTTTTATCTAAATGTAACACTGCACCTTTTCTTGACACTTCAAGATGTCATCTCATATCATTATGTGCAGAATAGCATGACAAATTTCCTTATAGTACATTAGAAAACCAAGTTCATCTGTTAAACTGAATATTTACAGAATTAAAATACATTTGGTATAATAACAATGATAATTAATCAGCCTACAACACGCATTAAATAAAGAATTTATTTTGCTAGAGCACATAAAAGCAGTTAGTCAACAACATAACACAGTAACTATTGAGTTAAAGTCAACAAAAAGTCAATACTATTATGTACCCTCATTTATTAAACTAGAATCAATATATTCTGTTTACAAAATTTCTTTCAACGTATAGTTTTAAATGAATGTTATTCATGTACTCAATTGCTGAAATAATCACAATTAGCTAAATTATTTTGGCCATCAACAAGGATAAAACACCTTTCTGAAGACCATAAAAGAAGGCATAGTCGATGGCAAACGTACAAGAGGACGATAGTGCTATAAGTGGGAAGATAACATCAAGAGAAGACCATGATAGAAGGCAGAGTCGATGTCAAACGTACAAGAGGACGATAGTGCTATAAGTGGGAAGATAACATAATGAGAAGAACATATAAGTGGGAAGATAACATCAAGAGAAGAACATGAACAAGTCACACAGAGTACACCATCAAGACAAGAGATAGAAGACGTTGGAGATCCATTGCAGCCGGCCTTCGTTGCGGAGATGAGAGATGATGATGGACCAGTAAGGAAGATTAAATAATTTGTCCTTCAAAGAGAACGAAATAATTGTCGTCAGATGGCATAAAATATTAATCTCGTTGTGACAAAAGCTGGTGACAGACGGTCCTGTATTTGCTGCTCATGTGATAGTAGATAAAAATATTCACGGCCGAATTCGTGGACTCAAGAAGAAAACCGAATATATAAATACAGACAAACAAATTTTTGTAATTTCCTTTTGTAAAAAGATCAGGATCTACAAACAAGCCAACACTAACCAAACCACTGGGGATGAAGCAGGCTATAAATAGGGCTGATATCGCAATCACCATCTTGGTCACTTTCTGGTCGCGACTAGAAGCGGTCTTGCTTTTTCCATGCCCGGTTGACATTTGCCGCCATTTTGATTTAGTTCGTAGTTTCACCACAACTGTGATTGTACACACCACAATTATGACAAACGCACTGAGATGGATGTTGCTGACTTTAACAACCACGCTCTCTATCTCTTGTTTATCAGCAGTGAATATTAGACCAATGAGAGTTTTGTTTCTTCTGGGGTAATATTTCGTTGCCAACCTGTAAATGTAGTATAACGGTGAAGCGTTTGCCATCACAACAATGAAGATGCACACGATAATCGCCGTGACGCGTTTACGTGTGAATACTGTCTTCATCTGAAATAATAAGCAAAATTCGCGATCAATATTTTTATTAACTTGTCAATTAAGTACATATAATACAATCGTCGGTGTTTAGATTTTTTACCCATTAATATTCACATTCATTTCATAATTTTTCTTTGACAAAATAAACAGAATGTAAAACCAAGCATTGAGAATTATAACAGGGGGCATGAAGTCAACACCCATTGAAGAGTTGGAAAAGACTACTCACCTCCAGCCTATAAAGGATAGAAGAGATAGCAGAGCCCAGCAACAAGCCGAGAAATGCAGGAGGCTGATAGACCACTCAATGCACCAGAGAATAAATGGACTTGGAAGGGGAAAACTGAAGGATAGCAACTCTGTAGTGACAGTCAAAACAAAGATGAGAGCAGACCCCATAAAAGCAATATCAACAGCTACGCCAATATGTACTGCACACAAGCTACCATTTTGGAAACAACAGTTCTTCCCTGAAAAGATAGAAAACGTTCCTGGTATTGAGAGAAAGAACAGCCACAATGAAACAGAAATGAGATCCTAACCACAAAATATATAGAGAGAAACATTACCCAAGCAACACCTGGATCCATGCATACACAGATGGATCAGCAACTAATGCAACAGAAGATGGGGGTGGAGGAGCCTTCCTGAGCTTAAGCAATGGCACACACAAAAAAAGATAGCAGTCGCAACAGGAAAATTTTGAAGTAACTTCAGAGCAGAGGCATAGGCCTTAAAAACTGCATGCGAAATTCTAATGCCAGAAGAAAGCTCAGAGAGACCAGTAGCTATCTTCTCAGATGCACTGTCAGTAATTACAACGCTGAAAAGTCAAAGTAATGCTGAACTGGATGACCAAAGAGTAACACTTCACAGACTATGGCAGCAATTCAAAAGAGTCGTTATACAGTGGATCCCTTCTCAATGCAACATCCCTGGAAATGAAGAGGCTGACAGATTGGCAAAGGAAGGGGGAAAGCTTCCTCAACTTGACACAAATATAACTTATGAGGAGTCCAAGAGTTTTATCAAGCGCAGATACAGGCACAAGTGGGAAGAAGAGCATCCAGGCCATACAAAAAATGATCCGTATTACCAGCTCAGCAGAAGTGAACTAGTGTTAATCTTTAGACTTTGCACAGGTCATAACAGATTGAGATACCATCTATTCAACAAATTAAAGGTAGGAACTATTGATGAGTGTGACTGTAGCACCGATAAAATGACTGCCGAACATCTGCTTCAAAGGTGCTGTCGTAATTTTTATAGATAGGCCTAAGATATTTATGGTCCCGTCCGAGCAGAGGTGATGTAGTGAGAGCTATGTGAGAGGAAGGTGTGAGAAATAGTCCTGTTTACGAGGAGAACTGGTGTAAGAGAAAATACGGTCTTGGATTGGGTAGTTGCTCTAAATCCAGCCTATCTAGTACGACACACTTTAATGGAGAGGCACTTTCTCACTTGAAAATTACACTACCCTCACGTACGCACACCCAAACAATTTTGTGACATAAATACGTACATACGTAGAAAACAGATAACTATGGGTCACATATAAATGGCAGGGAGGTTTTGACCAACACCAATAGCTTAAGGGTTATTAAGTTTATTATATCGTTAGAAAATAGATCACAACATGAATACATAGTTATCATTACATCAGTGAATTATAGTTACATAAGAGAAAGAAAATCTACTCTCATAAAACCCTCCCTCTGGTATATGGAAAACTAGGGAAGATCCCAACAGAGGTGATTTACCCAAAAGATCAGAACAATGATTGCTAATGGGAGGGGGAGTAGTCAGGACGGATAAAGAATATGTCCTTAATTTAAACTATCCCGTGGGCCTTCAGACTTATAGCACGTTTCACTTGCTTTGCCCTCAAACAAATGTAATTATCTGATTAACCGTCCAACGTATTAATGCCATTTTTTGCATACGATGTTATATCGGGTTAGACCCAACAAATATATACTTTATATCTGTGTATCTTGTCTAGTTCCCATAAACGAATGAAATCCTTTGATCTTTATCGGCATACTAATTATTGTGTATCGAGAAAAGAAATTTTACCACTTCAGCCACATATTCTGTGAATTGATTAGGCATAAGCGTGTCTACTATTACAATAATGTGGCTATCACGTTTGCACATGAATAACAGTTGAAGATGATTTCTTAAATGATCTGCATGCGAGATACTCGTGACATTGTTTATCATTGACATTTAGTGCGCTACCAAACTGGATATTCATTGATCTAATTATTTCAATAGGTATTACCATTTCTTACTTACTTAGTCGTTCCCCTTCTACCGTGAGGTGTAGAGGTTTGGAAGAGAGAGCGCCAGACTATTCTATCAGCTGTCTTCTTCCTGGCCTGGTTCCATTCTAGTCCTCGGTCCTTCAAAGATTGTCTAATGTTGTCCTCCCAGCGGACTCTGGGTCGTCCTGGAGGTCTGGATCCCTGGCTCTTTGTTTCTCATGCTTGTCGTGGTAGCCGATCTTCTCCCATTCTGCAGACATGGCCAAACCATCTTAGTTGGGACTGTTCTATTTGGGTCTGCAGGGGGTGGGATTTTAGGCCTTGACGTATCGTCTGGTTGCGGACCATATCTCTTCTTGGCCTAATTTTCGTGTGTAAAACACTGGAATTAGAAATTTCAGATGTCGCTATCCAGCGGTGCAATGATCGTTTGCTTATCCCCAAGGCATGAATAGTCCTCTTTTGTGGGTTTGAAATAGAATGGTATAGTTTTCCTCGAGCAGCTTCATTGCAGAAATACTTAAAAATCCTATTTGTGATTTGCTGTAATGTCATAAAATGTACTCGCAGACTCATTTTTCTTACTTAGCCACACAATACTTTTTGTAGACACTTCCCTGATTGATAATGTGTGCGTAACACCGGATATAAACTGTTTTATGTTCAAGAAGTGCAATTTCACGCAATTCACGCTAAAATCATGCCAATTGTTTGATAAACCAATCATGTGCAAATGAGGTCGTATAATTTACTTTAGACGTTTCAATATATGTGTGTGTGTGTGTGTGTGTGTGTGTGTGTGTGTGATGTATGTTGGCAAGTACGATTTTGCTATTATATCGCAAAGAAACGAAAATTGAAACCAATGGCAACATTTTAATGAAAAATTTAATTCTTAGGGTCTATACCATTTCAAATTCACACACAAAATTTCACTTATATGCGTTATATATTCGCTGAGATATAGCATTTTGAAGTTGGGCAAAGCTAGTGAAACGTGCTATAGTAAGAGATAAATAAAAGAGAAAATGTTATATTAGTAGTAACTTAAGAAATAAATTCTTTCGTTCCGTTTCACTCTCTACATACATACAAGGTACAGTGAGCTCACTACAATTATGCTTACCTCTCTGCCGACGCTGCATACATTCCACGGAATTAATCAAACACAATGTATTTAAGACTATTACATTACCTGTTGTTTGTCTAGTTCAGCCCCAGAAAACTCTGTCTAGGCAACTGCTTTTTTTTGTCGGAGATTCGCTGAATTGGTGCGTTGATTATATATTGTTCCTATGTATTCCTCTCCGTTCTGTAGGTATTTGGTTGGGATAAGTTTTTTTTCTAGGTTTCTGTCGTAGTGAATGTGAAAATATTATCAAACAGCAGAATGTTACTCTCAGGCTGTTCTCGGAAGGAAATAGCCGGGTATGACCCGTGAATGCTCTCTGTAGAATTTGGTGGTAGGAAAACTTTACTGTCATATGGGTTTGTTTAAAGAAAATTAGTGCTGTAAATTCTGCCTCATCAGGCCACGAACTTTATAAGAATAAGATGAAAAAAATCTTCTGGAATAGTCAGGTTCCAGTTTAACATTTAAAACAATTTAACATCGAAGTGTTCTGGTTATTTAACCGCTCTCATGGATTGAGAAGGTGGATCTATAAGGGTCTCCAACATCAGATTTTTTTACTGTCAATGTTTGTATGTTTAGGAACATATAATTGGGATGCCATAAGCCATTTGACCATGCATCTCTATAAGAACCGCTGGATCGCAAAGGTATGACCACTTATATAAAAGAGCATATAGATAACAGGTAATCCTACTATATTTATATTCTAACACCCGCGTTTAGGTAAGACCTGTAACATCACTCCGGTATTTAAAAAGAACTACACGAGTGTCTAGCTAATATATCGCTTTTAACACTAACTATGAACAGTTAATTACTTAAGATTTACACAAGATTAAATAGAAATAAATTGTTATTTAAACGATTTCGATCGCCTAGCGTCTTATAATTATTTTACGCATCTATTCCTCGGGAAATAATGGGTAGTTACATTTTCGATTTACACCTGGAGAACTTTGCTATAGGTTTATTTAATAGGTTTAAATTAACACAAAAATCCAGTGAAATATAATGAACTTAACATGTTAAAACTCTTAGATGCTAACAGTATTTTACCGCAAATCAAGAAACTAAGAATATTTCTCCACGTTATTTGTATAGGGAATCCAATAAAATAAGACTCCAAATGCGCGCTAGACTATTCCAGAACTCTTGATAGCAACTGACAACTTGAATTTTAGGATGTTTCATTGTATATTACTCGTAAATTTTTAGAAATCGTTAGCTCCATGTCGGATTCTCGTCTCTCCTGATTCTCGGGAACTTTTAGCGTTTGGGCCGCGAATCAAAGCTTTTTTTTCACAACTTTTTACCGTCAGACTCCTCCGTTCCTCTTCGTCCTGCCGAGATTTCTAACCCCCGTAGACTGTTCGCGTTCACGTGTTAACCAGAGGTGTTAAAAGCTCTGTTCACTCTTAGTGACTACAAAAGACGTTGATAACTGACCGCCTGCCGCCTCTGGCACGCCTCCTTGAAGGGACGACAGTAAGAGATCCAAAGATAGCTTTATGTTAATAGCTCGAGAGAGAAGACAGTAGGCATGGCTAAACTAAAATAAGACAAAAGGCGAATTTCGTGGCTGCTAGCATGATAACTAATTGCATACTAATTAGCACGCGTAGAAATTCCACGTGGGACCCACGTTGGCGATTTGATTTCAACAAAATTGAGGGCCCCCGGTGAGATTCAAGGGTAGCTTCTATTTTCATCTGTCACAGTCGTCCCCGCTTGAAGACATGAAAATATTTTTCATGTTTCTTTTATGACAATGAAGCTGCCTTGATCTGTGCTTCTGGATGATTGGTATGTTTAGTTTCATCTTCTTCTTCCGTGGTCCAATTTCGACTCATAAAATCAGCTCCCACGTTCTTTTTTTCCCGGGATATATTCCACTTTAAAAGAGTACACGGGAGCCGCGCTGGTGTAATGGTTACAACGTTGTACTGGCGACCAGGCTTTCAAGGTACAAGCCCGGGCGTCGGCGCTTGAAGGAGTGTCAACGACCGGGATTTTGACTGAATAATCCTGAGATAAACCCTCTGTGGATGGGAAGGAGCGAAGCTCCTGACCGGGTTGGAATTAAAGTCCTCAGGTTCCCCAGCCTAGCAATGACATGTCATTGGGCCGAAGGGCTGAAAGCCCAAGTGCCGCTGGTTTTAAAAAAATGAAAAAAAAGAGTACACACTTACTAGCAACGCCCAACGCATGATCCTTGCGTTAAATTCCTTATTTGCGCCAAGAAAAGCTAAGGGAGCGTGGTCTGTTTGCACCGTGAATGATACTCCGTAAAGATATTCATCGTGCCTTCTTATGCCATGAATTAGTGCTAGACATTCTCTTTCAACTGTGGAATAGTTACTTTCTGCCGTATTCAGTTTACGACTGCCATACGCAATTGGGAATAACAGATTCGGATCGGTGTCATCTGCTTGAAGCAGGGTTGATCCGATGCCCTGACCCGAAGCGTCGACCCGCAATATGAAAGGTTTTTTGAGGTCAGGTAGCCTCAAAATGAGGTATCCGGACAATTGTCCTTTTAAAGGGACGTATGCTTATTCGCACTTAGAATCCAAAATAACCCTGTCCGGTCGCCTTTTTTTGGTAAGGTCAGTAAGGGGTGCCGTTAGTCCGTTGAAATTTTGGATAAATTTCTGATAGTAAGCACACTGTGATAGGAAAGAACGGGTGTCTTTCTTCGTTCGGGGTCTTTTAGCTGCAACTATTTTCTCAATATTATTGGTAACAGGCCATATGCAGCCTTGAGAAATAGTATGCCCCAGGAAGTCGAGCTTTTCAAACCTGATGAGATATTTGCTAGGTCTGGCTGTGAGATCAGTTTCCTGTAGTCTCCCGACTAGCATAGCAACCGTAGCAATATGTTAGACGTAGTTTTCCGATGCAATTAAGATATCATCCATGAAATTATGAATATGGGGACTGTGCAAAGGTTCTAAAAGCTTCCTCATCATCCTGGTGAACGCTCCTGGTGCTTTGTGCAGTCCGAACGGCATCACATTAAAGGTGTAGTGTCCTTCACTGGTGCTGAAAGCTAACAAGGGTTTAACTTCCTCCTTGACTGGTATTTGGTAATAACCTTTACTCAGGTCAATTTTGGAGAAAATTATTCTTGCTTTGCTAAGCTTAGTGAACAACTCAGAAACGGTCTGTAGAGGTTCGGGCTGAAATCCCGTTACAGTGTTTAGTAAACGGTAATCTATGCACAGCCGAACTTCCTTATTGGGCTTCTGCAACAGTACTACACTCGAACTGTAAGGAGAGGTAGACTCACTGATAATTTCTGCTTGACATAGCTTGTCTATTTCTCCGCGTAGTGCATCAGCTTAAGCGTACGGAATGGGGTAAACTCTGGTTCGGACAATGGTCTCGTTAGTCAATTTCATATCGAATTCTATGAGATTTGTCCGACCAGATACATCCGTTAAGACTGCAGTGTACTGTTTCAGTAGCGCCCTGGTTTCTGTCTGTTGTGCTTCCGAGAGATTGTCGCCGAATTTGACATCTTTAAAAGATTTTGTTTGTTGCAATGGATACTCCATGCAACTGTCGTCATCTTCCTCGTCTTCCGACCGTCAGGAGATGCTCGGAGGACGGCACCGGTCTTTCCAAGTATTTCTTTAGCAGATTCACGTGGTAGACCTTTTCCTTTCCTTGAATAGAGATCTGTAATTAGTGAGGGAGATCTTTTTAAGGACGGTAAACGACCCTTGCCATCCGATGCGAAGTTTGTTGTTTCCGGTTGGAAGTAGCAACAAATCTTTCTCCCCTGGTTGGAGTTCTCTCTCTTTCGCAGCTTTATTATACCGTTGAGCGTGTTTTGCGCCTGCTTTCTTAAGATTGGTTGTTGCTAGGTCCCATCCTAGTTGTAACCTTTCCTTAAAGCTCTGATACATATTTGCTTGCTGAGACGACTGTATCGTCGGCCTTTTGGTCTGTCAGGGATCGGAGTAAGGCTTCTAGTGGCCCCTTAATAGGTCTGCCGAATAAAAGTGTAGCTAGGGGAAATCTTGTAGATGCCTGGGGAACTTCCCTGTAGGGGAATGAAGCTGGAGGAAGGTAAAAGTCCCAATCTTCAGGTTTCTCTTGTCCCAGCTTACGTAACATCATAGTGAGACTTCCGTTGACACGTTCTACTAACTCACTTCTGGCCGGATTATAACGGCTTGTGTAGATGTGCTGGTTCCTCAAGATCTTAAAGATCTCCATCAACAGGCTACGGTATGGGGATGCGTTATCCGTCAAAATGTTTTGAGGGAAACCCAGCCGTGTAAATATCTGCACGAGGGCTTCTGCGACATGCTTGGAATCCGTGCATGTTAGCAGTATAGCTTCGGCTCACAAAGTGCAAGTGTCGACTAAGGTCAGGATAAACCTGTGCCTTCTTTAAGTCCTTTCTAAGGGTCCTAAAATGTCGACAGCAACCCGTTCAAATGGTGTCCCCACTATTGGCATTTCACCCATGGGTGTCATATTCTTGGGTGCCACCCGTTGGCACTTGGCGTAGGATTTCACGTACCTGGTAATCTCAGAGTTCATTCCTGGCCACCAATAGTGAGTTGATATTCGCTGAATTGTGGCGTTTTGTCTCAAATGTCCGCTAAAGGGAAGAGAGTGCCCCATTTCTGAGATCTGGCTTCTGTACTGCGTCGGTACTAGGAGCTGGTTATTCCCTTGATCAGGGTCGCCCGTTCTACGATACAATACGTCATCCTTCAAAAAGATGTCCCCGTGGTGTCTGGGGTCCTTAGCCATGGTCAGTTTTCTAAAGCAGGGCTCCAAAGTAGGGTACTTTTGTTGCGTCTCTTTTACTTCCTTCGGTAGCAAATTTGGCGCAGGCTCCCGTTCCTTCTGGGTTTGCCCTCTTTTGGTTACTGCTGCCACAATCGGCTCTTTCGGTCTCCCAACAAACACATATCTACATCCCAGGATAACTGGGTAGATAGGATCATCCATATCGGCCGCTTTGATAACATCTCTGACAAAATCAGAGTGTATCTCCACCAGTGCGATGGGAAGAGTCATAGGTGCATCACTCCTGAAAACTCCACATAGTTTGACGGTTTCATCTGTCTTTTGACCGAGTCTGACCAAATGCCTTGAAACAATGCAATCAAAGGATAAGCCTGTGTCAAAAAGACAAGATGCTGAAGTACCGTTCAAAATTACAGTTCCTCGCGTTGAGGGTCTCTTCTCCCTCAGGTTGTGAATCCCTGACATTAATTCTTCCTTGCGATGCTTCTTGCAAGCGTCCGATGCATTTAGGCCCGTTGTGTTTGCCCTGATCAGACGTCCCTTCTGTAGGGGTCTGTCCCTTGCCTTGACCTTGGTGGCCGCGCTGCCATGTAGGCCTTGTGGGTTGATCAGGATTGTTGTTGTTGGTGAGATATCGTATCTTGAAGAATTTTGATTTTTCCTGGGGAGGTCTCTGGGGTATGGTTTCTCGTTGGTTATAGTGCTGGGAAGAATTGGAAGAATGGGATGATTGTTCTAGATTATGTTTTCGAGATGGCTCATCGGTTGGTTTGCGTTTTGTGCTGGGAAGTTCGGCAATAGCATTTACGTAACGTTCCGCCTTATTGAGGATGTCATCCAACTTAACTGCGCCCTGCTCAGCCAGAAATCTGCGGGTTTCGTTCTACAAAGTGGTTTTTATTTGTTCTACAAGAACAAGTTCCAGAATTCCTTCATACGTAAGAGGAAGTTCTGAAAGGTCCAGGCACTTTGTCAAATAACCCATCAGGCGTGAAGAGAACTGCGGAAATGTCTCCATGCTCTCCTTTCGGCTGTTTCTGAACATTTGCAGAAATTTGCGAGCGTTCATTTCGAAACGCCCCAGTAAAGCCTTCTTTAACATGTCGTAGTTATATTGTCTGCTTCCCAGCTTCACGTAGACATCATAAGCGGTACCTTTTAGGGCCTATGAAAGTTTTAGGCACCACCGAGAACTCTCTAACCCATACAGATTCGCCATTTTCTCAACTGTCTCTAGGAAAGTGTCAATTTTCTCGTTGGGGCTCTTGAAAGATTCTAAGGCAAAAGACATCGCTGTTAGTTGGGAAGACTGAATTGATTAGAGATCAGTTTACTGAGACTGGGGTGAAGACGGCTCTGCATTACTGGAAGTAGAAGCACCCCGACTCTCTAAAGCCTTAAGTGCCAATTCATGTTGTCTCTCCTTCTCTGTCCTCATGCTGTCTCTCCTCTCTTTCGTTTGCCCTGCGAGCTTCCATGTCTGCCTCAATTTTCTTCTGCTCTAATTGAGATTGACGCTCTTCCGCTTCTTTCTTCTCCGCTATATCTTGTGCTTCCTTCTCCCTAGCATCTGCTCTCTTCTTCTCCGTGTCATATCGGTCAAGTTCTATGTTGACAAACGCGGTCGCTTCTTCTCCTTGCAATCCTGTCTCCATTGCTTCCTCTCTCAGCATCGCCCTAAGTTTAACACGTTCGGCCGTGTCAAAGAACTTAATGCTACTAAGCCGAGAAAAGAAGAAGAAAAGAAGGAGAAAAAAAAACTCTAAGCCGCTTACGAAAACAACACAAAATATAAATTACCTGCGATACCTCGTACGGTTATTAATTTTCTAACCTATAGCTGCTATTATCTGGCAATTAAGGCTCCTAATGCAGACGACTATGCCAAAATAAATGGTAGATCAGCTAACAACTAGAAAAACTACTATTACTATGGTGGAGAAAAACAATTTTTTCTTAATATTCTGAAAAATTTAGGGAGAAAAATAAATTTCTCTTATATTTTTATAAAATTCCACCCAAAACTCTGCTCACCTGAAATCGTTAAGAGAAGGGACGTAATTAAATAGACTTTTATAGTCAGAACGTGGTCCTTAGTATATCTCAACTCCGCGGACTTCAAAAACCTTAGTAATTGATAAACAATCACGCGATCCAACGGCCTTGCACACAATTTTATCATATACCATATATCTGACAAAGATGTTATTATAAACAATAGAAAATACTTCTCTAATGCTGTGGAATAATAAACCTATATTTGTGTATGGTCAAAACACCCTGTAACTAAGATCGTTTGTCTAGGGGATATATTATTTTATTTCCTTATCTCACAAGACGATCACACAACACAATCTATCTAAATGAAAATTTCAGATAAGGTACCGTAACAGACGTTAGTCAATTACTAGACTCAGACTTTAGATCAGATCCTCGACGAGTCGCCCATTATTGTCGTAATTTTTATAGATAGGCCTAAGATATTTATGGTCCCGTCCGAGCAGAGGTAATATAGTGAGAGCTATGTGAGAGGAAAGTGTGAGAAATAGTCCTGTTTACGAGGAGAAATGGTGTAAGAGAAAATACGGTCTTGGATTGGGTAATTGCTCTAAATCCAGCCTATCTAGTACTACACACTTTAATACAGACGCACTTTCTCACTTGGGAGCCGCGGTAGCATAGTGGTTAGTGCACTGGCTTCCTAGCTCAGTGGTCTATGGTTCGATCCCCAGATGAGGTGGGAATTCTTTAGGCCACAAACGGCTCTTGGGTCGACCCAGCCCCAAATGGGTACCAGAGCAACTCTGGGAAGGTTAAGGCGGCCGGCGGGATGCCGACCACATCACCTCTAGTCTGCCGACGGTCAAGATAATGTGGGCCTAACACCATATTCACAATATGCCTCAATGGGCGTGTAACGGATTCCTTTACCTTCTTTTTTACCTTCTCACTTGATACTGATTAAAATTACACTACCCTCACGTACGCACACCCAAACAATTTTGTGACATAAATACGTACATACGTAGAAAACAGATAACTATGGGTCACATATAAATGGCAGGGAGGTTTTGACCAACACCAATAGCTTAAGGGTTATTAAGTTTATTATATCGTTAGAAAATAGATCACAACATGAATACATAGTTATCATTATATCAGTGAATTATAGTTACATAAGAGAAAGAAAATATACTCTCATAAAACCTTCCCTCTGGTATATGGAAAACTAGGGAAGATCCCAACAGAGGTAATTTACCCAAAAAATCAGAACAATGATTGCAAATGGGAGATGGGAGAAGACAGCAATGATAAAGAATATGTCCTTAATTTTAAACTATCCCGTGGGCCTTCAGACTTAGTAAAAGATAGATAAAAGAGAAGATGTTATATTAGTAGTAACTTAAGAAATAAATTCTTTCGTTCCGTTTCACTCTCTACATACATACAAGGTACAGTGAGCTCACTACAATTATGCTTACCCCTCTGCCGACGCTGCTGCATACATGCCATGGAATTAATCAAACACAATGTATTTAAGACTAGTATATGTCCTGTTGTTTGTCCAGTTCAGCCCCAGAAAACTCCGTCTAGGCAACTGCTATTTTTTCTCGGAGATTCGCTGAATTGTTGCATTGATTATATATTGTTTCTGGGTATTCTTCTCCGTACTGCAGGTATTTGGTTGGGATAAGTTTTGTTCTAGGTTTCTGTCGTAGTGAATGTGAAAATATTATCAAACAGCAGAATGTTACTCTCAGGCTGTTCTCGAAAGGAAATAGCCGGGTATGACCCATGAATGCTCTCTGTAGAATTTGGTGGTAGGAAAACTTTACTGTCATATGGGTTTGTTTAAAGAAAATTAGTGCTGTAAGTTCTGCCTCATCAGGCCACGAAATTTATGTGAGTAATATGGAGAAAAAAATCGTCTGGCATAGTCCCGTTCTAGTTTAACATTTACAACAATTTAACATTGAAGTGTTCTGGTTATTTAACCGCTCTCATGGATTGAGAAGTGGACACATGTTTTTACTGTCAATGTTTGTATGTTTAGGAACATATAATTACGACGCCATAAGCCATTTGACCATGCATCTCTATAAGAACCGCTGGATAGCAAAAGGTATGAACACCTATATAAAAGAGAATATAGATAACAGGTAATCCTACTATAATTATATTCTAACACCAGCGTTTAGGTAAGACCTGTAACATCACTCCGGTATTTAATTATTTATATTTTAAAAGAACTATACGAGTGTCTAGCTAATATATCGCTTTTAACACTAACTATGAACAGTTAATTACTTAAGATTTACACAAGATTAAATAGAAATAAATTGTTATTTAAACGATTTCGATCGCCTAGCGTCTTATAATTATTTTACGCATCTATTCCTCGGGAAATAATGGGTAGTTACATTTTCGATTTACATCTGGAGAACTTTGCTATAGGTTTATTTAATAGGTTTAAATTAACACAAAAATCCAGTGAAATATAATGAACTTAACATGTTAAAACTCTTAGATGCTAACAGTATTTTACCGCAAATCAAGAAACTAAGAATATTTCTCCACGTTATTTGTATAGGGAATCCAATAAAATAAGACTCCAAATGCGCGCTAGACTATTCCAGAACTCTTGATAGCAACTGACAACTTGAATTTTAGGATGTTTCATTGTATATTACTCGTAAATTTTTAGAAATCGTTAGCTCCATGTCGGATTCTCGTCTCTCCTGATTCTCGGGAACTTTTAGCGTTTGGGCCGCGAATCAAAGCTTTTTTTTCACAACTTTTTACCGTCAGACTCCTCCGTTCCTCTTCGTCCTGCCGAGATTTCTAACCCCCGTAGACTGTTCGCGTTCACGTGTTAACCAGAGGTGTTAAAAGCTCTGTTCACTCTTAGTGACTACAAAAGACGTTGATAACTGACCGCCTGCCGCCTCTGGCACGCCTCCTTGAAGGGATGCCAGTAAGCGATCCAAAGATAGCTTTATTTTATTAGCTCGAGAGAGAAGACAGTAGGCGTGGCTAAACTAAATAAGACAAAAGGTGAATGTCGTGGCTGCTAGCATGATAACTAATTGCATACTAATTAGCACGAGTGGGAATTCCACGTGGGACCCACGTTGGCGATTTGATTTCAACAAAATTGAGGCCCCCCGGTGAGATTCAAGGGTAGCTTCTATTTTCATCTGTCATAGATGCCCAACATATGAGGAACAGAGAAAACGCATGTGGCCATCACAAGGACTATTTTGGAGAAAATCTACTTGGATATCTTCTTCTTATTCTTCCTCGTTCGCCCTGAAAAGGACGGTGGTTGCGTTGTGTCTGTTTACGTCGTAGCTGTGATATCTGCACCTTTCGGTCGACACATCCGACTTCAGCACGGCATTTTTTAGGGATCGGGTTTGCCTTCCCATTGCGATCCGTACTCGCTCAGCCAGACTGCACTGCTGCAGACTGTTTCCAGGACCACCACGTGGAGGTGGAGTACGGTCTTGACCAGCTCTGGTTCGCTGGTCCTGACGCAAGCAGTGAAGCTATGAGTCGCTGACTGCATTCACTATTGCTGCATCTTTGGGTCCCACTTAGATATCAACAGCCTAAGGTTGACCACTGCTTTCTTTGAATTTATTCAAGTTGACCTCTGAGGGTTAACGAAGAAGAAGATTTCATAATTTTTGATTGTGCAAAGTATAGACCATTGAACCACCACTACAACAGCCCCCCCCCCCCCCCCCCCCACTAGCAGGAAGGCTGCATGACGGTTTTAACCTGCTCTTGCAGTAGCTTTTTACAAGGTATGTAGCTATTTGTGTTACACGTTGAGGATGCCAGTCCATCCACATGCTAGTAATGTATGACATGCCTGTATGTACAATTGTCCTATTCTTTCTTAGTCTCATAAGAGATCCCTGCGGAGCTACAGGTAGCACCCTTGCTTATTAAAGAGAGTTATAACATTTTGCTATAAAGAGCACAAAACAAATGTCTGTGTTAGAGATAAGATAAACACCTATGCAGGCCACCAAGAACCACTTTTGTCAATAGGAAACGTCGAAAGCTTGCCTGGTTTGGGCATGTAACTCGTCATGACTCCCTTTCGAAAACGATCCTCCAGGGAACAGTCGAAGGTAAACGGAGAAGAGGAAGGCAAAGAAAATCCTGGGCTGATAACATCAAAGAATGGGCAGGACACGGTTTTTCCACACTTGTACGCATTGCTGAGAATAGAGAGCAGTGGAGGACCATGTCTGCTGATGCTTCCACCATGGCACCCCTACGACCCATGACGGGTTATGGGTTGAGATGATGATGATGATGATGATAACATCACATTTCAACGTTCGAGATATTTTTGTTAAGATGGCCTAGGTGTGTTCTTGTTTTAATCGGTCTAGTATCCCTGACGTCAGCTACCTCTACAAAATGATAATATTAATGTTCTCTGGCCCATGAGTTCAGGAATGTCAATCAATCAATACCCTTTAGCTCCCCTAGGAGCATAGGCCTTTAACGTCATCCTGTTAAAAAAAATTTTTTTTAACAGCAATTCAGAAGTTTAACTAACACAATCGAAATGTTAATCAAGTAAGAAGTAAGCGAGTTGTAAGAAAATTAGTAACATAAAACAGGGTTCTTAGAAAGTCATGGTTTTTTTTCGTGGGAAAAGCACAATTTTGTAAGAAAATACAATTTGCAAAATCAAAATACACCTACTTAGAATGTATTCTGACAAATGATTTGTTGCATATTTAGATTCAGAAGAATATAAATTATTAGAACATAGCCCAATATTAATTTCCGTTTTTGTTCTATTTTGAGTTAAAATGCACTGCCACTCCGCCCCTTAACCTGTAAGATCTTGAATTCTTTCATGCATAGATTTCCTGTCCTGAGGGTATAACCAGTTTATTGAAATCGTGTGTGTACAGTGGTTAGAGCGATGGTTTCTCTTCGGAAAGGTACCAAGATCGAAACGCGTTGCTGTCACGCTCCAGTCAACCCAGCTGTAGATGGGTACCTGACTCTACTCGTTGGTTAGGGATGGAAAAAGCAGCAAGGAAGGGAACTGGTCATCCCATCTCTCGAAACTGGACCCAGTGAAGGCGGTATTACCTTACTCCGCTACGGCAGTATCTGCTTTGTGACTACCTTTACCTTCATCAGCACCATTTGCATATATTTCTATTCTACAAGAGGTTTTACAGTTCAGTAATAGTTCTTTCCCAACAGTCACTTACGTTTACTGTTTCTGTCCACTCTTGGCGTGAAGTTGATTTTTTTCGGTCCACTCTTGACGCGAAGTTTACTTTTTCTGTTCACTTATGACGTGACGTTTACTTTTTCGATCCACTCTTGACGTGAACTTTACTTTTTCCACCCACTCTTGACGTGAAGTTTACTTTTTCTGTTCACTCATGACGTGACATTTACTTTTTCGATCCACTCTTGACGTGAAGTTTACTTTTTCCATCCACTTTTGACGCTAAGTTTACTTTTTTTCCATCCACTTTTGACGTGAGGTTTACTTTTTTTCCATCCACTCTTGACGTGAAGTTTACGTTATTTCTGTCCGCTCTTGAGATGAAGCGAAGTATGGAACTGAAGTTTGCGTTGTCGAGCCAAGTTTGTCGCATTGACTGCCGTGAGCCCGTGTTGCTGCAGAATTTCTGTGACGTTGTCTATCCATCTGTCTCCTGATCTTCCCTATACCCTGAAACCAGAGCTACTGATGTAGGCTGATAGTAGTTAAGACGGGTCTCCATTCTCATGAGATGGCGAAAACCACTTATCTTTCTTTCCCTCTGTATCAGCGGTCGGCAACTCAGGAGATGTAAGATCTACTTTATAACTACTGAGCTCTTTAAAGATCTAATTTATAACCACTGAGCTCTTTATAGATATAATTTAGAACCACTGAAGTAGAACCAATAAGCTCTTTAAAGATTTACCTTATAACCACTGAGCTCTTTAAATATATATTTATAACCACCGAACTCTTTAAAGATCTACTTTATAACCACCGAGCTCCTTAAAGATCTACTTTATAATCACCGAGCTCTTTAAAGATCTACTTTATAACCAGTGAGCTCTTTAAAGATCTACTTTATAACCACTAAGCTCTTTAAAGATCTACTTTAGAACCACAGAGTTCTTTAAGGATCTACTTTAGAACATACTGAGCTCTTTAAAGATCTACTTTATAACCACTGAGCTCTTTTAAGATCTACTTTATAACCACTGAACTCTTTAAAGATCTACTTTATAACCACTAAGCTCTTTAAAGATCTACTTTAGAACCACTGAGCTCTTTAAAGATCTACTTTGTAACCACTGAGCTCTTTAAAGATCTACTTTATAACCACTAAACTCTTTAAAGATCTACTTTATAACCACTGAGCTCTTTAAAGATCTACTTTATAACCACTAAGCTCTTTAAAGATCTACTTTATAACCACTGAGCTCTTTAAAGATCTACTTTAGAACCACTAAGCTCTTTAAAGATCTACTTTAGAACCACTAAGCTCTTTAAAGATCTACGTTATAACCACTAAGCTCTTTAAAGATCTACTTTATAACCACTAAGCTCTTTAAAGATCTACTTTATAACCACTAAGCTCTTTAAAGATCTACTTTATAACCACTAAGCTCTTTAAAGTTCTACTTTCTAACATCATGTCTGTTTTCAGGTTTTAGTGTATTCAGAATTTGGAATGAGTGCAGCTTGTAGTGTAACTTTTATCTCTGCCGGACGAATGAAGTGAATTTTAACATTCGCGTTTTAACTAGGAATGTTGTGAGCGTACCTGTACACATGGTGACACTGTACATTTAAGTGCCGGGTGGAAAGAGCTAGTCCGCATTTTACCTACTTGAAAAATGTTTGTTTTTGTCTTACATCCTCCTAAAGATCTACCAAATGATGATCCCATGGGATCTACCGGTATATTAGGATCATTGGTTGCCGAGCCCTGCTCTATATATTTGATGATGGGTGTAGTTCCTACACTTTCTCAGATAGCATAGTTTCTCATCGTCTCTCCTGGTAACACTTGGCTTTTCACAAGCATCTTAATTCGTAACGTGTGATTTTCCTATTATGCAGATTAATCTTTCTTCTTCCTCTTTGATCCATACCCGCCGACCGTCAAAGCAGTCAGTGGCCATCACGCCTAGTGGCGTCTTGTAGGGTAGCAACAAATTGATTCTACTTTGTTCGGTCGGCGGCCATCCTTCGTACAGTGCCCCGGTTCATTCTTTGCATCTCGGCTTCCACAGTTCTCCGCCAGGTTGTTTTTGGTCGTCCTCTCTTTCGCTTTCGTTCGGGGGTCCATAGCATAGCTGTTCTTGTAATGGTATCAAGGTTCCTTCTGAGGACGTGGCCAAACCAATTCCAGCGTCTGCCAGCTATGATCGTGTGCATATCCTCCTGGCTACTCCGAATAAGCAGTTCTTGGTTGCTGATGGTATGCAGATTAATAGTCACATTTATAATCTTTTTATTTTTTTATATTAATGATGACAAATATTCCGTTCAACCTCTGACGGTTTATAATTAGGATTCATAGTGTTTTAAATTCCAAATAAGATAAATAACTGCCGATTTGGGAAAGTGGCAACACATGTCTCAAATCATTGTAAATATGACAAATCAAAATTACCAATTATGCGTGTATGTTCATAAAAAAACCATACAAACAAAAACGAGATAAAACTAAACAAAACCAATCAAAACACCAAACAAACATAATATTCAGGGGGAGGCGTGTAAAGCATGGTGGTTCCAGTTAGAAATTTAATTGACTTTCACTTGCCATAAGTCATATGAATTGTAAGAACATCATCAGACCTTCACCTTCCCAATTACTATTTATTAACTTTTGTTCTTGTTAAATACTGTTTGACTATATTATGCAGTTCCCTAGGTCTGTCTATTCTTAACACATCTTCTATATTTATAAGTAAATTTGATGTCTGCAAATTATCTAATATTGGTATTCTCATTTGTTCATACCTCTTACATTTTAACAGGAAATTTTCTATATGATTATCTTGAAGACATCCTGCACAGTAAGGTTCTTCTATTCTGAATTAGTCTTTTCCCAGCTGTAGTCTGAGAAATTTCTTATTACTGGGAATTTTCAATTGCCTAGATATCTGACATTTTCTTGTTGGAGCCTTGAACATCTAATATGGATGTCTTCCTTCCAGATTTTAAAATATATAGTGAAAACATAGCAAATATCAAACCTTTAGCGGTATAGTGACACACAAACATCTCTCTAGAGTGATGAAGGCTGTGATCCATCCTGTCACACGTGTACATGCAACATGGGGGCAAGCTCCAGTCAAGTACACAAAATCTATTGGTTCAAACGGCAAGTCAATTTCATTGAAGGCTGGGGAATAACAGATGTTCAACCACAAAAGGAATATCAGACAGCCCAGGTCCGATATAGCCAGCCCTGTGAATAGAAGAGAGATAAAATGCTGGCCTGTGAATGTAAACGAACATAATTAGGTCACGTGAATTAGAGATACAGATGCATAGTAATGCGTTGGAAATTTGTAATCAACGCAGGGACACTAAGGAAAACTATAGAGAACCGGTCTGTCCAACCCAGTTCCTATAAAACTGAGATCTAGTGTAGTAAAGCCTCTAATGCTTTACTCCACTACACAGGGAAATACAGTTCGATCACGATGGCCTCTTAGGCAGACTTAACTTACTCGCACTTAACTTACGCGGACTCAACTTACGCGGACTTAACTTACGCGGACTTAACTTGCGCGGACTAAACTTGAGTCTGAATCAACTTTACGCGGGGTACAATTTTGAAAAGATTTCATTGTAAATTATTTACATGAATTTAAAAAAAAATACATCGAAGATTATCTTTAAAAAACCTATTTTAGGAAATAAAATGTATTGAGAAAAACAAGAATATTATATACAGAAATGATAATAGCAACTGTGGTGGGTTTTGATGTTATTAATTGTTGTTGTTATGTTTACTTAGTGTACTGAATGAGGTCAGCTGTGAAGGTCCCTGAGGATAACAGTTTATGTGAGTTTACAGAGTACCTTGCTACTACCACCTACGACCTCAATCAGACTTATTCTTGACTAGTATGTCTGATAGCTACGTCTAATGTCTAGGGTAATGAAATGTGGTGTGCTGGTAATTAAATACACAAACACAAACACTAATATTAATCTCTATGATCAAGTCAATTAACACTGTGTTTAAATTTTAGAAATTACAATTTTTTTCAAATTTATTTTGTCCTGAACCAAGATTTTTCTTATGGTCAGGACTTTTCAATCAATATGAATCAATTTCAATAGAAATACATATAATCGAGTAAACACATGAAAGACTTGTACATATACATAATTTAAATTTGCTAATATTGGTACTAAAACTAAAAGTCTTTAGGAACTAGTGCTGGATGGATGTCGGGTCGGGGTATTTGCATCATACCCAGTCTTTAGTTAATAGTGTTCATTTGCTCTTTAAACAGGATTAATGGTGAAAAAGTTTCTTAATACACAATGGAGTTTCCATTATATTATATTCGTTGATGAATCTCAGCCGGCCAGGTCTTTAATACTTATCTGTCCTGTGATGATTGAAGAAAGTTGTTCCTTAGGCCCACTCCTCACATGCTCTGAGGTAATAAGGTAGGCATCTCATTTCATACAGTGATGTATTCTTCAGAACATCTGGCATTAGCACAGTGCCAGACAAAAAAACTCACAATTCAAAATGAAAACACATAGGAACGTTGAAATAGCACAAACTCAGCTGAGCTGCTGGCTAGACTAGGGCGTCCCACTACTATTAGCACATATATTCAATGGACGACAAACTTCTTAGCCTCAACGATCTGCTTGTATGGACAGTCTTCAACAAAATGGCAACGCACCGTCCAATTTTCTAATAATCGTAACTGTGTTGACCAATCAAATTGGACAGCCAAGCTTTTTAAATTTAAAATTTTACACTAAGGTCCAAATTTGGTCCAATGTGTAGTGTATTTCTGTCGGTCGGTCTGTCCGAACTTGTCACTCCCCAAGATTGGACTTGGTTTTTGGCCCAACTACAAAAAACTATTCAAATTTTCTCTCACCCACTTCTTAGATTTCTACTGCGAAGATATTTTTAGATTCTATCCGCCTTGTCTCCCCCTTGTTTACATGTAATTTTTTACTACCTTCGTCTCAAGGACGCGTCAAAATGTAACTTTAGTGAATGCAAAACTAACATCTGTTTGCGAGTCTGCATCGAACAAATCCGTCTTTTGTCATTATCTTCCATGTTATCTGTCCGTCCTTTTATTTTAAAGCATATTATTTATCAGGAAAAGATAAGCTCTTAAATTAGCTAACTTTTGTGATTCTAAACTTATTAATAAGGAATTCCATATTTTTTCCATGTTATCCAACCTATTCATGTCTTTTTGCACTAATTTCAAGCTAAATACGAGAGTCTCCCGTAGTACGTGGGAATTCCGTCATTCTAAATAAGAGCTAAGTCTGTTTTCGTGACCCAATAGGCTACATGTTCTTACTTTTACATCGTATTTCAAACAACTAACTACAAGTTCGCGCGTATGTTAGGCTTAGATTCAAACGCGTGCAGACGGCATCATTTTTGTTCTCTTCCCTATTTTCTTACTCCGTCTGAACGAATAGGCCTTTCGCGTCCCCATGTTATAAATAGTTTTTTTCAATGACACTAAAAAACGAGGGTACGGTCTACCAAAATCAACGCGCTTGTGGCGTGGGCGAAGAAGCAGCAGCGTATCTTAACTATATTTTATCCCTAAATTTTATTTTAACTTTTGTATTTATAATGGAGGATTTTATCGCTGTATCAATGTATTTCACCACACATCTCCCCACTTGAGAACATGCACTAATGCAAGTTCCAAAACCAGTGATACACATAGATAAAATGAACTCCTTACGCCTGCTGAATACTCTAAATTTGATCACAGGGGTGCCTACTGAGGAAATCTGCACCGACGTTCTGTGACCCCGGAATATATTCAATGGTAAATTGATATGGCTGTAATAATAACGACCATCGCAATAATCTGGCATTTTCATGCTTGGCCTGTGATAAGAATACGAGAGGCTGATGATCCGTTTGGACCACGAATGTTCTACCATATAGATAGATTTGGAACTTTTTTATCGCCCAGATTAACGCTAAACACTCTTTTTCGCTTGTGGAATAGCCTTGTTCCGCTTTGTTCAACTTGCGGCTAGCATAAGCGACTGGGTTCAGTTCCCCATTGGGTGAAGAGGACCTTTGCAACAAAGTAGCCCCCAGGCCCACATTGCTTGCGTCCGTTCTCACCACAAAATCCTGAGTCAAATCAGGTAATTTGAGAATAGGCTTGCTAGTGAGTTTTTCCTTTAACTCTTGGAATGCCAATTCACACTGCGCTGACCAAACAATTTTATCTGGATTTCCTTTGCGAGTCAAATCAGTCAGAGGAGCACATATAGAGTTAAAATTTTTGATATATTTTTGGTAAAACCCACACAACGACACGAATGATCGCACGTCTTTCTTTGTTTGTGGTCGAGGTGCTCTCTGCAATTTTTCCAAGTTCTTGGGATCAGGGGTCATGTTACCCTGATATACAGTATGTCCCAAGAATTCCAACTCTTTGCATCCAATACAACACTTAGTTGGTCTAGCAGTCAAGTTTGCTTCTCTGAGCCTATCAAATAGCATATTCAGAGAGTTAACGTGTTCTTCAAATGTTTCTGTAGCGATGAGGTTATCATCCATGAAATTCGTGATACATGGATTATTCAAGGGATCTAACACTTTGCGCATCATTCTAGAAAATACACTCGGAGCATTGTTCAACCCGAATGGCAACATATTAAATTCATAATGTCCGTCCGAGGTGCTGAAGGCTAAATAAGGTCTAACGTCCGGCTTTACTGGAATCTGATAGTAGCCTTTGCTCAGATCCACTTTAGAGAAATATTTAGCTTTATTCAGCCTGACAAACAGCTGATTTGTATCAGGTAATGGATCCACATGACCTTCTGTGACAGCATTCAGTTTCCTGTAATCTATACACAGTCTGTGTTCTCCAGAGGGTTTTCTCAACAGAACTACATTGGAGCTGTAAGGAGATTCACTGTGCGAGATAATCCCTTCTCTCAACAGATAATCTATCTCCTATTTCAATGCTTTCTCCTTAGCGAACGGAACAGAATAGGCTCTCATACAGATTGGTGTTGATTCTACCAGCTTCATATCATACTCTAGCAAATTAGTATGCCCCGGTTTGTCTGTTAACACATCTGTATGTTCCTCCAGAACCTGTTGAACTCTCTCCCTCTGATTTTTAATCAGGTGCTTACTGACTTTAACTTGTGCGGCTGTCTCACATGGGGGTTCGGTGTATTCATGTGAGGTGTGTGGTTCCTTTTTCATTTCGGTTGCGATAGCCAAGGTCAGTAAAGGGGTGCCTTCCTGGATTGGTCTGTCCAGATACTTCTTTAAAAGGTTCACATGATATATTTTCTCCTTCCCCTTTTTGTCAATTTTATAGTTTGTTCTAGACACCTTCTCTAGAACTGTATATGGACCTTGCCATCCAATTTGCAACTTATTATTGCTGCCGTGTCTTAGAAGAAGCACTTTCTCTCCCACAGCTAATTCTCCGTCCTTTGCTTTCCTATTAAAATAAGCTGCATGTTTCTTCCTGGCTTGTCTCAAATTATCATTTGCCAGTTTCCATCCAGCTTTCAGACGAGTGGTCAGCTCGTTCACATAGTTATATGATGAGGTAACAGTTTCCTCTGCCTTCTCATTTGTCCACGTCCTTAACAAGGCTTCCAATGGACCTTTTATTGGCCTCCCAAATAACAGGGTTGCGGGTGCCATCCCGGTTGAACTATGTGGTACTTCCCGGTACGCAGACAACGCAGCGGGCAAAAATTGATCCCACATATCAGGTTTCTCATGTGCCAGCTTTCTCAGGATAGAAATGAGAGTCCCATTGAACCTCTCTACCTGGCAGTTCCCTTGTGGATGGTACGGGCTACAATGAAAGTGTCTGGCTTGAAATAGCTTAAAAACTTCTTCCATTAGTTTCCCCTTGAACTGAGAACCATTATCCGTCAAGATTTGATGCGGGAATCCTAATCGGGTAAATATTGTAAGTAGTGCCTCTGCCACATGTTTCGAATCGATTGACGACAGGGCTACCGCCTCTCCCCACATAGAACAAGTGTCCATCAGAGTAAGGATGTAACTGTTCCTCCTCTTGGTCCGAGTGAGAGGTCCCACAATATCCACTGCAACCCTCTCAAAAGGTGTTCCCACTAAGGGTATTTCCCCTAGAGTTGCTGGAGCAGTCCAATACTTTGGAGCTACCCTTTGACATTCTGGACATGATTTTACATATCTTTTTATATCTTCCGTTATCCCTGGCCAGAAGTAATGACAAGCTATACGCTGTCCTGTGGCGCTGATCCCCATGTGACCACTGAAGGGAATCGCATGCCCTAGCTCCATCACTTTCTCCCTATATGAAGTAGGAAGAACCAGCTGGTTGTGACCATTTGTTCCAGTTCCGGCCTTCCTGTATAACAATTGGTTCGCCATATAATAATCTCCCTTGCTTGGAGGTGTGTGACATTTGGGCAATTTTTTAAAACATGGCTTGAGTGTCCTATCCTCAGCCTGCGCCTTCCTTATCTCCTCTGGATGAGCATTTATAGGTTCACCTTCTTCCTCCTTTGACTGTGACCTGGTATGCACTGTCGCCATGATCACAGGTCTCTTGGGATTCCCCAAGAAGTCGTATCTACACCCCAATATCAGAGGGTAGATTGGTTCATCTATCACTGCTGCTCTGATTTCTCCTTCCACATAGCGAGTTTTCACCGTTATCCTTGCGATGGGAAGTGTCATGAGTGGGGCCGCGCTAGCGTAGTGGTTACAACACCGCTCTGGCGACCGGGTGATACAGGATCAAACCCGGGCGACGGCATTTGAGGATTTTTCGTTGACCGGGATTTGGACTGGATTAACTCGAGACCTGGCGAGGACATTTGAAGAAGTGTCGTCGACCAGGGACTTGCGGCTCCTGAGCTGATCCAGCTCTAATGGGTACCTCCGAAATCGGAGAGTTTTTGCCTGAATTGCGAGGGACACCTGTCTCTGTACAAGAAACAAAGGGATACTCACGTAAAATCAATGTCAGGTTAAAATATTAATAATAACCTGAGATTTCGCCTCGAGTATTAGCGGGCGTACGAAAAAAAAATGAGTGGTATGTCCTTAGTCGCCCCTTGTATTTCCACTGTTTCGGTGGTAAACTGACCTGGGTTCACTAGGCTAGACCTCAAAACTGAATCAAAATCCAAACCTGTATCATATAGGCACCTTATGGTGACCCCGTTACAAACAACATCCTCACAAACTGGGGGGTGATAAGGTTCCTGCTGTCCAGTAGGTTTAACCTTTAATATCTGGTTCCCCGATTTCATTGCAGCAATTTTAGAAGGTTTCCTTTTACAAACTTCGGTGTTATGGTTGTCCTTCCTCCACCATTTACACCACCTCTTTCCTTGGTTAAAAGGTTTTCTTTCATTATATTTTTGGTCATTGAACTATGAGTTTCTATCAGGATAATCATTTCGTTGCCTATCAAAGTTTGTCCTACCTTTGTTACTTTGTTCTTTGGTATCAAATTTATTAAAGTGCTGTGTGGCCTTAAAATTCTCTATATGTTTCTTTTTAGTGCCAGCTACCTGTGCCTGGGCTGCTTGATACCTCTCAGCGACATTCAATACCTCACCCAACCTCTCTGCACCTTGTTCCATGAGAACTTTCTCAGGTCTGGAGCCATGGACTCTCTTAATTGCTCTATCATGATCATTTCTTTAAGATCTTGGGTCTTCCCCCAGAGCAGTCCATTTCTCCAAATAGGTTTTCAGTCTGGCAGAGAATTGGTGGTATGTCTCCCCAGACAAAAGCCTGGCATTTCTAAACTTCTTACGATAAAAGTCACCATTCTTTTCATATCTTAATAACAGAGCCTGCTTTAGCATGTCATAATTGTCTTGGTCGTCTCTATTCATTTTTGCAACACTTCATAAGATGTTCCCCTAAGCCCCTGGGATAACTTTAGGCTCCACCTTTCTCTCTCTAACCCATAGGTAGTAGCCAAAAGTTCAAACTTACTTAAAAAACTTTCTATGTCATCGTCTTTCTCAACAAAATGGTCTAAATGAAAACCCATAGCTGAGGTTGAGGCTCCCTGACTAGCAGTGGCATCGAAGGTAAAGGGGCTGGCACCATTTTCAGGAGCATGACCTTGAAATTCCAACTCCCTTAGTCGTAACTCGTGCTCCCTTTGTAATCTCTTCTCCTCCTTTTCTGCTTCCCTTTCAGCAGCCTGTTTTCTTTCCTCTGCTTCCCTTTCAGCAGCCTTTCTCTTTTCCTCTCTTTCCTTCGCCTTTTCCTCAGCTTCTAATTTCTTCTCTTCCAATTGGAGCCGCTTTATTTTAGCCTCCCTATCTTCCTCCAATGCCCTAGCCTCTTTGTCAGCCTCAATCTGCAGCCTCTTAAGTTCTTTGTCAGCCTCAATTTGTAACCTCTTCTCTTCAGCTAACATCCTATCTTCCCTTTCAATATACTTGTCGCATTCTGAAGTTACATATTGCATCAAAACCTGACCCTCCATATTCATTTCTTTAGCAGTCAGCACAGCAGCCGATCTAAATTTGGCTAGATCTGCCATCCTGTATCACACAACTCTAATAATGTTCTAAGATAGATTACAAAACTCTAATTACCAAAGTGACACTCTAATTAATTAATTACTACTGGCTGTGAAGATTCATCAACTTTTACTTTCCACCTTAAATATTTCTTATGAATAACTTTTAATTTTAGGGACATTGTTGAATTTATACAAACTTATGCCCCAATAGTTTAAATCCCGGACCAGGAGATCCCAATATATGTGGTGGGTTTTGATGTTATTAATTGTTGTTGTTATGTTTACTTAGTGTACTTAGTGTCCTTTTCTTACTCCGTCTGAACGAATAGGCCTTTCGCGTCCCCATGTTATAAATAGTTTTTTTCAATGACACTAGAAAACGAGGGTACGGTCTACCAAAATCAACGCGCTTGTGGCGTGGGCGAAGAAGCAGCAGCGTATCTTAACTATATTTTATCCCTACATTTTATTTTAACTTTTGTATTTATAATGGAGGATTTTATCGCTGTATCAATGTATTTCACCACAGCAACGAAGACTAAATACCATAGGTACTTAGTAACTAAAAAAAATCTATTTTATGTATTCATTAAACTTAGTCACACAAAGTATAAAAGGCTTTAATTTTCTTACTGTTTACAAAAAGAGTTGCAGCAGTTAAATTAAAAGAAATGTCTGTATATGCCTGGGGCTTGCCAGGGGTACCACCCTATTTTGACTTTTCGAGATTTTTTAACATTAGTTCCTCAGAACCTAACATAACATTAGTTCCTCAGAACCTAACATAACATTAGTTCCTCAGAACCTAACATAGCATTAGTTCCTCAGAACCTAACATAACATTAGTTCCTCAGAACCTAACATAGCATTAGTTCCTCAGAACCTAACATAACATTAGTTCCTCAGAACCTAACATAACATTAGTTCCTCAGAACCTAACATAACATTAGTTCCTCAGAACCTAACATAACATTAGTTCCTCAGAACCTAACATAACATTAGTTCCTCAGAACCTAACATAGCATTAGTTCCTCAGAACCTAACATAACATTAGTTCCTCAGAACCTAACAACCCGTGTAAGATGCGATCATACTGTACTTTTCTTTTTCATTCAAGTAGTGCAAGACGAGTTAAAGATTATCCTAAAATATCTTTGCGTCTGTCTTCAGAGTACATTACAAGTAGTTCCAGCACGAAATGTACATTTTCGTTTCTTCCACTAGATTAGGAATCTTCCTTTTAGAACGCAAACTGTAGATTGCATACACATAAATACAGAGAGAGAGAGAGAGAGAGAGTAAGTGAGAGAGATAGAGAGAAAAAGAGAAAGAGTAAGTGAGAGAGATAGAGAGAGAGATAGAGAGAGAGATAGAGAGAGAGAGAGAGAATGACAGAAAGGATACATAAGTATATGGATGTGACAGTGTGGTTTGGTTTGGTTTGGTTTTAAGGACAAAACTTAATTGCATACGGACAACTCCATCAGTGCTCCCATCTTCTCCATTAGATTACACAAGGAGGATCTCAGCACAGTGGAGAGACTCCGAAGCACCGGCGAGGATCACAGTGTGTGTGTGTATACAGGAATCACACATTGTAGAAATATTTTTGTGGTAGGTAGGTTTCCTAATTTTTAAATTGTTACCAGGGCAGCGGCAATGAATTATAATCCCTGTACTGGGAGCGAACCTGGTACCTTTAGAATTAGAGGCGAATGCCATACCTCTTAGCCATCCGATCCCCTGTAGACAGTGTGGAAATTTATGGTAGTCTCACCATCAATTTATTTTGAGTTGCACCAAACATTCATTTGCTTTAGCTGTAGTGGTGTCTGTGACAATTAGTTTTACTTGATGAGGTTACCAGTCTCATGCAGAACTTCATGTTAGTAGCCTTGTACGACATGCCTGATGGAGCAATGCTCATATTCTTTCTTTGTCTTATCAGAGACCCCCGGGAACAAAACGGGACAATTAGAAAAATAAAATAATGAAATAATATAACAAAGTGTTATATTCAAACAGTGTTTTCAGAAAATAGTAACATTACCCAGTAAACTAATGTTGATTCCATCCTTAAAACCTTGCTTGACAAAGCAGATAACGTTTATGATGTTGGTAACCATGCCAAAGACGTTGATAATCGGGGAAACAGCTGTGTAGAAAACCCACTGGAAAATATCTCGTACTTCGTTGCTAATCAAGTCAGAAGAGGCAGTAGACGTTATAATATTTACGTAAATTTCAGTTGTCAAAGCTGCATTATTTGTCTCTGCCATCATCTCAGATGCACTGAAATAACTAAATAAATTTAAAACGAAAACAGACTTAAAGAAGACACATGAACGTAATGCTTTTTTCGTATTTATCTCTTATTTATATATCTGTAGAGCAAGGTTTCTTAACCTGTGGTCCATGGATGTCCTGGGGATCCGTAAATACATTCTAGGGGTCCCGTGTACATGACCTAACATTTAAAGCGTAACATTTTACTCGTACATAACGCTTTTATGTACAAGCATTTGTTTCCAAGTAGGGGTCACTAGCCTTCATTGGACAGTCAAAAAGGTCCAAAGCCTTCATCGGTGAATCAAAGGGGGCCATATCCTTTATCGGACAATTAGGTGGATCCATGGCCTTCATCGAGCAATCAAAATGGTCCATAGTCATCATTTGACAATCAAAATGATCCATGGCACAAACACGATTAAGAAACCCTGCTAAAAAAGGTTGTATGGGGCAGACAATGTAAACATTTCAACAAATCGTTTCTGTTTATTTTTCACTGATTAGCGTTTGCCAGTCTCTAAAAGATGAACATGACAAGCGTGTTACATAAAGAACGTTTCGTAAATGTTAACTAAAATAATAGTCCTAATCGCTCAATTATTTCTTGTAATACGTTGAGCGGTCCGATTGATTGAGTGGTTAGAGCGCTGGTCTCTCGCGGCAAAGATGCTGGGTTTGAATCAAGGTACCGACACAATCCAGTCTACCCAGCTGTAAATGGGTACCTGACTTTGAGTTATGGAAGGAAAAGGCAGCGAGGAAGGGAACTGGTCATCCCCACCTCTCGATGCTGGACCTAGTATAGTGAAGTCTCTAACATTTCACTCCCCTACGGCTGTATCTGCTATGGGACTACCTTTACTTTGTGTAAAGCCTGGTGAGTATGTAACATGCACACCTGGTGAGTATGTAACATTGTCGTAACACGGTCTATTCTTCTCTCCATCTTTGTCTCCCTTCTCTTCCCTTCTTTCTCTCTCTCCTTTATTCTCATTAATTTTCACGTTACACTACGGTATTTTTGGCGCTGTAGTCAGCGTTTCTCTCTCAGACATCACGGCGCTTACTAATGGTTACTGAGCAAATATCGCAAACGCATCAACACCAGGTTATAACACATGGCCAGAGGAGATACCTTAATTAAGAGTAAAAGGCGTCTTAAAGTCTAGAGATCCATTGCTTTATTGCACCTTATTTGAGGGACCTGACGGAAAACGCCCCAGTGTCAAATTTCATTGCATCAGCCAGCACGTGTATGCCTTCTAGGAGTAACCAGTAATTACGGGGCGGGGAAGCTTTCTCACGCAAGACGGTTCGCAACTGCGTCACACGATCTCAGGTTCAGGGAGAGAATTTACGTGTTATTACGTCGGAATGATTTAGAACACGTGAGAAGAGATTCATAAAATCTAGAAGCTTAGACGAAAACTTCACTTACACGCCCGACTTCTGGGCCGAGTGCATCTACATGGCGGGGAATTCTACACTACAAGCACTTTGGTATTAACCAAGCGGTGTTGTATAATTTCACTCTGTGCAGGTTCGTATAGACTGCAAAATATGCACGTAGAATATTCATTGGTATAAATGTATTGTTGTTCTTAATATGATCTAAACATGTGCTATGTGAATTATTCATTGGTATAAATGTATTGTTGTTCTTAATATGATCTAAACATGTGCTATGTGAATGATTGTTGCTTGTACAAAAACTTATCACAACTAGCCCCACAGCCAATAGAAGATAACATCTATCATATTAATTGCTTTATCCATTACGAAGATAAAGGCAGTCCCATGGCAGAGATTGTCATAGGGAAATGAAGTGTTAGAAGCTTCATCATGAAAGATCCCACTTTTACGAGGTTAGGTGAACAGTTCCCTTCCTCGCCGCCTTTTCCTTCACTAGCTTGAGAGCACAACTGAGTGCCCATTTACAGCTGGTAAACTGGAGTGTTCCACAGCCAGGTTTCAATTCCAAAACTATGTAGTTGTGCTACAGAAGAAAGCAACCTGATCGCTTGGCCAGTCGGTCATTCACTTTATCTATTTGTGTAATATAAATGTATTATATGTTATTGCTATTCATCATTGTGTGAAGGAACGGACTATGATTGTAGAACACAGTTCTTGGGAAAGAAGACTGACTAAACTAATTAACTCCTGAAGTTACATAGGTCTATGTTTACCTATCATGTCTTGACTGTGAGAAAGGAAGTCAGATGAATATAACATTGATATGCCTGATGTGTGACTGTATGAAAGTGAAGTATAAATATCTTATATAACCTGGAAAGTTTGCCTGTAATCTTTAGATTGTATGACATAATAGTCCTCTTATTGAATGAAAGAGGATAATAATTCTGATATGCCTGGTGTATGCGGTTTGAATGGGAATGATAGCTGTTCCCATATGACAGGAAGACTCATGAAGCCACATTTGTGTCTTCAGACTTTTAGGTTTCTGAGCGGACAACATTCGCAGTTGCAGAATTCAGTGTCCGGCGCCTGACGGTAACAGACAGCCAGTCTTTTGACCGAGCAGCAGAACCAAAAGCCAGAGATCTCGTCAACTCCTAAGCATAAAGGAGCATAGATCAACGCTCGCACGTGTAATGTCATATCGCTGCAGGATGACAGCACCTAACAACCTGCGCCAGGGCTGACAACATCGGATTACAGATAAGTCCAAAAGCATAAGGATTATTTTCCTCCAGAAATCTCAGAGATCTTATTCAAATTCCAACCAGAACTTTCACCTAAATACTAACGGAACTATATTTAAAGTGCCTTCCAGTGTATTACAAAGTGAACATTACATTCAACAATGTTAGGCAACTCTCATGATAGTCACACCAGTGCAAATGATGATTAGTAGGACATACTAGGACTTTTAGTCATTCAGTGTTTATGTCCATATTATTATTTTCGTTTATCTTTTCATTTTCTTTGTGTCATATATGTGGTTTAGGGATTAAATATCTGTACATAAGTTATATCATCTACCAAGTGGTCGAGTGAGTTTCTTACATGTACTGTCTCTTAAATCCATATATGTGTCATTTCCTCAGTATGAGAGGATGGGGGCTTAATAACAATTATAATATTCAGTAAGAATAACAGGGGAGATTTGTCGCAAGGAAACAGAATCCATTCTCATGTGCCCTTCTGAGACATTATCTCTTTGTGAGAATATTCGCCTTCCTTTCACCCCTTACTTGTATAGGAATCTAACAATTAACGAGCCACTTCTGAGATCCTATATATCTTTCTTACATTTCTCAATTTACAACTTTCTTATCCAACTGTGCTGTGACAATTAATGTCCAGTTCGGGATAACGGCGCGACAAACATGCACACCTGGTGAGTATGTAACATGCACACCTGGTGAGTATGTAACATGCACACCTGGTGAGTATGTAACATGCACACCTGGTGAGTATGTAACATGCACACCTGGTGAGTATGTAACATGCACACCTGGTGAGTATGTAACATGCACACCTGGTGAGTATGTAACATGAACACCTGGTGAGTATGTAACATGCACACCTGGTGAGTATGTAACATGCACACCTGGTGAGTATGTAACATGCACACCTGGTGAGTATGTAACATGAACACCTGGTGAGTATGTAACATGCACACCTGGTGAGTATGTAACATGCACACCTGGTGAGTATGTAACATGCACACCTGGTGAGTATGTAACATGCACACCTGGTGAGTATGTAACATGCACACCTGGTGAGTATGTAACATGCACACCTGGTGAGTATGTAACATGCACACCTGGTGAGTATGTAACATGCACACCTGGTGAGTATGTAACATGCACACCTGGTGAGTATGTAACATGCACACCTGGTGAGTATGTAATATGCACACCTGGTGAGTATGTAACATGCACACCTGGTGAGTATGTAACATGCACACCTGGTGAGTATGTAACATGCACACCTGGTGAGTATGTAACATGCACACCTGGTGAGTATGTAACATGCACACCTGGTGAGTATGTAACATGCACACCTGGTGAGTATGTAACATGCACACCTGGTGAGTATGTAACATGCACACCTGGTGAGTATGTAACATGCACACCTGGTGAGTATGTAACATGCACACCTGGTGAGTATGTAACATGCACACCTGGTGAGTATGTAACATGCACACCTGGTGAGTATGTAACATGCACACCTGGTGAGTATGTAACATGCACACCTGGTGAGTATGTAACATGCACACCTGGTGAGTATGTAACATGCACATGGCTTGTATAGGTGTGTGTGTGTGTGTTACATAACGTCAGTACTCTACAAACTATGTCAGCGATTCAAAATATTTGTGAGACAGTGGATACCATCGCATTGTAACATCCCTGGTAACGAAGAGGCTGACAGACTGGCAACGGAAGCTGGAAATCTACATCAACCTGATTCAAGCATAATTTATGAAGAGGCCAAGAGTTTTATCGGGATCAGATACTGGAATAGGTGGAAAGCAGAGCAGACAGGTTACCAGAAAAATTATGCACGTCACCAGCTCAACTGAAGTGAGACATTATAACATTCCAAAATTCAAGACTTATCGCGAGGCCACCTGTAGAAGGATCGCCAAGGTCAAACATTTAGAACCGTACGCAATGTAAGAATCTGTTTAATAAAGATGCCTGATTTAATTCATGATTCAAAGATGCAAAGGAGAAAGATGTGATTTACAATTAACAGTGTCTCCGTTTACTTTTTAAAATCATCTGCCTTTTCGCTCTTTGCAGAACATTGCGTCATCACTGCAGGTAACCTTTTGCAAACCGTCTGTATCAAAACACATACTCCTACAGCAGTGGATCATGTAACATTATGTTTTACATTATGACATTGCAAACCGAATGCACAACCTCAAAATAGTTGCCTTTTATGGCATCCTTGAGGGCGCGACAGTCCTATTCTTACTGTCACCAGAGTCCCCGGGACTACTCGGGCAACTTTTGCTGTTGACAAGTAGAAGTCCACAGAAATGTTACAATCTGCAAACACATCTATATATTCTGTTGGAACAATCAAGTTCAGTTTCTCTGTTCTCACAAAATGGCCACAGAAAGCGGATTCCTTCCTTCTACTTTTAGTGATAAGCTTCAAAAGTGTACTGCTCTATTTTAGGACGTTTACATTAATTGTTTTGCTGTTAATGGTATACTTAACATTTTACTGTAAAACTACATCTCTGTAGCCTCCATGGATATTCTTGTTTATTGATTTTCCATGAGTTGCTTCTATATGACATGATAGGCTCTGTATAAAACTGAAGAACTCTCATTCTTAGTTATACTGACAAATAATTTTGAGCGTAAATTACTCTAAGTTTTTTAAATTTAACGTTGATTTTGCATGAGCTTCTTTACTGTCTGCTCCTCACAGCGTTCGATTGGCAGAGTGCTTAGAGCAGTGGTCTCTCGCGGCAAAAGTGTCGGGTACGATTCACTGTATCGATACGCTTCAGTCTACCCAGCTGTAAACGGGTACCTGACTTTGCTCTTGATTTACTGAATGAAAAGTGAGCGAGAAACGGAAATGGTCACCCCACCTCTCGATGCTGGACCTAGTGTAGTGAAGTCTCGAACAGTTCACTACCCTACGGCAGTATCTGCTAGATGACTAAATTGTGTTTACTTTACTCTCTACCTCTGGGATGTCTTCTCGTCTATATTAGAAACAAATGTCTATTTTACAGCCATGAAGGCTACAAGCTTAACATGAAGACAAACGTAGAGAAAACTAAACTATTACTAATTAATAACATGCCGAAGCAATAACATATAAATGTTTGTATTTAAAAAAAAAAAAAGAAAAAAAAAGAAAAAAGAACAGGTTGAAGCATAGTAATATTCGCACCACTAAATTCAGATGTAAAAATAGACAGATTAACATGAAAATTTCACAACATCTTTTACGGCACTGCAGCACTGTAGCACTGCAGCACTGTAGCACTGTAGCTCTGTAGTTGACCGATCCAACTGGATTGATTTTGTTTTTAAGGACTATCTTCATTGCACATGGACAACTCCATCAGTGCTCCGGTCTGCTCTCTTAGTTTTGACAAGGAGGATCTAAGCACAGTGCACGAACTCCGTAGCACCGGTGAGAATCCCAACGTTTGTAAATAAGAATCACACATTCTATAAATATTTTTGTGGTGGGTAGGTGTCTAATTTTTAAATTGTGACAGAGCAGCGGCCTTATGGCCTACTATTTACGATTTCCAGACGCAGCCTTATATACTGGATTTAAAGCAGCAACTAACAAATCGCAGAAAATGGCATTAGGTGCACGGTTAATTAAAAAAATATCTATCTTGGACAGAAAGTGTTAAATAAAATAGTGCAGGAACAGAGGAATGTATCCTCCACAAGTACAACATGACAGCATGCTATTATCATCATCATCATCATCGTCATCACTTTTCTTTGCGGAACATGGAGCCTCCACTACTGCTGGTCCTCTTGCAGGAAGCCAGAACCAATCATTCACACGCCATTGTAGCAGTAGTTCCTGTGACAATTTATTTTACATTATGAATTTGCAATCCTCAAGCTCAACCTCAGATTAGTTGCCGTGAACGACATACCTGAGGGTGCAGTAGTCATTTATTTCCTGGTCTCTTCAGAGACCTCAGGAATTATATGGGCAGATCCCCCTGCCTATCATGGGGTCCATAGTGAAAACCTCCTGCATGCAGCCAACCAGGTAAAAACCAGAGTTACGTCTGGGGCTCAGTGACTTCTCCAAGCTTAGTGTGCAAAGCTGGATTCTCAACATGTTTTACCACATGGGGAATCCCTGGAAGTGTGTGGATGATTTCAAGAGAGGGTGTAAGTAGCCTCACAAGACAGAGGTTCACTTCCACATATGGATATTGTAGCATTGTGCATAGCTAGTGGTCATATAAGGATGACTCCAGTTATGCCTCCATGCATATGTCAACTGATATAAAATATCGATCAGCTGTCGCCGGCAGGTTTATGAATGATGTATACAAGTATACACGATTTGTGTCAGTTGTAACCAGTTTATGAATGGTTGTCTAAGATATGTGTCAATTGTATTTGGCGAGTTTGCGAAAGATGTATACAAGATAATGCCAGACCTCCAGGACGACCCGGAGTTCACTGTAAGGACAGCAGTAGACAATCTCTAAAGGACAGAGGACTAGATTGGAACCACACCAGGAGGGAAACAGCCGTTAGGATAGTATGGCGCTCTCTCTGTTGTAGATCTCAACACTCCAGGGTAGAATAGAAACTACAAAGTAAGTAAGTATACACGATATGTTTCTCCGTTCACCAAAACATTAATGAAATCTGTATAAAAGCTATATATTACTTGTAACCGGCGAGTTAATGAATGACATATACAAGACGTGTCAAATGGTATGTATACTATGGAGATTTCTCTTTAAGTACTTATATTTGTTATATACTACACAATACGGGTTTTCTATTTAATTCAGAACAAAACATTTCACTACACTGCAGCGAAAGTTGGAGTTGTCAGCTAAAAAATAATTTTAAACAACATGATTCGATCATGTAGGTTTATCACTGTCTATTTTATCTGCACTCTGGCTTAATTATACGATACGTTATAGATGATAGAAGATACAGACAATGTTTCAGGTTCATATTTAATAAGACTTAATTTGCTCTCGTAGTCTACATCTAACATCACTAAATCAACTGTGAAGTCAAATTATAAGACAAACACACGTGTACGAAATAAAGTATAATATTATCGTCAGAAGAATAAATGTCATCGTTAAATGTCTTGCCACATCAAACAACGAAATACATTTAACACTATACTAACATTTAACATTTTGTTAACCTTGATCTTTTACCCATCATTGATTTTATCTGTGTTTGCTCAGGTTTTTTTCGCTTCAAGTCTAACGGTGTTTGCGAATAACGCAGGCCTTAATATTACAATTGTGGTTCAACATCACAATCTCCCTGCTGCATAAAGTGATTAGTTATTATTACAGTAATTTTTGGATAATTCACAGCGTGATTTTTTTTAAAGTGCGAGAAAATAGTCATGTTTTTTTTAATGACATTAGTAGTTTTGTAATCGTTAAGTCAGCCGCAGACATATATCTCTTGTTAAAATGGTCTTAGGTCCCCCAAAATGACTTAATAATTTTAACATTCGTATGATTCTTTTGCCAAATATAATGTATGGATCCGAGAGATGGTACACTGCATTGTTACATAGTTCATGTACTCAGATTGACGAAATATTGTGTGTTAGTTTAAGGGACAGAAGTATTTTATTCAGGCAAAGCTTTGGTGGTTCACATATTAAACAAGTGAAATATGACGGACGTATAAGAGATGATTACCTGGTATCCCTACTGTTTACTTTTGTGTTGAGTGGCATTTCCTGTGCTTCATAGAAGCAAACAATGATATTAGAAAAAGAATAAGAAGAGACATGGTGAAATATTTTGACGAGCTGGCACGAGAGGCACAGGATGCTGTAGCGAAAGAACATTTGAGGGACTTCCAGAAAGTACAAAGAAGCTGACCGGAAAATACTGTCAATCAAATGACCTCACCTAGGACAAGATAGAAAATTTATTAGCAATATGAAGGATCAAAGAAAGAGATTGGGGGTATATTCCGTGACACCTTTGAACAGACCAGCGACACAAGACCCTCTAGAAATTTAAAAGTAAAGGTAAAGGATCCCGTTACACGCCCATTGAAGCATACAGGGAATATGGTTTTAGGTCCATATTTTCTTGACCATCGGCACACTAGGGTTGGTGTGGTCAGCATCACGCCCTTCAGTGTGGTTGTTACGTGTCTTTTTTCTTGATAATGTTCCATTTTGTTACACCAGAAGATACGGTTTAGCTGACTAAGTATAATGCTTTGAATGACGGATAAAGTGACAGAGTAGAATTCGCATTATATTTCATTGTGTGTGATTTTCTAAATGACTAGTGTTTAATATCATGTGTCAAAACAATAGACGCCGACAATCAAATAGCTAGTAATGACAGGCGATATTTGTTAATGGCTCGTAGTTATAATTAAATTATAACTGACATTGTGCGCTGATTGTTTTACCGGGGGGGGGGGGGGGGGGGGGGGGGGGGCGGCATGCCTAAAGCCCAACCTGTACTCGCTAAGCGAAGCGCGATAAGATAGGCTAAGACACTGTGTGCCTGTTAATTTAATTAGGGGACGGAGAGTATAAGAGATCATACCCTTACGCGTGATAGTATAGGATATTGGCATTTTGGTTAAATGTTCTTTTCTTCCTAATATAGTACCGGACCAAACCAGCGGCCAGCGGTTTTCTATCGTGGTCCTTTCCTCAGTTACGGAAGGAGTAATATTTGTCGTTTTTTTTTCTTGGCGTTCATCCCCAGTACAGGTGTGAACAGGAATTTCCAAGGCGACAAACTAACATTTTAACTGTAAATTTGAGTTAACTGGACTTACAAAAAACCCAGATTGTTTATTCAATTTTATCAGCCCGCTGTGGAAATATACGTAACATTTTTCCCGACTTCTGACAGTTGTTTTTTTTCCAAGTGGATTGTATCCAGGAGAATACGCTGTTTCATAATCGGTACTCACCCCAGAGCAAGTCGATAGGATTTATCATCATCATCTTAATTAACCGTTTAGCAACTATATGTTTTCTTTAGCTATTGGAAGTACTGTCTACTGCGAACACAAGATCGCGGTTTTTTTTCCTACATGAACTATTTGATGTGACATTGCATATCCAAGAATCAACCACCAAATTAGGCATCCCCCATTATAGAAATTAACTATTAGTGGAGGGACTGGGGCCCACTTCGGAGGCTAATACTACTGGATCATGAAACATATGCATGGATATTTACGTTCAAGAGTGTTACACGAAGTTTAGGTAAGGCGTGATTGATGTGGCCACGAATGACAGAGTGAGAGTGAATATTTTCTAGTTATGGAAACTGTACCTTCCTTTATTTTCTTTGCAAATACTGTTATTTTTCTGGATAGCTTAAGAAGGAATTTTGTTGTTTTCTTTACTGTCTATTCTATAACCTAGTTATTATCTTTGACCTTTTGGGATATTAACTTCATTTGGATCCTTTTCTCAACAGGGGGGGGGGGGGGGGGGGAGGGCACTTATCGGGTTATTTTCCTATGGCTGTAAACATGATTATTTTGATTTCTATATGTTTGATGTTGTAAAGTTTAAGTGATAATAAACTAAACAAGAACTTAACTTGTGTGTTGGTCAGACCCATATCCATTTACCATAGTTTTCACGTTTGTGTGTCTTGTTGTCACATAATTGTGTGTGTGTGTGTGTGTGTGTGTGTGTGTGTGTGTGTGTGAGTAGTAAACTTATAATTATACTTATAGGGAGGTTCGACAGATCGTCTTATACTAAAGATAGTCGTATAGATATGCTGGATTAGAGAAACCACTCATTCCAAAGACAGATCTTCACCATAATCTATTCACTCGTGGAGTCTATTCTAACACCTTTCTTTCTCATACACCCCCACCTTCTGCTCTACTCAGATGGGACCAAATATCTCTCTAACCTATCTAAAAATGTGTGACAATGTTCCATGACAGTAACCAGATAACAGACAAAATTAAAATACGTGATGAGAGGTCTGAAAAAGTGTTTCCACGAGGAAACTACAAAGATAATGAGAATTTTGAAAAAGTGTATGGAAAGGGAACGCTGAGTCGTATGCTGTGTTTGCTGTGGTGAGCTTGTAACGATCTTTTCTTCACATGTGTGAACGTTATATGTGTTTAGTTTGACATAAAAAGAGAGAGGACTGTTAACTTTTCTTGTGTTGTATATGTGAGTGAGTTTAGGGATATTCATACGGGCTGACATATCCCTAAGTAGAGAATTGGTTTTCGAAACAAGCAGTTGCGTGGTGTCAAACGTGAAAATGAATGTAGAATCAGTTCTAAAGTCTTGAAGGAGCTGCAATAATTTATGTTTAATTTCGTGTGTATTCTTTCTTGGACTCATGTTTTCTCCCTGTGTGCACTCTGTTGTCTTCGCTTAGAAAATAAATGTAGCACTGCGGAAATCAGCTCGTCGATGTGATTGATTGCCACGGGTTGCCTCCCCTTGCTCAGCAGTAGTGGTCAAACAGTGGCCTAAACCTAGAGTATCTAATGTGGGTCTTCAAAGGTGTCTTCCTTCGCACAAGATTACTTTTGGTAGAGTTGTAGATAGAAGGATGATGATGCTTCTACCTCGAGGGAATATTCACAACGTATTTCAGAAGTCAAGAACAATGCTGAATGAGTCTTAGCATGATAACTTTGTATCTGACCCGCCGCCTTTTGTAAACGTGGATATAAATGATTTACTCGTTCAAGCCCCCCACTGATTTAACTCAGCGAAATTCTTTTTATTAGCTTCATCTCTCTCTCTCTCTCTCTCTCTCTCTCTCTCTCTCTCTCTCTATATCTATCTATATATATATATATATATATATATATATATATATATATATATATGAATATATACTAGAGGTTCTGGATCATACAAATGTATTTCTCTCTGTAACGATTAATTCTACTATGTATTTGTCAAAATCAACATATACAAATTTAATGATTACTTTAAAACAAATGTAAATAAATATGAAATGATAATTATGATAAATTGTGGTAATTTCCAAATTGCTGAAATGTTGGTGATGTTGGTTATGTTACTGTTACGCACGGATCATTATTATTTTTCGTTTGTATAAACATTTTTTGAGATGTATGATCATTTTTTGACTGAAGTGTGTATTATGTTTTCTATGGTCAAAGGGACATAATCCGAGTTATCGAAACTACAATTTTTTAGGAGTTTGCCTTCTCTTGTATAGAGACACGTTCGGTCTATAATTTCTTGAACGAAGCGTGACCACATCTCCTTATTTGGTAGTACCAGTCAACTATGGTAGATGTCTGAAACCTTTCTTAACGCTTCTTTTCATGACCATAAAAGGCGCGACTGTGTAAGACTTTTATCTCGAATGTTCTTAGAATCGTCTTATTGTGAACGGCAACTCAGAGATTGTCGTTCTGCGCATGTCAAAAGCTGGGAGTTCGTTCTGTGTGTTCCGCCCAGTTCGGCAGTTGAGAAATGGTTTAAGAAGCGAGCAGACGCAACTGCGTCTTGTGATTTTCTGAGGGAAATACATGGTCTTTGTGAGTTAGTTAGCTAACTAGACTATTTCCCAGTATTATTCACGCCTGCCTGGAGGCATATGTTCATGGTTGATTTTCCGAAATAAGGTAATTCCTCTTGTATCGAACTTTATGCTATCATCTAGAGGTTCGTCATTTTGTCGCCTATTTGCTCGCCTGTGTGATGCAAAATGGAGAGGTACTTTGACTAGGATTAAGTCACCGGTATCTGTATACCTGAACTAGTTAAATATATATGGGTCGCTCTAGACCAACAAGACTATTGTCTGTGTTCCAGGATTCGTTATATCAGAGATCACGTCCAAGTCAGATGGTTAGACTTAGGAACATTATAAAGGTCGAGCTGACCTGTAGCCCATGTATGCTATTCACGTGCAGACAGTAAACGGACTGATTGTATACATCTGATCTGCTAGCATCAGAATGGGAGCATTTATTATTGTTTATGAACATTGAAGATCTGTAGCTGACACTGTTGCAGAAGTTATAGAAATTATTATTATTTATACAGCTTCACGAACTAGAACTCTATGATTTATGAATTTCTGAATCTATTGAACTGTGATGTCTTATGACGCATATATACAACAGCTGTCATTGCTGACTACAGAAATTGTTTTCAATGTGCCATATCATCTTGCTGAACTCGTTAACTATGTTGATGTCATAAGTATCATGACTGTTTTGTGGCGTGCAATAAATGGAAGAAACTTATACAACGAAGTTACCCTTTCTATGACTCTACACGTCATGTTGCCTGTGTGATAACCCTGTGAACTGTTCCACTACCACATACACAGCAACATCCTAAATCAGAGAAGACACCTACATCTTACACTTTAACACCAGGTGTCGATAAGGGTGGCAAGTTACCACTTCAGCTCAAATCCACCCTTATCATTTTTGGTGGCCAGAGCTGGTTCTATCATCTGATATTTTGGCGCACCATATCATTTTTGGTGGCCAGAGCTGGTTCTATCATCTGATATTTTGGCGCACCATATCATTTTTGGTGGCCATAGGTTGGTTCACTCTGATTCCAGCTATCAAGGGGGTCAGCAAACCCAGACATCATCATCATACTAGATACAACTACAGCATCAACTACCACCTTACAAGAAATTTTATTGAAAGTATCCGGATTTTCTGACAGTTGCTGATTTTGAAACTACCCGGCGCTGCTCGGCAATATTGAAGTTTATGTAAAATTAGAAGGACAAGTACCGAGCGAATGGATTTCCTGATCTGGTGAAAAGAAGGACAAGTGCCGTAACAACTGTTCCGGTCTCAGGGGTACTGTTGCGGGTTCAGAAGGTCAAGTGCCGGTTAAATCAATTTAGAAGATTCAGAAGGTCAAGTGCCGTAACAACTGTTGCAGTATTAGAAGCTCTTTTCCTTCGTCATGGCTGTTTATGGGAGCAGAAGTTAATCAACGTTGGATCATTATCCTCAGAATGCTGATTACATCCTGTTCTGCACCGTGCTGACGCTGGATTTATAGAAGTTAAGTGGCCTGTTTTGTTTGTGAACTGTGCCCTTATGTTCTAACTGAGCCTTCTGTACTTTCACACTTTCTCCTATTGTTTTCATGATACATGTTTATATGTTATATGTTATTTGTTATTTGTATATTTATATGTTTATATTTCAGCGGGTTTTCTCGGTTGGGCGGTGTCTTTCAGTAGAAGATACCACGTCACAGAGGTTCTACTGTTAGCGTTTTCGTTAGGGACTGTGCGAATTTCCTACAGTGAAATTTGCTAGCGACAATCGTTGCTATATCTGTTTAGTTGTGACGAGTTGTGCTTTATTTTTGTTTCTTGTATATATATTTTTTTTCCTTTTTTCTTTTCTCTCTTTCTTTGTGTTTTTTAGTTTCGATTTCGATTGTTTGTATTTGTAGGTCTCCCCTTTGCTATTATTCAGTTCTTTACGTATATTTTTGTGTATACACTGTAGCGTCATTTGTTAGTCATATCTTCGCATATTTCTTGTTAGTTTTGCTGTTTGTGTATTTGACTTATGCGAATGTTTTCGTATTGTTTGATCTTTGTTGTTGTTTACATTGACTTTGATCTTTGTTGATTGTTTACATTGACTCTGATCTTTGTTATTGTTTACATTGACTCTGATCTTTGTTGTTGTTTACATTGACTCTGATCTTTGTTGTTGTTTACATTGACTTTGATCTTTGTTATTGTTTACATTGTTGGTGACCTTTGTTATTGTTTACATTGTCTTGTTATTGTTTACATAGTTCTTGCATAGTTAGCTTTCACTATTGTTAATATATGCTCATGCACTATTGGTCTATAGTGCACTTATCATAACTAACTGGTGTTTTTTGCTTATGCACTATTGTAGTGCAGTTATGATAAATAACTGATGGTTATGCACTGATTTGGGTAGTGCACTGATAATTAAGAGGTGACTTGTGATATTATTATACATTTGATAATACAAGTTGGTGTCAACTCCTGTTTCCCACAGAGATTGGGTTCAACATAGAGATTATACAAGCACTTTATTAAGTCTTGTTGCTATTTAACATTGAAATAAGATAATTAATTATTTCAGGTTCTGTACTCACATTTTAGACATCATGTCTACATTTGAGTACTTTATTGAGCAGGGTAAAGCCCTTGGGAAGACAGGTGATAAATTAGAAGAATTTGCGACTGTTCAATATGCCAAGGCATTGAAGTCGGAAGAAAAGAAAATGAAAGAACAAACTGAACAAAAGAGAATAGAGGCTGAAATAGAACAAAAGAAACTGCAGATGCAGGTGGAGGAAAAAAGATTTCAAATGGAAATGGAAAAACAAAAAAGAGAAGCTGAAAATAAGAGACTTGAAAAAGAAGCTGAAAATAAGAGACTTGAAAAAGAAGCTGAAAATAAGAGACTTGAAAAAGAAGCTGAAAATAAGAGACTTGAAAAAGAAGCTGAAAATAAGAGACTTGAAATAGAGGCTGAAGAAAAAAGTTACAGAGGCTGAAGAAAGAAAGTTACAGGCCCAGGCTGAAGAAAGAAAGTTACAGGCCCAGGCTGAAGAAAGAAAGTTACAGGCTGAGGCTGAAGAAAGAAGGTTACAAAGAGAGGCTGATGAGAGAAAAGCAAAAATGGAACATGATGAAAAAGTCTTAGCTTTAGAGTTAGAGAAGTTAAAGTTATTGAACACTGGTAATGCTAATGATGCAAATAAGGTGTCAAATAAGACTAATGCTAAGGATTTCAAGCTTAATCTACCAGCATTTAATCCCTCAATCGATGATATAACATTTTATCTAGATAGATTTGAAAGTGCATGTAATGTGCATAATATAGATAAAACATTATATGTGTATCATCTGTCCAAGATACTTAGAGGTGATGCTTTGACTTTGTTGAGTATGGTAGATGTGCCTGACAAAAACAACTATGAGGTTGTCAGGGCGGCATTGTTAAAGAAGTACCAACTTAACGAGGACGGATATCGTCTTAAATTTAAAACCATGTTACCAGAAACTGGAGTTGAATTCTCTGAATTCATCTCAGGCATCCGTCTTACTTTTTTACGATGGGTTGAGTTGTCTAAGACAGAAAATACATTTGAAGCTCTTATGGATTTACTACTTAGAGATAAGGTTATGTCTTCTGTTAATGAAGCTTTTCTATCTTTTCTTCATGAGCGTAAGCCTAAAAACATAAAAGAAATGGAAGAATACTGTAGCCAGTATGTTACTGCGCATCCGCACATAACCATTAGTAACTCTAAGGTGAAAGAAGGTCTGCCAGTTGCTTCGGCAGCACCTTATGGCCCAAATTTTATGCGTAAATTTCAGGGTAGCCAGAAAAATTTCAATAAAAAGAGTAATCGTAATTATGCCCAGAACCATAGTGATCAATTCCAGGGTGATTCTTCTTCCCAGAACTGGAGACAACCTAATACTACACGTTATTCTACTCCGGTTAACTTTAGAAATTTTCACAAAGGTAATCGGTATAGAGGGAAATATTTTATGCAGAGACCTCAATACCAAGATAATAGAGGTTCTCAACAGCATAGAGATAGTAATGACAGTTATGGAAACTGGAACTCAAACCAGGATAAAAATTACAGTAGGGACTTTAATGATAATTGCAGAGGCAATAATGGTCGCGGTAGATCGCAACATAAGAGAAAAAGATATCAACAGACAAACTCTGTTCAACAAGAATCTCAGGGAGCAGATAACAGGTTAATAATGATAAAGACCATAATGCTATCGGATGCTCATCTTTTGATTTTGGTAGGGCAAATAAATGTATCCAATGCAGTACTTTATTTGATCCGAAAACCGTTAGTACTCTAAGCTGTGGTCATCCTTTGCCCGCTCTTCCTGCTAATGTTGCTCATGATGGGAGAGGTTCTCTTATATTACATAAGGGGCTAGTAAATAGTAATCCAGTCTCAGTGTTGTTTGATTCTGGATGTACTACTGTCGGCGTTAGGCAATCTCTTGTAGATCCATCCTGTGCTACAGGAAAAGTCATCAAATGTGTCACATTTGGTGGCACGTTAGAAAAGTATCCTACTGCTATAATACACATTGCTACTCCTTTCTTCACGGGAGAGGTCCACGCGTGTCTACTTCCAAACCCTATTGCGGACCTTATTATTGGTCGTATTCACGGAGTTAGGGAATGTACCCCACAGCAGATTGCTGTTTGGGAAGAGCAAAACATTGAAGCTACCAATGCGGTGGTCACAAGAGCACATGCTCTGGATCCACCTCAAACTTCATTAACTAATAATGATGAAGTAAATGACCAAGATAGTCACTTGACTATTACACGTGACTCATTTATCAAATTGCAAGAAGAAGATCCTTCTTTACAAAAATTCTTCATTCTAGCAAAAAAAGGTGATCCTAATCAGAACACTAATAGGAAATCTTGGATTTCTATGAAGAACGGCGTACTTGTACGTATGGTACAAGACTCGACTACGTCCACTCATTCACAAATTCTTGTGCCTAAGAGCATGAGATTGCAAATATTGCAACATGCTCATGACTCGCAATGTGCTGGACATATGGGTTTTTCCCGTACAAAGTCGAGGGTTCTTGCGGCTTTCTTTTGGCCATTTGTGAGCAAGGACATACGAATGTACTGTCGCTCTTGCAAAGTATGTCAGGAGGTCAAATCTAAAGGACCACGACATGCTGCGCCTATCCAGGCTGCTGACATTCCTATTCGCCCTTTTCAAAAAATGGCAATAGATATTATCGGTCCTTTTAGAATTAAGTCGGCTAGAGGACATCAATTTATCCTTACATGTGTCGATATGTGCACACGTTGGCCAGAGGCAATACCTCTCAAGAGCATCTCAACTGCTGATATCGCAGACGCTCTTTGGCTGATATTTTCTCGCTTGGGTTTTCCCGGAGAAATATTGTCAGACCATGGCACTCAACTTATATCAGACACTATGTCACAGGTAATGTCTATGCTACACATTAAAAGGTCTCTCAGCAGTATCTATCACCCAATGTCTAATGGGTTGGTCGAACGTTTAAATAGGACTCTGAAAACTTTACTTGGTAAAATAACTGAGGATCATCCTCAGGATTGGGACAGGGTCTTACCCGCGGCTCTCTTTGCGTATAGAGAGGTCCCCAATGAACATACGGGGTTTTCCCCTTTTGAACTTGTCTTTGGCGCGCAACCGCGCGGCCCTATGTCTTTACTTCACGATCTAATCACTGCCGATAATATTAGCGATGAGACTCAATCTTCTTATGAGTACGTCATTGCTCTTAGGCAAAAGATCATCGAGGCATGCAAACTAGCAACTTCGTCTTCAGAATTTGCTAAAGAAAAGGCAAGGCAGTTTGCAAATAAGAATAGATGTCTACGACAACTTTGTCCAGGTGACAAAGCTCTCGTTCTACTTCCTTCAAGGGAGAACAGACTTCTAATTGCATGGAAAGGTCCATATGCAATAGTCTCCAAAATTTCTGATGTCGACTATGTTGTCGATATTGATGGAAAGCATAAAACTTTCCACATAAATATGCTCACAGAATTTTATGAAAGACCTGACTATTTGCAGCCTATTTTCCAGGCTACGGACAATTCACAAGCAACTCATGGTCAGTACTCATCTCTGTCAGTTATACAGGATGAGGAAACTACTTTTTCTGATGTCAATCTTCCTCTTTCTATGGTCCCACTTTATTCTACGGAATCTTGGAAAAACGTGACCGTTTCTCCAAATCTTTCCGCTGAGGAACATCGACAAGTTTCTTCGATGTTGCAAACATTTCAGGATGTTCTTACAGACATCCCGGGACACACACATGTCATAGAACATGACATTGTGCTAACTGATCACAATCCTATCAGAGTCAGACCATATCCAATACCTATCCATTTCCAGTCTCAAGTCGAAAAAGAGTTGGATGAAATGATACGTTTGGAAATCATTGAACCATCCACTTCAGCATACTCTTCGTCTATGGTTATTGTTCGAAAGAAGGATAATAACATTCGCATTTGCGTAGATTATCGCAAATTGAACCAAGTTACGAAGTTCGATGCTGAACCTATGCCTTCATTAGAAGAGCTACTCAATAAACTTTCTAATTCTAGATTCTTTACCAAACTAGATTTGTCTAAAGGTTATTGGCAAGTCCCGCTAACTGAACGTGCCAAACCTTTTACAGCTTTTTCTACACCTAGGGGTTTATTCCAATGGAATTTCATGCCTTTTGGTCTTATGAACGCCCCTGCTACATTCGTACGCATGATGCGGCGAATTCTCGCATATCGTACAGATGTCATAGCATACCTAGATGATATCTGTCTATTCAGTGATTCTTGGGAAGATCACTATTTGGGTTTATACGAATTACTGTCTACTCTTCGCGAGTATAACTTGACTGCAAAACCCTCTAAAGCCTTTATAGGATTTAGCGAGATTTCTTTCCTAGGTCATCGGGTTGGTCATGGTCTTTTAAAGACAGAGGACCACAATGTTTCAAAAATACTTAACATTTCGGTCCCTAAGACGAAGAAACAAGTAAGGAGTCTATTAGGTTTGATTCAATTCTACGGACGATTCATTCCGAATCTGTCCTCCATTATGGCACCGCTTTCTACTTTATTGAAGAAAGGGTCGCCTAATCTGATCCGCTGGTCTAAAGAATGTCAATCCTCATTGGACCAGGTTAAAGCCCTATTTTCATCTCCACCTATTCTTAAGTTACCTACTATTGAGAAGACTTTTGTTCTTCGAAGTGACGCCTCGTCAACAGGGATTGGGGCAGCACTAATGCAGGAGTATTCTGATACTTTGCATCCGGTGATGTATATCTCTAGGAAATTAAACGCTGCAGAAAAGAATTACTCGGTTTTAGACCGTGAGTTATTGGCTATGGTATGGTCTATTCTGAAGTTACAAAGATTTCTTCTAGGCGCACATTTCATTGTGGAAACCGACCAGAAAGCGCTTACTGCTATTCAGAGCAAAAACTTGAAGAGCTCGAGGTCCACTCGTTATGCCATAGCTCTTCAACCATTTCATTTCTCGGTTCGAGCTATCCGTGGTTCGGATAATGTAATGGCAGACATTCTGTCCAGATGTCCACACGATTCCACATGATTCTTCTGTCATATATATATATTTCCTGATATACAGTCCAATGTTATAATGACATGTTAGTAGATTTTGTCTCACTTTTTTTTTTTGAGGGAAATTTATAACATTGTACCATGTAATTATCTAAGAAGGCTTAGTTAGTGATATACGGGCCAAAAGATCACTCGGCCACATTTAAATAAATTATTTTCAGGATTGTATTAAGAAATTTACCAGTTGTCTTTAAGATTTGTGTTATTGATATTTTCGCAGCACATCATTGAAGTCTGCGAGTTTATGTCCATTGTGGAACTTTGAGGATATCAAGTCCTGTCCTACATTGGGAGCGGATGATGTCCACATCTTCTTCTATTGAATGTTTTATGTCACCGAAGATCAACACATGTATTACTTATTAATTACTGTTACTTTATATAATGTAATAATATAGTGCGGTATATTAGTAAATTACACCGCTATTTGCAACACATTGTATGATAACACATAATATATTTAATTTCATATATTGGTATGAGAATAATTTGATTGTCATTATGTTGTTGCCATCATTGTGGCGTGTGTTGGTGGCACCTTCCTGGAATATATCAGCGTATACTTAGATAAATTTTTTCTCTAAGGATCTGAGATATGATCTCAGTGTCGCTCCATGCGTTGAGCTAATTTGTTAGGTATATATCCACGCATCATACGTGCGTTAGGAGCCTAGATTTTTTCCGGCTCCAGGATTTAAAAAAAAAAATGTTTCATTTTTTTTTTCCAGGGAGGGTGCGGTAATGTTACGCACGGATCATTATTATTTTTCGTTTGTATAAACCTTTTTTCATATGTATGATCATTTTTTTGACTGAAGTGTGTATTATGTTTTCTATGGTCAAAGGGACATAATCCGAGTTATCGAAACTACAATTTTTTAGGAGTTTGCCTTCTCTTGTATAGCGACACGTTCGGTCTATAATTTCTTGAACGAAGCGTGACCACATCTCCTTATTTGGTAGTATCAGTCAACTATGGTAGATGTCTGAAACCTTTCTTAACGCTTCTTTTCATGACCATAAAAGGCGCGACTGTGTAAGACTTTTATCTCGAATGTTCTTAGAATCGTCTTATTGTGAACGGCAACTCAGAGATTGTCGTTCTGCGCATGTCAAAAGCTGGGAGTTTGTTCTGTGTGTTCCGCCCAGTTCGGCAGTTTAGAAATGGTGGAAGAAGCGCGCAGACGCGACCTACGTTTTGTGATTCTCTGAGAGAAATACATTGGCGTTGTGAGTTAGTTAGCTAACTAGACTATTTCCCAGTATTATTCACGCCTGCCTGGAGGCATATGTTCATGGTTGATTTTCCGAAATAAGGTAATTCCTCTTGTATCGAACTTTATGCTATCATCTAGAGGTTCGTCATTTTGTCGCCTATTTGCTCGCCTGTGTGATGCAAAATGGAGAGGTACTTTGACTAGGATTAAGTCACCGGTATCTGTATACCTGAACTAGTTAAATATATATGGGTCGCTCTAGACCAACAAGACTATTGTCTGTGTTCCAGGATTCGTTATATCAGAGATCACGTCCAAGTCAGATGGTTAGACTTAGGAACATTATAAAGGTCGAGCTGACCTGTAGCCCATGTATGCTATTCACGTGCAGACAGTGAACGGACTTATTGTATACATCTGATCTGCTAGCATCAGAATGGGAGCATTTATTATTGTTTATGAACATTGAAGATCTGTAGCTGACACTGTTGCAGAAGTTATAGAAATTATTATTATTTATACAGCTTCACGAACTAGAACTCTATGATTTATGAATTTCTGAATCTATTGAACTGTGATGTCTTATGACGCATATATACAACAGCTGTCATTGCTGACTACAGAAATTGTTTTCAATGTGCCATATCATCTTGCTGAACTCGTTAACTATGTTGATGTCATAAGTATCATGACTGTTTTGTGGCGTGCAATAAATGGAAGAAACTTATACAACGAAGTTACCCTTTCTATGACTCTACACGTCATGTTGCCTGTGTGATAACCCTGTGAACTGTTCCACTACCACATACACAGCAACATCCTAAATCAGAGAAGACACCTACATCTTACACTTTAACACCAGGTGTCGATAAGGGTGGCAAGTTACCACTTCAGCTCAAATCCACCCTTATCAGTTACTTCGTCTCTGTGGCTAGGGCCCGTTTCCAAAGGATTCTGGAGGTAACCGCTTCTGGTCAAGGCAGGGATCTTCACCACCCGTGTGATGTAGGTTTCACGTGTCGATCTCAAGCTTCGTACCCCATACTAGAACCTCAAATCATCTATCCAATTCGTACCACCAACTTTAGAGTGAATAAAAGAACACATTCGGCTGCTCAGTATTTGTTTTCCTGATTTAGATCAGGCGCCTTCCTCTGCTGTCCGTCACCGATTTATTTTTATCAGAATTTGTACTCTCCCTGAGTGTATATCGTGTAACTCATGGGATGTGATAACAAAATTCACCATTCTTTTAGTTAATGTAATGACAAAATGTCAACTGGACAAGGGCAAGTGGCTTGTGCTCATTACAAATGAAAATATACATATGATGTTATCATCATCCACTACCTTCCTCAACTTGGAGTCTGGTATTACCTCTGTTATTAGTTCTTCTGTGAGAACCAGCATGAAGCAATCACCAGCGTTTGCTGTAATGGTTCATGAATGTATCCTTTTCACACGCTGAGGTTACCAGCCTAGTATGAATCTTTAACACCACTATCACGAATGAATATGTCAAATCCACAGCTTAAAAATATATTACCTTCACCTCAATAATTGAGAAATCTTAGACTTTTTGCTCAGTAGAATAGTCTGGCAACTTAACACGTATACCTTGAACACATGTCTGGGGTATTATTTCTATTTCAGAATCACCCTGTGACGTGTGAGTGGTCCTGTAGAATTCCGGGTTCCGTATTAATGTTGGCGATTTGTCTACTGATGTACAGAGATGCTCTTAATAGTTTTTGTCCGCTTCTATAAATTCAGAATCCAACTCTATTCTTTTCTGTAGCAAGATCTGAGTTGTCTACGTTGACGATTTCAGAAATGCAGTGCCGTATGTCAAACCTTTTTTACGTTACATCGCAAGTTGCCAGCCCACGTTTCCACCTGGCGTTTTCTGACAACTCACAATCAGCGTGGTTGTTTATTGGCGCATCAAGTGTCAGCCAATACATTCAAATTATATTATGAAAACTTTTCCTCATGTAGTATTCTGTATGACTCATGCGTTTGAAAATTTCAAACAGTCATTCTCCCTATATGGAGTTGCTACATCCGACAATTCTTGATAATGTTTACGTTACAACTTTTTACATTTTTTCCTGGTCATAACCAGGTTATCCGGAAGTTTCCTTACATCATTTGTCCTGCTCGCTCTTCCAGATGTCTTCCAAGATTGCGTTTATCTATAATCACCTAACCCTGTCGTTGAGTCGGAAGTAATTATGTAATCTTAAGCAAACACTTCATGCTCACATTTACCTGGAGTCAATGTGGTATTATCACGGTTTATGGAATCAATTAATCTCTCAGGGATGGACGATACGCTTGTCTGGCCCTGTCATGCATCGAAGCGTGAAACTTGAACAATGACAGAAGGGAAAAAGAGTGTGCTTACAATATAACAACGCACCTAATTCAGTACGCACAATAAATATAGTTCAATACTGCCGGAGAGGAGAACAGAGCGCACACATTATGTTACACTGATGGTTCAAGCTTCTCTACGTGAGAGTCTTTCGTGCTGAGTACTTGTACCATATCCTTGTCTATGAATTCGGGAATAGCCTGTGCTAAACCTGCATCTTTAGCGGAACAAGAATAAATGCAGAAAACGATAAACAAGATTACAATTGAAGAAGCACCGTACGAGATGGCGAATCATATATTCACCATCTATTTATATATTTATTATCAGCACTACAGGCAGAGTTCGAGAAAAATAGTAGCAGCAATATCAAAATAAAAATTCAAAAGACAAGAGAAACTTTCATTAAGAAATATGTAGAAATGAAATGAAATCAGTTCTGGAACAAAAGTAAGTCTCTTCAACTCAGATCTCGCCAGTCCAATTGTATGACTCTGAATTATGGAAAACAATGAAAAAATATATTTCTTACTTAGTCGTTTCTTCTCTACCCTGAGGTGTAAACGTTTGCCAGATAGAGCGTCATGCTATCCTATCGGCTGTTTTTCTCCTGGTATAGTTCCAATCTAGTCCTCGGTCCTTCAGAAATTGTGTAATGTTGCCCTTCCAGCGAAATCTGCGTCTTCCTAGAAGGCTGGATCCGTGGCTTGGTTTCTCATATTTGTGGTAGCCTAGAGTACAATGAAAAACAACAACCAAAGCTAAACAGACTTTCATAATTGGGTGCTTGCGTAGAATATAAGAATTTAGCAGGTACGACAATGTCACCAACTTGATGACAAAAACTAGACAAATGCCAGTGGAGCATGAGACGAGAAGAAGAAGCTGTCGATGGATTGAACAAACGTTGAGGAAATCTGTTGGTAGCATCACCAGGCAGTTCTTGTTTTAATATTGCCATGATAAGAGAAGTAGAAGCGAACCGAATAATACACAATGAATAGAACTAGAGTCTGAAATGAAAATGATGAGGAATTCATGGAAAGACATTTAACTGATGGCACTCGACAGAATTATTTAGCAAGTGTTTGTTGAAGACTTGCACTCTTCGAGAGGTCAATATTATTGATTCCTTAATTAAAATTGTCTTTATACTTTCGGCACGCGAGTCCGAAGTTGTCAACAAACAGTACACAAAAGTTAATGGTAAAAGTACACATTTAGATTTCTTGTCTTTGTCACAAAACGTTTTGTGAATGTACTTTTGCGCCCTTATCTCTCCCCTTCATCGTCCTATTATTTGACATATTTTATGTTCTTACATTTTTTTGCTCTGAGCTGCTCCCAGACTTGTTTACATTTCGCTAGGTGAATCGTAATAAAATCAGGCTAATTAGACAGGTCATCAGATAATACGTTTATCACCGAAGTCGTCTAGAAAACTTTGATAGCGTCGATCTTTATTGACACAAGGTGATAGCGCATGATCGATGTAAAGAAAGCCATATTGTCTGTCAGAGAACTCCCTCTGGCGGATGCACGAAAACACAGGTGATAATACGTAATCGTTTCCCCTGGCGCATCTTTGTTTCCATTTGTATCAATATTATTTATAATCTGTCTGGGAAGACAATATTGTGGGAAAGCATCTAGACAGGAAATAATTTCACAGATTTGTTTCTGAGTTTGCATAAAGATACAATCGGAAGTAATACTGCCTTATTAGAAAGAGGTCACGCATTGAAATTTTAAAATTTGCTTTTGTTAAAACTCGACGGGGATATTTAGACGTAACACCCCAACTCATAAAATTCTAAAGAGCTTACCATTGGCTTAATTTGAGAGCCGGAATAGACTTTAACTTCTTTCATTGGCAAGTTGGTCTACAAGTACAATCTGGGACTTGACCTGAGAAATGGACATATAATCTAGCGAACTCGGAGACACAGATCAGACTGCATCGCCACGTCAGGCTAGTAATTCACCAGAGCCAGAGAGATGGATCGGACGAAGGATTCCAAAATTATAAGTGACAGATCGAAGTATTTGAAGCAACTTTGGAACTTAAAAGTAAACCCGCATTTGTAAATACAAAGACTGGAGATCTAAGGAATCAGATCACCAGTCATAAGAGGAATACTTAAAACTTCCCAGACCAAGTGATTCGAAAGCATCTAACCTAAGTTGCTGTGTCAATTCTAACTGTGCCAGGAGAATGTAAATCCCATTTGGAGTAAGTTGTGAACCTGTATTTTACAAATATGAATTTGACATGTGTTCTTGCTAAGTGGTAATATATGAGGCTGGCAACCTCAACATATGAAAATAGAATATTCACAAACCAATACAGCAAGTGCTGGTGACTGCTTCTTGCTAGTCGTACAGAAAACCGACAGCAGAGGTGACCACAGACACTGAATGGAGCAGTGATCAGTGATGATTACATGTCACGGATTGCCTCCCCTGCTTTGCAGTAGTGGTCCACCAGTGGCAAAAACTCAAGAGTACCTAAAATGGGTCGTCAAAGTTGTCTACCTTTGCACAAGATTACTCTTGGCAGAGTTGTAGATAGAAGGGCAAAGACGCTTCTATCTCAAGTGTGTTTTCATAAGATATTTCCGAAGTCAAGAACAATGCTGTATTTGCAGAGTTCTTGTTAACTTATTATCGGTCTGCCGCCTTTTATGAAGAATTAAGCAATGGTTATAGCCCGTACATGCCCCCAGCTGGTGTAAATCCAGCAAAATTCTTTTCTAATAATTAGCTCTATATATGTAAATACGAGTAAATGTCTAAATGTCTAAATGTATATATATATATATCTATATGTATATATATATATATATATATATATATATATATATATATATATATACACGTCAGCTTTCACACTTATAATAACCAAATCAATTATGTTTGTTATATTTTAAAATAACATGTAACACATTTACTAATCAAATAGTTTTAACAGGTTAAAATAAATAGAATGATCGTGAATTTGGATGAAAATTAAAGTTCTCGTCATTGAGATTAGGTCTGAGGGTTTATACAAAAAGAAAATTCTGTCCTTTTGCTGGTGCTTGTAGTTAGCCCTTACCTTGTATGAGCGAGTCCTGCAGCCGCGGTTTTCGTCGATTCTTTTGTGATGATGACACTTCACAGGCTGGTAGCTTCGTTCCTCAAACGATCTGATAGCTAAGTACCACGATCGTTTAGACAAAATAAAAACAAGTGCCTCTGCAAAGTACATTTGTGGGCTGCAAATTAACAGGCTCATTGTGCACCCATCAATGTTAATCTTTTAGAAGAATCAAATTCCTGAGTACACAGCGTTGCTCAGGGAAGAGGATTAAAAATCACTAATATTCTTCTGGGTATTAAACTGGGAAAATTTGTGATTGGACAGCGCGAATAATGATTTGTCTGGGTTACAATTAGCAAGGTACATATATCTCAGTAATTGATCTGATACACTTGAGGCACGTGTGATGTAATCATTTCTCATTACTGCTCCAGTCGGAGTCTGGGGTCACCTCTGCTGTCGGTTTTCTGTACGTCTAGCAAGAAGAAATCATCAACGCTTGCTGTACTGGTTTATGAATATACTTTTTTCATAGGTTGATGTTGCTAGCAACAAATATTACCACTTTGCAAGAAAAACATGTCAAATTCACATTTGTAAAATAAATGTTTACATTTCCCCAAAAGTTTGGGTAACACAATCTCCTCGCACAAATTAAAATGGACACATCACTTTATTAGATGCTTCGAATCACTTGGTCTTGGAAATTATCGTAATCCTCTTATGAAGAGTGTTCTGCGAATCACTTGGTCTTGGAAATTTTATAATTTCTCTTATGACGGGATAATCTGATTCCTTAGGTATCCAGACTTCGTATTTAAAATGCGGGTTTACTTCTAAGTTTCAAATTTGCCCAAATACTTTTGCTCGGGTCCTTTTAAGTTTCCAGTCTTGGTATTTAAAAATAGTATTTATTTGTAAGTTTAAAGTTGCCCAGATACTTCCGATCTGTCACTTTGAATTTTGGAATCCACAGTCCTGTGTTTCTCTGGCTCCTGTGAGTTGTTAATATGACGTTGCGCTGCAGTCTGATTATGACTCCAATTTTGCTATATTATATATCTCATTCTAAGTTAGAATCCCAGATTGTTCTTCCGACGAATTTTCCAATGACAACCATTGTCTATTCCGGCTTCTCAAATCAATTTAATCGAAAGCTCTGAACTATATGGGTAGCGGTGTTTAATGTAACGTCCCCTGCGTGTTTTAAAATATTACATTTTAAAATTCCATCGCGTGACATCTTTCAATATGTCGTAATACTTCCGTCTGCATCTCTATGCCAAACTCATAAACACCATTTGTGCACTCATTTGATGTCCAGATGCTACCTTCCAATATTGTCTCCCTCAGACAGATTATCTGTAACAATTACACATAAATGTTCCCGGGAAAGCTATTATCTCCTTATCACCGGTGTCTTCGCCCGTCCCTCAGGCGGCTTCTGTAGATAGCAATCTGGCTTTCAGTGCCTGTTCGTGCGATACCACGTTGCACAAACAACTGACATCTCTTTCAAAGGTGGCGAGACTGACTCAAAGAAATAAACGTGTTAACCTGATAATACTACGTTCTCTTAGTGAAGAGTAAGAAGTCTGGGAGCGGTCACAGCAAAAAGAATGTAGAGCAAAAATATGTGAAATAATAGGATGATGATGACGAAAAGAAGTGAAACTGCCGGAGGTGATGAATGGGTGAGAGATTGGCACAAATTTGCATGCACAAAGAAGTTTTGCGACATTACATCATATGTGCCTAAAGTGTATAATATCATTTTGTGAGATATATGTACCTTGTTAATTGTAATTCAGGCAAATCATTGCTTTCACGCTGTCCAAGCACATATTTTCCCAATTTAATACCCAGAAGAGTATTGGTGATTTCTAATCATCTTCCATGAGCTACGCTGTGTTTACTCAATAATTTAATTATTCAAAGAGGCTAACATTGGTGGGTGGACAGCAAGACAATGAACCTGTTAATCTTCCAACCCAGTGTAGTTAGCAGAGGCATTTGTTCTTTTTATTTTGTCTAAAGTTCGTCGAACGAAGCTATTAGACTGTTCGTGCAAGACTAAAGTTTTGACGTCACTAGTTGTGAGTTAAAAGTCGGGAATCAGCACTAACCGCATACATTGGACGAGTTGTGTGGAGAAGTGCCCGCATCACAGAAGAATTGACGAAACTACGGCTGCATGACTCACTTATACCAGCTAAGTTCTTGTAAAAGGAACCAGCAAAAGGACAATTGTTTCATCACTCTTCACCCATGTCTCAGTGAAGACAATTTTATTTACATCTAAAATTCACCATTATTCCATTGCTATTTTAACCTGTTAATACTAATTGATTATTAAATTTGTTACGTGTTATTTTTATTTTAACCTCTACACCTCACGGTAGAAGGGGAACGACTAAGTAAGTAAGTTATTTTAAAACAAAACAATCATAGTTGATTCAGTTATTATAGGTATGAAAGCAAACGTATGAGAAAGACTCTTAATATATAGAAATCTAGACATATATTTACATCTATAGAGCTAATACTTATAAAAGGAATTTCGCTGGACTCACACCAGCTTGTTGCTTGGACGGGCTAAAACAATTGCTTAATTCTTCACAAAAGGCGACGGATCAGATATAAGTTAATAGTGCTCTGCCCTTTGCAACAATGTTCCTGACTTCTGAAAACATCTTGTGAAACTCCCTTGAGATAGAAGCATCATTATCCTTCTATCAACGACTCTGCCAAGAGTAATCTTGTGCGAAGGTAGCCACCTTTGAAGACCCATATTAGATACTCTTGAGTGTTGGCCACTGGTGGACCACTACTGCAGAGCTAAGGGAACACAATCCGTGACAGTCTTTTTCCGTAAAGAGGTGTCAGATTCACACACAATATGCAGCAAAAGCTACCTGGAATATAAAAATATCTCGATGAACAAGAAAAGGGTAATAAATGAACATGAATTCATTGTTCAAACTTGTATTTATTTGTCGGTAAAACATAGTGCAATAATTTTAAATGAACGAAATATGCTCATAACTAGTCATTTTATTATTTCATCATCGTTGTTTCATATGTTCCTGAGAGATTGATTGTATATGTCTCCATTAATCAGTTCAATATTCCTTCTGTTATGTAAACTTTTTCTAATCATTTTTCTGCTTTAATATATGCTAAACGTGTCCTGGCCTTTAAACAAATATTTGCACCAGGACTGTGCTTTTTTTACCCGTTAATTTGTCTTTTTAAATAGCAAATAATGACGCATACACTATTGTCGAATTACATTTCTGAGTTAATATAGTTATGCTTTTAAAGATGGGACTCTTTCTTCGCTCTTGAAACTTTGTCTTTACTCCTGATATCATCAACGTTGAAAAGTTTACCCAAAAGTTCAATCTCTTCATCGGTGAGTTCACTATAATTCTCAAGTACACAGTCTTCATCTTCATCTCCGGCATCTTCAAAGTTTGCACGTTCCCTGATGCCTTCACGGCTACTGCCCACCTCTAGAGATGCGCTCTTAGTTGAAGCGATTGCCGCAGCGGCGACAACTACGAGCAAGCACAGAGATCGCATCTGCAACATACAAGTATTAGAATACAGGTCATACAAATTTCAGTTATTTATGCATAAGAGTATTGTTACTATTAAATAAATAATGGATGAAACCTTGAGTCTTGTGAACAGTAAATAAATTAGTAAATAAATCAAGGTAATTAACAGGTACTCGTTGGACATAAAGGATTTTCTGTTGTCTAGTGTCATCGTTTATATCCAACGAGTACCTATTAATTAACTTTATTTATTTATTTACTAATTTAGTTACTATTAGCGATGAACCGGATAGTGGTCGGCCAAATACGAATACGGTCTTTAACTATTTGGCAGAATACGATTACGCATTGTGAGTGAATGTTTGGCATAAAAAAGTTGTGTTCAATTGGTCTACTGATATTTTTATTAATTATAAAGTATTCAACAACAAACATGTGATGTTTCAAAGTGTTACTGCATTACAAAAATGGGGCAAATATGAAACTATTTAATTTTACTAACTAACCACTAATCAGTTTTTAAATTCAGTTCAAAAGTCACTGCTGCATGAAACATGCATTCGCTTAAAAAATTTAAAAAAATCGACATAACTCTGCTAAAAGATATCTGCTGTCTGTAAACACGTTGCCGACTATTCGTGTTCGATTGCAGTGTACTGTACGGTCGAATACGAATAGTTCATTGAATGCACCGAATCGAATACGAATGGAATTTTCGGTGCATCCCTTTACTACACAAATAGAGCGCGTGAGAAGGCTTAAAAATGGCTCGATCTAAGACATAAAGATGTGAACTCGACTGTCGTACGCTTAATATTTTTTTTTTTTAACTAATGCATCACTAGACACTTGTAAAAGCCTCTCAGAATTAATTATTAAGCCATAAACCCCTACACTGACAGGAAAATAATCTCTCTTTCGTTCTACAACCTTTCACAAGAAAAAAGACTTCTGTTTAGATTTTGTTTTTCTTTACATAAAATTTGGTCTCGTTTTAGCGAGGCGCGCCGTTCAACCGAGACACAACCGAGTCAGTTATATTCGGGCGCATGTCCAAATACAAAAGACCGTGTGGTCTGGGTTCTTTTTTGGTTTGGTTATATTATTAAGATGATGCCAGTGGAATATAGCAGATAAAAGGACAAAGACAGTTTGAGGCATGTAGAAATAATTAGACATCGAACACGATCAACAAAACACACAGATAGGACTTTGTCTCAAATGACAAGCAGTCCAGCAAACACGACAACGACGGTGAACATACCTTTATTATTTTAGGCGATCTGTGACCAGAATAGAACACGTCTGCTCAGAGAAGATCAGGAGGTACAAGAATGGTCTGTAAACTGGGGCTTTTATTCTGTTTGAATGTCAAGTGTGACATATGTTGTGAATAAACATGTAAATTACCTGTATCGCAAAGACAGATAGCGTCTCTGGAATGATAGATCGCTAACAAGATTGTTACTGTTGTTTCCCCAGTCGTCGAGTAGTTTTCTTCACCATTTTCATGTTGGCTCCTAACGGAGCATAGAGCCACCATTACAGCTGGTCCACTTGCAGGAAGCGTACACAAAACATGTATATGCTCTTGCAGCCGTGGTTTCTGCATCAATTTTCAAACATGATGAGGCTGCCAGCCTTAGGCACAACTTTATGTTGATCACCTTGTACCACATGCTTAAGGGTGCAGTAATGTCGTTCCTTCTTATCAGTGACCCCCAGGAGCTACACAGGTTTAGTTCTGTCCAGTTCTTTGCGCCTCTAAATCCTATTGTTTATGTCTAAATTCACTTTCTTGACACAATTCTGTGTAGTAAGAACGTGTCTAATCTTTCTTCATATCCCGTATTTTAAAAGTGTAAAGCTTTTATTTTTCTTGTTTCAATCTATTTCCCACCAATAATTTGTTGCATATGTATCTTTATTAACTTTACTATCTTTACTATCTTTACTATCTTGTGTATCTTCATCGATTTGTAAGCATACATTCAGTCACAGCTGCGTTATAAAGCCTGAATACTTACGATACACTTCTCAGTATGGACAATCTATGCGAAAGTTTAGTTATCATTATCATCATTATTATTATCTTCTTCACGTACCATGACAACTGGTGTATGTGATCACGTCTTCTCACAAATTTCTGTCATCTGTGTGGTTTATAAATTCTGTTGTTAACTTTGTTTCAATGCCCCAATACTACACTGTTTTTATCTTTTCCCTATGTAATTCTCGGTCTCTTTATCCTTTCAATTCTTCCAGTTGTAACTACATATTTCACGTAATTTTTTTTCATAGCATGCCCAAATAAATTTGATTGTTTCTTTTTACCTAGTGTAATAAGCTTCTTTGGGGTACTGGCTTCATTTCTGACTTTTTTTTCTTCTTGTAACCTGACCATGATATGCATAATATCTTTTTTTTTTTTTTTTTGGTAAAATAACATCACTGTGAACACCAGGGAGCTTCTACTATCCACCTCGTGGCATTGCATCACGCACCATTTAGGGGGTCTAGTGGTGTGGTAAAGTGGGATGTTATAAATATTTATAGGGGACTTAGTGTACTGACTGAGATCAGCTGTGAAGGTATCTGTATCTAATAAGTGTGGTGTATTACAGATGACCTTACTTGCTACCACATTTATACCTCAGTCAGAATTATTCTGGAATATTGTGACGACTACGTTAAATGTCTAGGGTTATGAAAATGATGAAGTGTAAGTCACAACAACAACAGACAGATAAACAATTTAATTTATTCCACAACACTTTACAACACTGTGACACTCACACACATATAACACTCTATAAGACTATCTTAAATGAGTCAAGTGTTTAAGTTTAAAAATATATGTATTAATTCTTTCAATAATGGGTATCCTGATTCAACTACACAGTGAACCAGGAATCACAATCAAATGTAATTACAAGTAGTATGTACACAGTTTATATATATGAACTTTGTATTGACATATTTTATTATTATTATCCTATGTGTGTAAGTTATGAAGTAGTACTATGAGGTAATACTGGTTTTGTTTTTCAAGCTAGATTGTTGTTTGTCATCATGACTTCAAGTGTTTGATTATCGTGGAAATAGTATTTGGAAAAGTTCACAGTTCCTGTCGTTTGAAACCATTTATTGTCCCTCTGTGTTTAATATAATGTCAAATTTTGAGGGGGGGGGGGGCACATAATGTTGAGCTACTCTGGCCACAGAAGCTTATCTTTCGTGATGGCGGCAGGAAAAGACTCCTCTGCTCGATTGCTTCCTGTGTTCTGGAGACACCTCACTGGTCGCTATCTGGACCAAGGAGTATGCTGTCAGCCTCTGGATTATCTTAACGTGTGTGGACATGTGCTTCACAGTTCAAAATACATGACTCATATATATAAATACATTACGTGCAGTATCAAAGTTCATTCAATGATCTAACGATTTGACCTTGCGTGCACACGTTGGCCAGAGGCTATTCCTCTGAAGAGCATTACTACTGCTGACATAGCAGATGCTCTTTGGCTTATATTTCCTCGTCTGGGATTCCCCGGAGAAATATTATCAGACCATGGCACCCAACTAATATCGGATACCATGTCTCAAGTAATGTCTACTCTGCAGATAGAGAGATCTTTGAGTAGTATCTATCATCCTATGTCCAATGGGATGGTCGAACGGCTAAATAGAACACTCAAAATCTTACTAGGGAAGATAACTAAGGATCATCCTCAAGATTGGGACAGGGTTTTACCCGCGGCCCTCTTTGCTTACAGAGAGGTCTCCAATGAACATACAGGATTTTCTCCCTTTGAACTTGTCTTTGGCGCACGACCGCGCGGCCCTATGTCTTTGCTTCATGATCTCATAACCGCTGATAATATTACCGATGACACAAAATCTTCTTACGAATATGTCATCGCGCTGAGACTAAAGATTATCGATGCATGCAAATTGGCAACTTCTTCTTCTGAATTTGCTAAGCAGAAAGCAAGACAATTTGCCAATAAGAAAAGAACCTTACGACAACTTTGTCCTGGTGACAAAGCATTTGCTTTGCTACCTTGTAGGGAAAACAGACTTCTTATTTCTTGGAAAGGTCCGTACGATATAATCTCGAAGATTTCCCATGTTGACTACATTGTCGATTTTGATGGAAAGCATAAAACCTTCCACATCAATATGCTTACGGAATTCCAAGAACGTCCGGATTATTTACAGCCTATTTTCCAGGCAACGGACGATTCACCAGTCCAACATGGTCATTACTCATCACTGTCCGTAATACAGGATGAGGAAACAAGTTTTTCGGATGTTAATCTTCCGCTTCCGATGATTCCACTTCATTCTAGTGAATCATGGAAAAATGTTACTGTCTCTCCTGATTTATCTCTGGGAGAACAGCGACAAGTTTCAGTTATGTTACAAACATTTCAGGATGTCCTCACTGACATTCCTGGACAAACTCGTGTCATTGAACATGACATTATTCTAACTGACCATAATCCTTTTAGGGTCAGACCTTATCCTATCCCTATACATTTTCAAGCACAGGTTGAGAATTAGTTAGATGAGATGATAGATTTAAAAATAATTGAACCATCCACTTCTGCATATTCTTCGCCGATGGTTATTGTTCGAAAAAAGACAATAACATACGTCTTTGCGTTGACTATCGCAAATTGAATCAAGTTACGAAGTTTGATGCTGAACCTATGCCTTTACTAGAAGAGCTACTTACTAGGCTTTCTAAATCTCATTTTTTCACTAAACTTGATTTGTCTAAAGGATATTGGCAAGTTCCTTTATCTGAACGCGCCAAACCAATTACGGCTTTTTCTACACCTAGAGGCTTTTTTCAATGGAATTTCATGCTTTTCGGCCTTATGAACGCACCAGCTACATTCGTACGCATGATGCGTCGAATCCTATCTTATCGGTCAGATGTCATCGCGTACCTAGACGACATCTGTCTTTTCAGCGATACTTGGGAGGATCACTATTCGGGGTTAGTTGAATTACTGTCTACTCTACGCGAGTATAACCTGACAGCGAAACCCTCTAAAGCCTACATTGGTTTTAGCGAAATTTCTTTCCTAGGCCATCGTATTGGTCATGGTTTCCTAAAGACAGAGGACCATAATATCACTAAGATACTTAACATCTCTATTCCTAAGACTAAAAAGCAAGTGCGAAGTCTCTTAGGTCTTATTCAATTTTATGGAAGATTCATTCCGAATCTATCCTCTATCATGGCACCTCTTTCTACACTACTGAAGAAAGGGTCGCCTAATATGGTCCACTGGTCACAGGAATGCAAATCCTCTTTAGATAAGATTAACAATTTGTTTTCAACACCACCTATTTTAGTGTTACCTACTACAGATAAGACAATTGTTCTTCGTAGTGACGCTTCATCCACTGGGATTGGAGCGGTACTAATGCAAGAGTACTCTGGAACTCTGCATCCTGTAATGTATATCTCCAGAAAACTTAATGCGGCAGAAAGGAATTATTCGGTTTTAGACCGTGAGCTATTAGCTATGGTTTGGTCAATTCTCAAACTACAAAGATTCCTTCTAGGCGCACATTTCATAGTAGAAACCGATCAGAAAGCTCTTACGGCTATACAGAGTAAAAATTTGAAGAGCTCGAGGTCTACTCGATATGCAATTGCTCTTCAACCTTTTCATTTCTCAGTACGAGCTATCCGTGGATCAGATAATGTGATGGCAGACATTTTGTCTAGATGCCCACACGATTCCACCTAACTGTTGGGTCTTGGACTTCTTAACACATCCAACCCTACAACAGTTTTTCTTTTCTATATCAAGATAAATACACATTGTAATTTGTAATATAGTGATTGTATCACTACTATCACTACGTTGATTGATATATATATTCACCGATACTCGTTGATAATTTTTCTTTTTTGTCAATCATGTACTTATAGTGCTTAAATATGAAATTGTTATATGCATTGTGTCATTGCAAGTATAGTAGTATGCGTTGGTGACACCTCCCTGGAAATATTTACACTTAGAGAAATACTTTCTCTCAGATGTTGAGATATATTCTCACCAGTCGATCTATATTTCGACTTTGCCTTAATTTGGCTTTAGAAATTCCAGATATTTCTCATCTGCGAAGTATTTGTGCGTTGTGAGCCTATTGTATGTTGCTCTCAGATGGAAAAAATGATTTTCATTCATGATTCTTAATCTAAGGGACAGAACTCAGATTAGTCGATGTGTATTCATTCTATGAGTTATCTGTTCTTGTATCTTTCCTGAATATCGAACTTGGCGTATGAATCTAGACTTATGTCATATTTTGTGTCTGGTATAGCCAGAAACAGATTATTCTTGTTTAGGTTTATGCGGGGATGTTTATGATCCGAATCTATGTTTACTCCTTGTCTGTTTGAGACGATTCGGTCTTATATCGTGTTATCTTTGTATGTCTATGTCGGACTATTTTCCTTGTACTGTACTTTGGGGTCAGGGACTTTCGGCGCAGGAAGACACGTTAGGGAGTGCTTCGGTGATGAAGGAGCCTGACGGGATGTCATGGCTTTAGACCTGTCCAAAGTCTGTGATCTCTATGATTTATTATGGGAACGAAGATAGTTTCTTCTAGGATTGTGAAGTCCATGAGTTCCCCAGTGTTGATTCAGTAACGCCAGGAGAGCGTTTGTGTTTGCTAGTGTATTTCCTATGCCAAGGTAAAAGAACTGTTCACTGAACTCTTTCATTCCTAGGCTCAAATGGGCAGACGTCTATATGAATTTACCTATGTCTATATGTCGGGACGACATGTTATCTAGCAGCACGGAATATGTTTATATGCAGCAATTATGAGGACAGAATATGCTGATTCTTGTAGAAACATTTGTGTTTATGAACAAAGCTTCTATTGAAGATTTGCTATACATCTGTATAGTGAGCGATGCTCAAAAGGGAACCAGAAGCCATTTTGGATTCTAACATTTTGTCGATCAGCAATCAGAGAACAGGGATGCCCCTTATTATCAGGTGATGATTAAGAGATCACAGTTATAAAGAAAACCCAATACTGGTGGGTTAAAATTATCTTCAGATAGATTTGCTGAACTTTACCTAAAGGAATCTTCGCTAGGAAAGAGGTTCTGTCTAGGAGTCAGGATTGAACAGTATTTATTAACTGACACGCTCGGTCAGTAAGGCCTGATGATTATATTGATAAACAGTGGAAATCTAAATGCTTGTCTACAGATGTTCCATTATGATGTTATTCAACATGAATGCTAACTTAAGATGGTAGACCATTGATCAACAATATGCTATTTATGTCGACATGTGTTCCTGTAACTATACACGTACTGTCTAAGTGTGTGCGTCCTATTAAACAGTATGAAACGACCACAGTAGTCCAGCCATCCTTGACTTCCATCTGTGATTGGAGTGAGTGTCCTGTGAACCTGTCGAACTGTCATCCATTCGCGTTTGTCATTATTGATGTTCACACTCACCCATTGCATCAGAATATACGCATTTAACAGTACACCTTGTCAGGGCCCCAACAGTCGGTAACCTGACCCATTTACAGAACATTGTGACTGGACGAGCTATGTAACAAAAAACAGTCCATGTCAATCTGGTAACTCCGCCAATGCCGGTCCCAAGCCCGGATGAAAAAGGAGGAGGGCGGCCTGCATGGAGGCCGTAAGGAGGCAGCCCCTCCACCATGCAAAGGCACAACAGGCCAATCACCTGTTTGCTTTAAATCACGATTACTAGCAACACAAGAGAGAAAACTGGACTGATTCTAAAGGCGACGAACTGGAACGGACTACGGACTACGACTTATGGAACTTGGAACACAAGAAGTATAAATGGGAAGGAAGAGGAGCTGGTGGAAGAGATGAGGAAAGCAAAACTAGAAATCCTGGCTATAACGGAAACAAAGAAAAAAGGACAAGGAGTCATGGATCTCGATGGCAACACGCTGCTCTACAGTGGTGTACCCATGTCTGAAAGAGCTAAAGGGGGCGTGGGTTGCATTGTGGCCCAAAATCAAAAAGATAGTATCAAGGGATGGAACTTTGTCTCGGAGCGCATTATGCCGTTAAACTAAAAGAAGGAGAAACCATTGTCAACCTGGTCATAGTGTATGGGCCAAATGAGGATGAGAGAGCAGAGGTCAATGAGGAATTCTTCGAGCTGCTTCAAAGGACAGTGGATGACTGCCTAGATGAAGTTATCATGCTCGGAGATTTTAATGCCAGAGTTGGAAATGACCATGCTAGATGGGGTGGAGTTATCGGAAGATATGGAGAAGATACTCTCAATGACAATGGAAAGCGACTCCTTAGATTCTGCAGTGAGCAGAATCTGATCATTACAAACACAAAGTTCCCCCATAAGCGCATACATGCATACACTAGATGTGAACCAACAAAGAATGAGAAGTCAGTGATCGACTATGCCATTGTTCGGAGAAGCTCATTCAAATATGTCCGAGATGCTAGAGTCTGGAGGGGGCCAGAGATTGGAAGTGATCACTACCTGCTAACAATCAAAAGAACAACTGAAAGAGTTGCTCAGCCTAGGAACTGTCCAACATCACGCAAGAAACCAAGTAAACGAGCAGGAGAAATGAGCATTAGGACCTACAAGCTGAGAGAGCCAGAAATTAAGACCAGATATCAGGGGCTTATTGCTGCAGCGGTGAGCAACACAGAAGAACAACCTGATGACTTGGAAACCCTCTGGATTAAATTCAAGGATATCATAAAGACAGCTGCTGCAGAAGCATGCGGTGAAGTCCGACTTGGGAACAAGAGAAAGAGGACACCTTGGTGGACAGAGGAAGTCAAAGAGAAAATAAGAGAGAAGAAAATGGCATGGAAACAATACTTAGGAGCTAAAAACACAACAGGACAAATGGAAAAATATAGAGAATATGTGACACTCAGAACAGAAGCAAAGAACAAAGTGCTAGCAGCAAAACAGAAGTCCTGGGAAGAATTTGGAGAAAAGCTAGAAAAAGATGCACAAGAAAACCAGAAATTGTTCTATAAGACCCTAAAGAACATGAGGAAGGAAAAACAATGCCCTCTCAAATTTATAAAGGACAAGCAAGGCAAATTGCTTACTGCCCCGAAGGAAGTAATGGGAAGATGGAAAGAATATTTCTCAGAACTCCTGGATGGTGAGCATGGTGAAGCATCAGAAATGATAAACACTAGCACAGAAGAGAAAACCAATGATGGTGAAGATGACATAAAGATGGAAGAACTGAAGGCAGCACTGGAGAAAATCAAGATGGGCAAAGCAGCAGGGCATGATGGTATAACACCAGAAATGGTTAAGTTCATGGGAGCATCAGGCGACCTATTACTCTTAAGGGTTTTACAGGCAGCGTGGTACAACAAGACCATACCAAAGGATTGGGAGATTGCCATCATAACACCAATTTTCAAAAAGGGTGACAATCGACAGTGTGGAAACCATAGAGGCATATCCCTTCTCAGTGTCCCTGGTAAAATCTACTCTAGAATCCTAGAGCAGAGACTCCGACGCCTAGCTGAGCCACAATTGGATGAGGTCCAGTGCGGATTCCGAGCAAACCGAAGTACTCAAGACCTAATCTTCACACTCAGACAGCTGAGTGAAAAGGCCCTTGAGTATAAGAGTGAGATCCATCTTTGTTTCATAGATCTGGAAAAGGCGTTTGACAGGGTCCCCTGGAGCAAACTTTGGGACTGTTTGGCAAGGAAGAATATTCCAGCACCTCTGATTCATGCTATACAGAGCTTCTACAAGTCTTGCAGAAATTATGTGAGGACAGCAAACCATAAGTCGGAAGAGTTCAGGACCACCACTGGTGTAAGACAAGGTGATATCCTATCACCTTACCTCTTCATACTCCTTATGGACGATGTCATCAAGGCATGTAAGGAGAGAACAAGAAAGTATTCAGTGGGGTACTGGAAGATGAGACAGGTCTATATTTCGGAGCTGGCATTTGCTGATGATGTTGCCCTGATTGCTAAATCAGAGGCACATCTCCAATCCAACCTGCAAGTCTGGAAGGAAGAGCTGGAGAAGAGAGGGATGGTCATAAGCAGCTCTAAAACAAAATCCATGGTGATATCACGAGAAGAAAGAAAACATCAGATTAAGCTGGGAGAACAGGTCCTGGAGCAGGTCGACCACTTTAAATACCTCGGAGCTATTATAGACCGAAAGGGAGGCATCAAAGAAGAGTTGGCCACTCGAAAAGCAGCAGCTGGGAGACTTTTTCAGGCCATAAATCGAGGATTCCTCAGCAAGAGAGAGGTTGGTAAGAAAACGAAGATGGCTGTATACCGCTCCACCTATGTCCCAGTCTTGACATACGGATGCGAGTCATGGGCAATGACTACAACCCATAAAAGCCAGATCCAAACCTCAGAAATGAGGTATCTGAGGAAGGTGGTTGAAGTAACAAGAAGAGACATGGTACGCAACCAGACGATACGTCAAGTCCTTAAATCCTACCCCCTGCAGACCCAAGTAGAACAGTCCCAATTAAGATGGTTTGGCCATGTCTGCAGAATGGGAGAAGATCGGATACCACGACAAGCATGGGAAACAAAGAGCCAAGGATCCAGACCCCGAGTACGACCCAGAGTCCGCTGGGAGGACAACATTAGACAATCTTTGAAGGATCGAGGACTAGAATGGAACCAGGCCAGGAGGAAGACAGCCGATAGGATAGTCTGGCGCTCTCTCATCCAAACCTCTACATCTCACGGTAGAAGGGGAACGACTAAGTAAGTAAGTAAGTCAATCTGGTGCAAGAAACAAGCTTTATCAATAGCCCACTTTACCGAGGGTCTACGACAGCGTTCTTTAGGGACTATTGTGAATTTCCCGCAGTGGAAATTACCAACGACTTTTTGTTGCTGTTGTTTTTCGTCCTCTACGTTGGTCTTTCGTGGTATTTTTGTTTAATTGTGCCGAGATGTCCTATGTGGTTTTTGTAATATTTTTCTCTGTTCTTTAGTTTTGATTAATTTGTTTGTAGTTGTCTGCCTCCCCTTCTTATCATTTATTTCTTTACACCTTTTCGTTTATACACTGTGTAGTCGTTTGTTTTGTTGGTGATTCGCAGCTGTCGTTACATGCTTTGTAAGATTCTACTTTAGTTTTCCTTGCTGTTTATTTGATTTCTGCGAACGTTGTTGTTTGTCCTTGATGCTTTGTCTTGTCTTTCTAGTTGTTGTTATTGATTTTTGTTATACACTGTCATTACTATATGCACAATAAGTATATAGGTAATTTACTGTATTATTGAAAGTTAAATTAATTTTACAAGTTCTTGAGAAAAGACTTGTCACCCACTAAGTTGGGACAAAGTGAGTTATACAGGTTATTGATCTCATAATTGACATAATGTCTACGTTAGATTACTTTATTGAGCAAGGGAAAAACCTTGGTAAGAGTGGATAGAAATTGGAGGAATTTGCACTTGCGGAATACGGCAAGGCACAAAAGCTGAAGAAAAGAGACAGAAAATTGAAGCTGAAGATAGGAGATTGCAGATGCAAGCAGAGGAGAGAAAATTCCAAATGGAGATGGAACAAAAAAGTTAGAAGCTGAAGAGAGAAAAATTCAGCAGCAAAGAGAAACAGAGGAGAGAAAATTCATAATGGAAATGGAACAAAAAAATTAGAAGCCGAAGAGAGAAAACAGAAATCAGAAGCTGAGGAGAAAAAAATCCAAATGCAAATGCAGGCTGAAAATAAAAAAATGCAAATAGAAGTAAAGAAAGAAAACAGAAAATGTTACATGAAGTTGAGGAGAAGAAAATGTTACATGAAGCTGAGGAGAAGAAAATGTTACATGAAGCTGAGGAGAAGAAAATGTTACATGACGAATGAGTCTTGGCAATGGAGCTGGAGAAAATAAAGGTGGTGAATCTGGGCAATTCACAAGGTGAATCAAATAATTCTTCTAATTTTTTTTTTTTTTTTTACGCCCGCTAATACTCGAGGCGAAATCTCAGGTTATTGTTAATGTCTAACCTGACATTGATTTTACGTGAGTATCCCTTTTCTTGTTCAGAGACAGGTGTCCCTCGCCATTCAGGCAGAAACTCGCCGATTTCGGAGGTACCCATTAGAGCTGGGTCGGCTCAGGAGCCACCAATCCCTGGTCGACGACACTCCTTCAAATGTCCTCGCCAGGTCTCGAGTTAATCCAGTCCAATTCCCGGTCGACGAAAAATCCTCAAATGCCGTCGCCCGGGTTTGATCCTGAATCACCCGGTCACCAGAGCGGTGTTGTAACCACTACGCTAGCGCGGCTCCCATTCTTCTAATAAGGCAAATATTAAACCTTATGATATTAAATTACCTGTTTTCAACCTACCAGAGACGATATGGCATTCTATCCAACTAGATTTGAATTGCATGCGACTCTCAAAAGATAGACAAGTCGCAATATTGTGATCAACATGGTAGGTTACTTACAGGTGATGCTCAAAAGGTTATGATGTCGGTGGAAGATGCTGACAAAAATAGCTATGATGTTGTCAGAGCGGCCTTGTTAAAAAAATACCAACTGAATAAAGAGGGTTATCGCCTACGCTTCAAGTCTCTATTGCCAGAGACAGGGAAGGATTTTTCATACTTTATATCAGATATTCGCCTAACCTTTTCACGTTGGGTGGAATTGTAAAAAATCGAACACACATATGAGGCCATTGTTGACTTACCGCTTCGTGACAAAGTTATGTCATCAGTTAGTAAACTTTTTCTTTTCTTTCTACACGAGCGAAAATCTCCAAACATAAAAGAGATGGAACCATGCTGTCATCAATATGTCACGGCACATCCTAATGTAACGGTTAGCAATTCTAAAGTCGAAGAAGGTTTACCCGTTTCTTCAGCAACACCATATGGTCATAATTTTCGACGTAAATTTCAAAGGCCTCAGTACAATTTTGATAAAAGTAATAATCGTGTTTTTGGACAGAACCAGGAGGGTCCATCACGTAATGATTCTTCTTCAGGGAACTGGAGACAATTTAATAGTCCTAAACATTTTGGTCATAACAATTATAAGAACTTTAGAAGAGGTTACCACAATAGAGGTTATCAAACCAATAATAACTTCTCAGGTAGACAACAAAACCCATCTAATAGAAATTTTCATGAAAGGAGAAATGCCAATCGCAACTATGAAAACTATGGTTCAAATCAGAACAATAGTTCCAATAGAGGGAATAACAATAATTTCAATAGAAATAATAGCCGCGATAGATCACAAAACGACAATAATAGATCCTTTCGCCAAGCTAACTTTGCTCAACAAGAGTCTCAGGATGTTAATAATCAAGGTAACAACAATAATAGTGTCAATAATGCTAGTGCTTGCTTTGCTTTCGATTTTGAGAGGGCATCTCAATGCCCGCAATGCACAACTTTGTTCCAACCTACTACTATATCTACCTTGAGTTGCGGTCATCCTCTACCCGCTCTTCCTGCCGCAGCTGCGCATGACGGAAGAGGGTCTCTTATTCTACATAAAGGTTCAGTGAATAATAATCCAGTCTCAGTTCTTTTTGATTCTGGATGTACAACTGTCGGGGTCAAACAGTCCCTCTTAGATTCTTCTTGTGTCACTGGAAAAGTAGTGAAATGTGTGACATTTGGTGGGACACTTGAAAAGTATCCGACTGCTATCATCCACATAGATACTCCCTTTTTTTACGGGAGATGTCCAAGCGTGTTTTCTCCCGAATCCTGTTGCGGACATTATCGTCGGACGTATACACGGAATTAAGGAGTGCACCCCTCAACAAATTGCTACCTGGGAGGAGCAAAACATTCAGGCTGCTTATGCAGTCACGACTAGAGCACAAGCTCAAAACTTTTTGCAGATTCCATCTGCAGAAAGTAATGAAGTACATATCGAAGATGCTAACTGCGTAATTTCCCGAGAGTCTTTTATCAGACTCCAACAAAAGGATGCTACTTTAAAAAAATACTCCCGCATGGTTAAGAATGATAATCCAAAACCATAACACAAATCTTAAATCCTGGTTCTCAATAAAGAATGGATTACTAGTTCGTATGGTGAGAGATTCTACTCAGTCTATACATTCGCAAATTCTAGTACCTAAGAGTATGAGAGTTCGAATTCTACAACATGCTCATGACTCTCAGTGTGCAGGACATATGGGATTTTCCCGTACTAAATCGAGGGTTATTGCTTCTTTCTTTTGGCCTCACGTAAATAAAGATATACGTGTTTATTGTCGCTCCTGCAAGATATGCCAGGAGGTTAAGTCACGAGGTCCACGCCATGCAGCATCTATTCAGGCTGTAGATATTCCAATCCGTCCTTTTCAAAAGATGGCAATAGACATCATTGGCCCTTTTAAAATCAAGTCGGCCAGAGGACACCAATTTATCCTAACATGCATTGACATGTGTTTACGTTGGCCAGAGGCTATACCTCTCAAAAGTATTTCTACTGCTGATAATGCAGACGCTCTTTGGCTAACATTTTCACGACTATGATTTCCCAAAGAAATCTTATCAGATCATGGCACACAATTTGTATCAGACACTATGTCTCAAGTGATGTCTACACTCCGTATTGAAAGGTCTTTAAGCACTATCTATCACCCTATGTCAAACGGTTTAGTCGAACATCTAAATAGAACGCTCAAGAGTTTACTAGGAAAGATAACTGAGAACATTCCTCAGGATTGGGACAGGGTTTTACACGCTACTCTTTTTGCGTATAGAGAGGTCCCTACTGAGCACACAGGGTTTTCTCCATTCCAGCTTGTCTTTGGTGCGCAACCGCGCGGTCCCATTTCATTGCTGCACGACCTCATAACTGCTGAGGATATCAGCGAAGACACTCAATCCTCCTACGAATATGTAATTGCTTTAAGGAAAAAAAATTATTGAAGCATGTAGATTAGCTCCCTCTGCATCTCAGTCTGCTAAGCAGAAGGCAAGGGATTTCGCAAATAAAAATAGATGTCTACGTCAACTCTTTCCTGGTGACAAGGTACTTGTATTACTTCCTTGTAGAGACAATAGACTTCTTATTTCATAGAATGGTCCTTACACTATTATCTATAGATTATCTGATGTCGACTATGTCGTCGATGTGGACAGAAAGCATTAAACTTTTCATATCAATATGCTGACAGAATTTCATGAACGTCCAGATTACCCTACAACCTATTTATGAGGCGACTTACGATTCGCTAGTCCCGCATGATCATTACACTTCTTTGTCGGTCATTCAGGAGGAAGAGTCTACTTTCTCAGACGTGAATCTTCCTCTCTCCGTAATCCCATTGCATTCAACAGAATCATGGGAAAATATCACTGTTTCTTCAGAGTTATCTGATGAGAAACACCAACAAGTCTCCTCTCTATTACAAACTTTTCAGAATGTTCTTACTGACATTCCTGGAAAAACATCAATTATTAAACATGGCATAATACTCACTGATTATAACCCTATCAGAGTCCGACCTTATCTTATCCCACTACACTTTCAAACACATGTCGAGAAAGAATTGGAGGAAATGATACAGATCAAAATAATTGAACCATCCACTTCGTCATACTCTTCGTCTATAGTTATTGTCCGGAAGAAGGACAATAACATACGTCTTTGCGTCGATTATAGCAAATTAAACCAAGTAACGAAATTCGATGCTGAACCTATGCCCTTACTGGAAGAGCTACTTATTAAGCTTTCTAATTCTCGGTTCTTTACCAAACTCGATTTGTCTAAAGGTTATTGCCAAGTTCCCCTTGCTGAACGCGCCAAACCTCTTACTGCTTTCTCAACACCAAGGGGTTTGTTCCAGAGGAACTTCATGCCTTTCGGCCTCATGAATGCCCCAGCTACTTTTGTACGCATGATGCGTCGTATCCTTTCACATCGTCCAGATGTCGTTGCATACTTGGACGATATTTGTCTTTTTTGTGATTCCTGGGAAGATCACTTTCAAGGTCTTGTTGACCTTTTGTCTACTCTACGCTCGCATAATTTGACGGCCAAACCGTCAAAAGCCTATGTTGGTTTAGCGAAATTTCTTTTTTAGGTCACCCAGTTGGTCATGGTCTCTTGCGGACGGAGGACAACAAGACTTCTAAAATTCTCGACATCACTACTCCTAAGACGAAGAAGCAAGTCCGTAGTCTCTTAGGCTTAATATAATTCTATGGAAGATTTATTCCAAATCTGTCCTCTATCACAGCACTTCTCTCAACTCTATTGAAGAAGGGGTCACCTAATATGGTACATTGGTCCCAAGAATGTCAATCCTCATTGGATAGGATTAAGAATCTATTTTCATCTCACCCTATCTTAAGACTACCCACCGCGAATAAGGCTTTTGTTCTTCGCAGTGACGCCTCTTCCACAGGGATCGGGGCCGCACTGATGCAAGAGCATTCTGATACTTTGCATCCTATGATGTATGTTTCTAGAAAGCTGAATGCGGCAGAACGGAATTACTCTGTTCTAGACCGAGAATTATTAGCTAGGGTCTGGGCAATTCTGAAACTTCAGAGATTCCTTCTTGGCGCGCATTTCAAAGTAGAAACCGACCAAAAAGCTCTCACAGCTATACAAAGTAAAGATCTGAAGAGCTCAAGATCTACTCGATATGCTATTGCTCTTCAACCATTTCACTTCTCAGTTCGAGCTATCCGTGGTTCGTATAACGTAATGGCAGACATACTGTAACGATGCCCACATGATTCTATTTGACTCTCATGTTTTAGACCTCTTTATAGATTTCGGGTTTATTTAGATACCCGTGGTATATACATACAGGGGCCGTAAGTCTACACGCCACATTTAATAGATAGAAATGTAGGATTGACTATTGTATATTTTATAATCCTACGGCTATCAAACAGAGATTCTTATTTGTATTGTTTCACAGCGTAAACTTTTTGATGTGACTTGGCGCTGTTATTTGGAGACTCTCATCCGTTTGCCTGTTTTTTCGAGATTTGACGTCTGTGATACCCTCTTGAGTACAGAATGGTCTCCGACTTATTTGTACCTGCTACAGTTAATTTACATTATTGTACATTAGTATATGATGTTATGTTAAAAGATATGGTACTATGTTATGATATAACCTTTTGTTGTTAATATGTCGGTGTCAATATATTGCTGTAGATTACGATGTTAAGAGTTTAATATGTTTATGACATCTCTATTTTTTTGTAACTTATCATTGCGAGACATGTCGTTATTGTATTTTTTGTTGGGATATATGAAGTCATGTGAATGTAATTCTTTCTAGCATTGTAATGTTGCGTCTCTACCCAGCACTTTATTGTGCGATTGTGGTAGCGCCTCTTTTATATAATGTTTGAATTTTGAGAAAATATTTTCTCTAAGGTTGTGAGATATTTTTTTTCCTTCTCACCCGACACTTCATTGTGCGTCAGTATAGCCTGATATTATGGCAGTATATATGTCTATGCCCATCGTCAGCGCATCATTTGTGCGTTGTGGGCCGGTTGTCTAGGTTATCATGCTTATTTTGGGGTGTGTATGTAAATTTAGTCTGTCTTGTAGGTTGTTATATTTTCACTATATTCACTTACGCCATGCATTTGATTACTATGTCATTTTGTTGATTTGTTTTCTTTCTTAGGGCATTGCTTCCCTTCTTTTCTCTCTCTTTTCGTATCCCATCTTGTCTTTATTCACTCGCCACTCCTCCACTTTTTCGTATGTTATCTTAGCGTACTATCTGCATTATTCTTTGTTTTCTTTTACGGTTGTGTTTATGATTTTATATAAAATAAATTTATATGTAGAAGTTTGTATGCTACAACCCTCATTTTAATTTTTCGATGTAATTTTTTTTCAAAAAAAATGATGTCATCATTTTTCCCCCGGGGGGTGCGGTAGACTGTTAAGAGTCAGTTTGTTTTAAGTTAGGAATGTGACCTTTTTATACTTCTTGTTTATATTTGTGGTCTAAGGGAGTTAACCAGTTGTTATATTTTCTGGAATAAGTTAGATTTAGTAGTTATCTTCCCTTGACTTGTCAAGTTGACCATTTAAGGAGTTTTAAAGATCAGTTTCCAGGAAAGTTCTGGACTGGTCCCATGTGAGCTCAACTCAGAGCCTTGCGATTATCTGGGCATGCGCGACGATTTGCGCATGACCGGAAGACGGGTTCTTTGTCGACAGTTTGGCTGGGTGGTTGAGCGGAGAAGGAGTTCCGCCATGTTTTTCTGGCTGTGAACGGGGATCAGAGTTCTTTGTGTATTAAATATGTTTTAGATTCCCCTTGATTGTGATTCTCGCATAGTTCGGTAAAGCCTAGGAAATGGCGAGTGTTTCTTTGGTGTTTGATTCCTGGAGTGCAGAGCAGGTAACAATACTTTTGAAGCTATTCGTTGTAGCTAAGAACTTTGCATTTTGAGGTGACTTACTCCCGGTGCGGGAAGTAGTAATAAAGAAGATTAACATTATTTATATAAGGAAGCCCGCCATCTATGCGGTCTATTTTTGCCAGAGATATACCTGACTAGTTTGGGCAGATGTGATGCAGAAGATTAACATTATTTATATAAGGAAGCCGTCATCTATGCGGCCTGTTTTTTGCCATAGATATACCTGACTGTTTGGTCAGATGTGATGCAGAAGATTAACATTATTTATATAAAGAAGCCCGCCATCTATGCGGCCTATTTTTGCCAGAGATATACCTGACTGATTTGGTCAGATGTAATGCAGAAGATTAACATTATTTATATAAGGAAGCCCGCCATGTATGCGGCCTGTTTTGCCAGAGATATACTTGACTAGTTTGGTCAGATGTGATAAAGAAGTCAGAGAGATATTATTTACATGCACTACTTGCAGCTCGTTGAAGAGAAGTCACAGAGATATTTTTTACCCTACACTACTTGGTAGTAAATCAATGTTACTTACATGAAGTGCAATCTTGTGCTATTGACAGTGTGTCTTGAATCTGATGATGTCCTTGTTACTGTGGTAATAAACAGTGAATAACTGTACCACAGTCGTTACAACCTTTCCTGACTTATGGACGTGGATTGGTGTGTGTGTTATCATGGCTGTACTCTAGAACTTCACATCCTTCCGTTGAGATTTATACGCCCACACACCATGTCGGCCACCTGGTAAGCCCGACCTGCTGATTATTTACATCAGTGCTAATATTACAGCACAACAACAGTACTTCTACAGCTAACCATATCATTCTCCAAAATAATAATTAAAAACTTCTACAATGCTCTTGCAGACGTGGTTTCTGCATCATTTTTTTTAACATGATGAGGTTGCCTGGCTTATACACAACTTTATGTTGATCACCTTGTACCACATGCTTAAAGGTGTGGTAATGTCGTTCCTTCTTATCAGTGACCCCCAGGAGCTACACAGGTTTAGTTCTGTCCAATTCTTTGCGCCTCTAAATCCTATTGTTCATATCTAAATTCACTTTCTTGACACAATTCTGTGTTGTAAGAACTTGTCTAATCTTTCTTCATATCCCGTATTTTAAAAGTGTAAAGCTTTCATTTTTCTTGTTTCAGTATATTTCCTACCAATAATTTGTTGCAAATGTATCTTTACTAACTTTATTATCTTTACTATCTGTACTGTCTTTACTATCTTTACTATATTGTGTATCTTTACTATCTTTACTGTCATGTGTAAGTTTACTATCTTTACTATCTTTACGATTTTACTATCTTTAACTATCTTTACTATCTTTACTTTTTAACTATCTTTACTATCTTTACTATCTTGTGTATCTTCATCGATTTGAAAGCATACATTCAGTCACAGCTGCGTTATAAAGCCTGAATACTTACGATACACTTCTCAGTATGGACAAACTATGCGAAAGTTTAGTTATCATTATCATCATTATTATTATCTTCTTCATGTACCATGACAACTGGTGTATGTGATCACGTCTTCTCACATATTTCTGTCATTTATGTGGTTTATATATTATGTTGTTAACTTTGTTTTAATGCCACAATACTTCACTTTTTAAAATCTTTTTCCTATGTAATTCTCGGTCTCGTTGTCCTTCAATTCTTCCAGATGTAACTACATATTTCACGTGATTATTTTTCTTCATAGCATGCCCAAATAAATTTGATTGTTACTTTTTACCAAGTGTAATAAGCTTCTTTGGGGTACTGGCTTCATTCCTGACTTTTTTCTTCTTGTAACCTGACCATGGTATTCAAAATATCTTCTTTTTTTTGTTATAAAATAACATCATTGTGACCACCAGGGACCTTCTACCATCCACCTCGTGGCATTGCATCACGCACCATTTAGGGGGTCTAGTGGGACTTCCACCAATATTGAGTCCGCTGAGTTGAAGAAATCTCTGGGGTTGCCAGTAAGACCAAAATTCATCCCCTCGTGCTACAAAGGTAAAGAGTGAAATCCATGGGGCTCGAAAGAAGAAGCGGAACGAACGAAAGAACTTTATTTTCAAAGGGTTCAGAATTGGGTACGCAGGCCCGTCTGACAATTTGTCCTTTCTCTCTCTCTCTCTCATCATGTATACTGTTGTAACGGTGGATTTTACTGGCTACTAGAATGTAGATGTAGGTCTAATGTTTTTGCTAAGATGTAGCCGTGTAATTTACCAACATAGACACCAGGGATGTCGAAGGCTGTGAAGTAAGGTGTCTTGTCTGGTCTGTTGCTCGCTGTGAGTATAGATGAGATGAAGTTCCACAGGTCAACAGTACATGGGTCATGATGACATTACATTCACTCACGATGTGATAAACGAGCGCAAAGGCCTTATTGCTCCATCTTTTCCTACATTCTTCATACTGTATTTTCTCCGACATTTGCTCTCTCATCTCATATTTGCGATCCACATTTGCTATTTCATTGTTGTGATTACTCGCGACCGGTATCTAGAGAACCACATTTGTTCTTTCATCGGGGGAAATAAAGTCCTTTGATTGAGTCCACATGCCTGACATTATCATTTGAAGCCCACATTGTATCGTGATAAATCTGGTAAAAACACATATGGTCATCCTAATCAAACTGTAATTTCTGTGACACCACATTGGACGCCCAGATTGGCCAGGGGAAAACGTGGCCGCGGTTCAGACAAGCGTGGGTTGACCACATTGGACGCCCAGCTTGGGCAGGGTGACTTCTAGAAATATATAATACCGCATAATCTACTAGAGTGAGGCAGTCCAGGTTTTTACCTTGTGAGGAAGAGATCAAACCCAAAAACGCATAGCCTAATACACGTGTTTATTCAGAGTGGATGATAATTCAGTTCCGTGATTAATTGTGTTCTTAAAGGATTTTGCAAAGGGAAAAGAAGGTTAGTAGATCTTATACTTATTAATACATTTTCTTAATTTTGTTTATTTTAACCTCACAGCTAAAATGTGCGGAAGATAAAGTTTCAAATAATTCTTGGCATAACTGATTAATAAAATCAGAAGATTTTCATAGAAGATGATAGGATGATAGAAGGTAATTAATAGTTCATATTTCACCTTTATCATCATCACAGTCTCCCATATGCACACACTCTCATGCACAAGATATTTAACATCATTAGAATTGAACTCAGAGAGAGGGAGATGAATAATGAGCAGTAGTTTAAATGAAAGTCAACCAGTGATGTTAAATGTGAAAAACTTACGAAGACTTTTGTGTGTCTTCAGTTCATCAGAAGTCTGAGTCTACACGCAACGTGTCTGACGTCTAACCAGAAATAAGTTATCAAAAACGGACATTTGGCTAGCAGAATTCGCCATAGGACATCTTTCATTCCTCAATTAAAAAGGAATATTGTCTCACCCACAAGTCATAAGGTGGACGCAGCATTTTTCGTCACCATATACTGCTTGCTCACAAGTTCAATACAGAGTTATCACAAGTTCAATACATCGTTATCACAAGTTCAATACAGAGTCATCATAAACTCTAATCACTCGAAAGATCATTATTATCTGAAGTCAAGCAAAAGAGCTCAAAAGAGGAATCGCATATTTATACCACGTGCAACACACTCTTAAGCGCATTTTATGAAGCAGACTCGAAAGTATATGAATCACGACTACATACGCAAGATTATGAGTCTACATATCACTAACATTTCGTGAAGATATCCAGTCTGACCAGTACCGTCGGGAGATTAGACCACAGACCTTTTGTTCATATGACAACTATTAACTGTTGATCCACACTACAGAGATATACTCAAACAGTGAAGGAATATACATAAATATCTCGTCAGCGTTCTCCGTACGACAACAGTATTCATCAGAACGTCCTCGACTTAGAGATACCCCATTCGACATAACGTATAACAACTTGGGACATTTTATGCATACATGTGAATCCTCATATCTAGGAGAAGCATTTAGAGACACATGGACTGTGTAGAGTACTCACCATTTTGGTAACACGTATCATATCACATCATCATTTCACTCTACACCAGTTCATCCTTAATTAACTATTACTTAATTAACTGTAATTTTATTATCTCATCTGTGTGTTTTGTGTGAATCGTCTTTCACCATCATCACGTTCTAACCATTACTAACCCTATATGTGTGGATATTTCATTAATAAACCCAACGATCAGTTGATCATTATCAAGAGTTTGTTAATGTATCACTCGTGCTGTCGGTGTTACATATTCACCTATAGGAACCTTTCTCTACTCAGATGAGGTTGGGGGCTTTTTCTTTACGGGATCTAAGGGCAGAAGCTAAGGTCGTGGGGAAACAGAACTCTTTCCATAATTTATTAGAAAACACTGTCTAGTGGAAAGCATTCGCATTCCTGTCTTCTTGTCCCTATCTCGAATAGGTCTTTTTTTCTTTCTTAACGAGCCAATTTCTAGAGACCTTATATCTAATATCTCATAGACTATTCCTGGCAAAAACTACTGTCGTAGTTGCCCCAGTGACTCACCACACGACAATTGTGGGCTCGTCTTGGGATTAGTGAACCCGGACTTAGAAGTGTGATAAATCACATTTTCATCCCTGCTTTACAATTGCGATAATTGCAAAATTTGTTGGCATTTCGAGGGATTATCTCTAGACTGACACTTACTATAATTTGTCTATTTCATAGGGGGGATAATTTATATCTCTAAAGCACGAGTGATACTTTTTAAATTGAGTATCAAACGGACAGAGTAAACACTTTTTGAGAACAGAGGATACTGTAGGGAACTGAAAATTTTTTTTTTCAGTAACTGCTGGAGAAACTGTTATCATAAATATTTAGTAAATTTTTCATAGAAACTTCGAGATAATCTGTTAATTAATTTTTCAGAATACGCTGAGTGAGTGATTTTTAAGAACTATTTGAACTTGATTACTAATTTAAACCTAGCTGGTTTTAAAGAGATAATTACTTGTGCGAGTCTATTAAATTTGTTTGGAGGTCACTGCCAATTTTTCCCTTCGCAAACCCGTACTGCATATCATGGCAGATGCTGCGAAAATTAGAAATAGTTTGATGGAGGCAGGGCGTGAATTCGGGTTAAGTGGAAAAGACCTGATGAAATATGTAAGCGAGGAAACTGATAAACTCCATGAAAGAGAGATGGAAATGCAGAAACTTACAATGGAGAAGGCCGCAGCAGAAGCAGCGGAGCGGAAAGAGAAGGCCGCAGCAGAAGCAGCGGAGCGGAAAGAGAAAGCCGCAGCAGAAGCAGCGGAGCGGAAAGAAGCAGCAGAAGCAGCGGAGCGAAAAGAGAAAGCCGCAGCAGAGCATGCACTTATGATGAAGCAACTGGAAATCCAGGGACAGACCAATCAAATAGAGCTGGCAAAAAGTGCAGCGGCTTCCAACTGTGATGGAGGGTACTCACCCCGCTCAGATGGTGTGCCTACTTCGCAACCTGCGCCACCCAATGCCATGAACTTTCCGCTGGAACCTTTTTCAGAAAGGAATGATACCATGGACGCCTTTTTAGACCGCTTTGAAACAGGGTTTGGACTTGAAGAACGGAAGTGGAACTTGAAACTTTCCCAGGGCCTAAGAGGAGCCGCCTACGAAGTTTTTAATAAACTTCCGGCCGGAGAGCAAGATGACTACCAGGCATTGAAAAAAGCTCTCTTGGTGAGGTACGAGCTTCATTCAGAGGCTTACCGGAAAAAATTTCGAGGTTCTAGGAAGGATGCAGGAGAGACTTTCTCACAGTTCGCAGCCCGTATTGAAGACTACCTAGTGAAGTGGTGTACACTGGGAAACTTTACCGAGAACTATGACGGGTTGAAAGAGCTGATTGTGATAGAGCAACTAAAAGAATCTATGTCGGTGGAAATGCGTAGATTTCTCACTGAAAACGGCGCTGACCGGTTAGAAAATATTCTTACACTGGCAGAGCGATTCCAAAATGCTCTCATGGAGTCTCAAGGAGCCAGAAAGAAGTTTTCGGATCAGGCGCCAAAGCAACCTGCTCGCTCCCAACCAGACCAACAAAGCAAAGGACCACACATCTCGCATAAACAGCACGCAAAACAAGATAACTACAAAGAGCAAAACAAGAAAAATGCTGCGCCACACCAGAGACAGGGAGATAAATGGTGCAAGTACTGTCGCTTGAACAATCACAACACTAATGAGTGCAAGCGCAGACCTCCTCCCCAACATGCTGCCTGTCTGCAGACAAAATCGTCACCCCGGAAGGAGCAGAGAACCGGAAACGTTTCTCATCCTCCTGTCATCGAATCAGTCCTCGTAAACGGACAATCTGTGGAGTGCCTTTATGACACAGGACTTGCTTTCGATGCGGTGGTCAGGGCATCTCTTGTCACCCCTGACCAGATAACAGAAGAGAGTGTCGACATCCAAGGTCCGACGAAGGATGTTGCACCCATGACACTGCCAATTGCACTTATCAGAGTGGAATCTCGTTATGTGACAGGAGAGATTCGTGCAGCTATCATGGAAGAACCAATCTACTCTTTAATCTTGGGATGTAGATATGTGTTCCTTGGAGAACCTACTCAACCACTAGTCATGGCGGCCGTACAGACTAGAGGACAGTCAAGAAAAGACGCAGAGCAGGAACCTCCTACCAATATCCTCCCCGAGGAATTGAAGAGGGCCCAAATGGAAGATTCCACACTGGCGCCCTGTTTTAAAAAATTACCTAGAACACACAACCCACCTACCAAGGGAGACTTCTTTATGAAAAATGGATTGATGTATCGCCGAGCTGGAAATGAAGGACAGGAACACAACCAATTAGTAGTTCCTGCAACCTATAGGAACCAGGTGCTTGAGATGGGCCACTCTATCCCATTTAGTGGACACATGGGAATGAGCGCCACGACTCAAAGGATTGCCTGCCACTATTATTGGCCAGGGATCACCGGCGACATTGAACGTTTCGTCAAGTCTTGTCCTCAGTGCCAGAAAGTTGCACCAAAACACTGGACGGCACCCGCGACCCTTGGGGAGATGCCAATCTTGGGCACCCCATTTGAAAGAGTGGCCGTGGATATAATTGGACCTCTGCTGAGAACTAAGAAGAGGAACTCCCATATCCTTACCTTAGTGGACACCTGTTCCATGTGGGGCGAAGCCATAGCCATGCCAGCATGCGACTCAGTGCATGTAGCTGACGCTTTACTGAATATCTTTACTAGATTGGGCTTCCCGCATGAAATTCTCACAGACAACGGGTCACAATTTAGAGGCAAGTTGACAGAGGAGGTGCTTAGAATATTCAAGACTAGGCATATCCATACTTCGCCCTATCACCCCCAAAGTAACGGGCAAGTAGAGCGGTTTAACGGGACGCTCACCTCTATTCTTCGGAAGTTGGCACAGGAGAAGCCAGAAACTTGGGATCAGTATCTTCCTGCCGCATTATTTGCTTATAGGGAAGTACCGCATGCGTCAACTGGAGTTCCTCCGGCCACATTACTCTTCGGAAGACCTATTAAAGGTCCATTAGAAGCATTACTAAGAACATGGACAGATGCCAAGGCAGACGACACTGTCACATCAGCCTTCCAGTACGTCACAGACTTGAAACAACGCCTGAAGACTGGCTGGGAATTAGCCACAGCGAAAGTACGGGAGGCTAGGCGGAAACATGCCAAATATTACAATCGCAATGCGAAGGACCGAGAACTAGCAGTAGGAGAGAAGGTGCTACTTCTTCTGCCAAGTAGCAGTAATAAATTGCAGATTTGCTGGAGGGGACCCTACAAAGTGGCGGAAAAGATTTCTCGCACCAACTATAAAATCGCCGTGAACGGAAAGCAGAAAATTTATCACTTAAATCTGCTTAAGAAGTTTTACGAGCGAGCCCCTGCCGAACCAGCGCACCTCATGACTATGGCCATTGCTATGCAAATGGAAGAAGAGCCATTATCATCCGTAGAGTACCCGGTGAAACAGGAGGAATCACATTTAGATGTGAAAATAAGCTCCACCCTAACGGAAGCCCAGCAAGAAAGTGTGAGGAGATTGATGGAAAACCACGCCGACTCTCTGACAGACAAACCGGGCCGGACAAACCTGATGGAGTTTGACATGGAAGTCACGGATCCTACGCCCGTCCGAATGAGAACCTATCCGATTCCGTATGCCAAGGCGACGGCATTAAAGCAAGAAATTGATTACTTACTTAAGGAAGGCATAATTTCGAAGTCGGAGTCCCCTTACAGTGCGGGAGTGGTGCTGTTACGCAAACCCAGTGGAGAACACCGCCTGTGCATCGACTACCGACAGCTGAATGCGTTAGCACAGTTCCAGCCAGAACCGTTACCGGACCAGAACCAGCTATTTACTAAGCTGAGCAGGGCTCGCTATTTTTCAAAGATCGACCTCAGTAAAGGGTACCATGAAATACCGGTAAAAGCTGAGGTGAGGAATCTGTTAGCCTTCAGTACTCCAGATGGACACTTCGAATTTAATGTGATGCCATTTGGACTGAACAATGCTCCTAGTGTCTTCACAAGGATGATGCGAAAGTTATTGGATCCTTTGAATCATCCCGCCATCAGCAATTTTATGGATGATATCCTAGTAGCTACTGAATCGTTTGAAGAACATATATCAGCGCTATCCTTGCTGTTTAACAGACTCAGAGAAGCGGGACTAACCGCCCGCCCAACCAAATGTCAAATTGGGTGTGAACAGCTAGAATTCCTAGGACATACTATATCCCATGGGACCATGTTTATCGAGACTCGAAACGTTGAGAAGCTGAGAAATGCACCGAGACCGTCCACTAAAAGGGATGTCCGGTCATTTGTATCTCTCTGTGGATTCTACCAGAGATATATAAAGGATTTTAATAGCCTCTGTGCGCCGCTTACGTCGCTAACCAAGAAAGGAAACCCAGATAAAGTGACATGGTCAGCAGAATGTGAACATGCATATGCACTCTTAAAAGAGAAACTCACCACAAAACCTATTTTACGGCTTCCGGATTTAACTAGAAAATTCATCTTGCGCACAGATGCCAGTAACATTGGAATCGGGGCTACATTACTACAGCCAGATGACAGAAGCCCCCCAAATCTATTTCCGGTCGCATATGCGAGTCGGAAGTTAAACCGAGCAGAACAAAACTATTCCACAATCGAAAAGGAATGTTTGTCCCTCGTCTGGGGAATACAAAAATTTCAAGCATACCTGTACGGAAGGAAATTTACAATCCAGAGTGATCACCAACCTCTGACCTTCCTCGCCAATTCAAAGAATTTGAATGCTAGACTGATGAGGTGGTCGCTTGTTCTACAACCTTACACGTTCCAAGTGGACTATATCCAAGGAAAACATAACGTAGGAGCGGATTTTTTAAGCCGTCATCCTATGAGGCAGGACGAAGAGCACGGACAAGTAGAGGAAAGGGTGGAAACTGGAGAGAAAAACGAAGATGAGGAAAAGGATTAAAGAATCCCGAGCAAGAATTCTAAGCTCTCCTGAGTACGATTGACATCACACTTGAGGAGGGGCTATTGTGATAAACGAGCGCAAAGGCCTTATTGCTCCATCTTTTCCTACATTCTTCATACTGTATTTTCTCCGACATTTGCTCTCTCATCTCATATTTGCGATCCACATTTGCTATTTCATTGTTGTGATTACTCGCGACCGGTATCTAGAGAACCACATTTGTTCTTTCATCGGGGGAAATAAAGTCCTTTGATTGAGTCCACATGCCTGACATTATCATTTGAAGCCCACATTGTATCGTGATAAATCTGGTAAAAACACATATGGTCATCCTAATCAAACTGTAATTTCTGTGACACCACATTGGACGCCCAGATTGGCCAGGGGAAAACGTGGCCGCGGTTCAGACAAGCGTGGGTTGACCACATTGGACGCCCAGCTTGGGCAGGGTGACTTCCAGAAATATATAATACCGCATAATCTACTAGAGTGAGGCAGTCCAGGTTTTTACCTTGTGAGGAAGAGATCAAACCCAAAAACGCATAGCCTAATACACGTGTTTATTCAGAGTGGATGATAATTCAGTTCCGTGATTAATTGTGTTCTTAAAGGATTTTGCGAAGGGAAAAGAAGGTTAGTAGATCTTATACTTATTAATACATTTTCTTAATTTTGTTTATTTTAACCTCACAGCTAAAATGTGCGGAAGATAAAGTTTCAAATAATTCTTGGCATAACTGATTAATAAAATCAGAAGATTTTCATAGAAGATGATAGGATGATAGAAGGTAATTAATAGTTCATATTTCACCTTTATCATCATCACAGTCTCCCATATGCACACACTCTCATGCACAAGATATTTAACATCATTAGAATTGAACTCAGAGAGAGGGAGATGAATAATGAGCAGTAGTTTAAATGAAAGTCAACCAGTGATGTTAAATGTGAAAAACTTACGAAGACTTTTGTGTGTCTTCAGTTCATCAGAAGTCTGAGTCTACACGCAACGTGTCTGACGTCTAACCAGAAATAAGTTATCAAAAACGGACATTTGGCTAGCAGAATTCGCCATAGGACATCTTTCATTCCTCAATTAAAAAGGAATATTGTCTCACCCACAAGTCATAAGGTGGACGCAGCATTTTTCGTCACCATATACTGCTTGCTCACAAGTTCAATACAGAGTTATCACAAGTTCAATACATCGTTATCACAAGTTCAATACAGAGTCATCATAAACTCTAATCACTCGAAAGATCATTATTATCTGAAGTCAAGCAAAAGAGCTCAAAAGAGGAATCGCATATTTATACCACGTGCAACACACTCTTAAGCGCATTTTATGAAGCAGACTCGAAAGTATATGAATCACGACTACATACGCAAGATTATGAGTCTACATATCACTAACATTTCGTGAAGATATCCAGCCTGACCAGTACCGTCGGGAGATTAGACCACAGACCTTTTGTTCATATGACAACTATTAACTGTTGATCCACACTACAGAGATATACTCAAACAGTGAAGGAATATACATAAATATCTCGTCAGCGTTCTCCGTACGACAACAGTATTCATCAGAACGTCCTCGACTTAGAGATACCCCATTCGACATAACGTACAACAACTTGGGACATTTTATGCATACATGTGAATCCTCATATCTAGGAGAAGCATTTAGAGACACATGGACTGTGTAGAGTACTCACCATTTTGGTAACACGTATCATATCACATCATCATTTCACTCTACACCAGTTCATCCTTAATTAATTATTACTTAATTAACTGTAATTTTATTATCTCATCTGTGTGTTTTGTGTGAATCGTCTTTCACCATCATCACGTTCTAACCATTACTAACCCTATATGTGTGGATATTTCATTAATAAACCCAACGATCAGTTGATCATTATCAAGAGTTTGTTAATGTATCACTTGTGCTGTCGGTGTTACATATTCACCTATAGGAACCTTTCTCTACTCAGATGAGGTTGGGGGCTTTTTCTTTACGGGATCTAAGGGCAGAAGCTAAGGTCGTGGGGAAACAGAACTCTTTCCATAATTTATTAGAAAACACTGTCTAGTGGAAAGCATTCGCATTCCTGTCTTCTTGTCCCTATCTCGAATAGGTCTTTTTTTTCTTTCTTAACGAGCCAATTTCTAGAGACCTTATATCTAATATCTCATAGACTATTCCTGGCAAAAACTACTGTCGTAGTTGCCCCAGTGACTCACCACACGACAATAGACACCAGGGATGTCGAAGGCTGTGAAGTAAGGTGTCTTGTCTGGTCTGTTGCTCGCTGTGAGTATAGATGAGATGAAGTTCCACAGGTCAACAGTACATGGGTCATGAGGACATTACATTCACTCACGACGTGTAAGTCATAGAAATATGAACTGCTGGTGACGTTTTCCATCATTTATTTAGGACGCCACAATGACAAGTACGTTGACATCAATATGTATAAGTCACAAACACTGCAGGACATAGTAATCAGCATAAACAAAGTTCCTCAGTCAATCATGCATATATCATGTAAGCTGATCTCGATAATTCCAGCTTACAACAGCCTCAGCTCCATATCATCACTCTATGAGTGTAACAAACTCCACTCTGATACTAGTAGATCAGGTGTGTAAATAAGTCTACCGCAGGCCGCACGGGAATGGCGGGTTTATGTGTACAGTTCAAGTAGACCTTTGTAGGCATTTCTAAGTCTAACCACGATGAAGGTATAATCGCTGGCATAGCGAAATTCAAAGTGCATAGAAACTGTTCTCTGCGCCTAGAGTAACCCGTATACATATAAATCTAAGGTATGAGGATACCTGGGTGTATTTCCTAGCAGAAGAGCCTCTCCTGCCTGTAGATAGTGAGCGAGCAGAGAACGACAATGTCAAAAATCTAAGCTGACTACAGATTTCAATATTAGGTGAGCATTTACCTTGCTTCGGAAATAACACCACAACACACACGCCTCCAGGCGTTTAGAATCATGTAGAGAAAATCCTCGTTAGATAAACTAACACACAAGAGAACTTCCAATTCCCCATCAAAAGATTACAGACGCTGAAAATGCGTCTTGCTCTGCTCGTAACAACTGCTAGACTACCGGACGGAAGTCTTTCTCAAACCACCCTCAATTCGACACATGCGCAGAAGCGCTCGACCCCCTGAGTTCAACTCAAACGGGCCGATGTTTGACACATACCAAGCAAAGATACTGACCAAATCGCGCCTTATATGGTCAGGGAATAAACATCAACTCTGGTTGCAAACATTCCAAGAAAAGCTGACCTATTCGAGCCATAAAAGGACAACAACCAGACATCGATCTAAAAATAGACCGGCAGTTTAAGACACAAGAGAAGGTAACAACCATTGTTAAAATGTAATCTTAGTTTACCAAGAGTTATGAACCTTTGATCACAAAAAATTAAAGTGTACAAATCAGACTCAGAAAAAAATCTGCGCGTAACAGTTTACCGCACCCCCCGGGAAAAAAATGAAACTTTTTTTTAAATCCTAGAGCAAGATCCAACAGGCTCCTAACGCACGTATGATGCGCGGATAAAATATATCACCAAAAAATATAATGCCTAACATGAGGCTAGCTCGCCACATGGAGCGACAGGTGATATTATATCTCAGATCCTTAGAGAAAATATTTCCTTAAGTATACACATATTCCAGGGAGGTGCGACCAACATACGCCACAGTGCTGGCAACCTTATAATGCAAGCAACATTATACATATAAAAATTTATCTGACATTAAATATATTATCAAAGGATTAAACCATGGAATGTTATCAAAACAGCGGTGTCATATACTAATATACCGCATAATAGAGATGTACACATCTTAAACCAAATAGTACATTACGTAAGCATGTAATAATATTATGATACAATGCATTATATATAATACTAATTAAGTAGATGTTCCCCGAAGACGTGGACATAATTAAGAGGGCATATCTACTGAGTCGTTCCAAGGTAAGTTAGCACTTCTTTACACCTTATGGTTGATATAATGACAGATTCTCGCACACATCAATGATTTGCTGCGAAAATATAAATAACATAATTCTATATGATAAATGTTATATTTGCTAATACAGTAATCAAAATACATTCTTGACTATAAATTGTGGCCATGAGAACTTTTGGCCCATATATTGCTAACTTAGCCTTCTTCCGTTATACCAAAATCGGTAACAGAAAAAGGAAATCATACAGTACAATGTTATAAATTCCCAAAAAGTGAGAACAGATGTGCTGATATATAATTATAGTAGAGAACTGTTATAGATCTCGACGTCTATAGGAAATATAGGACAGAAGAGTTAAGTGGAATCATGTGGGCATCTGGACAGAATGTCTGCCATCACATTATCCTAACCACTGATAGCTCGTACCGTGAAATGAAAGGGTTGAAGAGCTATGGCATATCGAGTGGACCTCGAGCTCTTCAAGTTTTTGCTCTGAATAGCAGTAAGAGCTTTCTGGTCGGTTTCCACAATGAAATGCGCGCCCAGAAGGAATCTTTGTAACTTGAGAATTGACCAAACCATAGCCAACAATTCACGGTCTAAAACCGAGTAATTCCTTTCTGCCGCATTTAGTTTCCTAGAGATATACATCACCGGATGCAGAGTATCTGAATACTCCTGCATTAGTGCTGCCCCAATCCCAGTGGACGAGGCGTCACTTCGAAGAACAAAAGTCTTCTCAATCGTACGTAACCTTAAGATAGGTGGAGATGAAAATAAAGTTTTAATCTGGTCCAATGAGGATTGGCATTCTTGAGACCAGCGGATCAGATTAGGCCATCCTTTTTTCAATAAGGTAGAAAGAGGTGCCATAGTGGAGGACAGATTCGGAATGAATCGTCCGTAAAATTGTATTAAACCTAAGAGACTACGTACTTGTTTTTTCGTCTTAGGGACAGAAATGTTACGTATTTTTGAAATATTGGGGTCCTCTGTCTTTAAGAGACCATGACCAACACGGTGACCCAGGAAAGAAATTTCACTAAATCCTATAAAGGCTTCAGAGGGTTTTGCAGTTAAATTATACTCGCAAAGAGTAGACAGCAATTCGTATAAACCCAAATAGTGATCTTCCCAGGAATCACTGAACAGACAGATATCGTCTAAGTATGCTATGACATCTGTACGATATTAGAGAATTCGACGCATCATGCGTACGAACGTAGCAGGGGCGTTCATAAGGCCGAAAGGCATGAAATTCCATTGAAATAAACCTCTAGGTGTAGAAAAAGCAGTAAGAGGTTTTGCGCGTTCAGTTAAAGGAACTTGCCAATAACCTTTCGACAAATCGAGTTTGGTAAATAATCTAGAATTAGAAAGTTTGTTTAGTAGCTCTTCTAATGAAGGCATAGGTTCAGCATCAAACTTCGTAACTTGGTTCAATTTGCGATAATCAACGCAAAGGTTAATGTTATTGTCTTTCTTTCGAACAATAACCATGGACCAAGAGTATGCTGAAGTGGATGGTTCAATTATTTTCAATTGTATCATGTCATCCAATTCTTTTTCGACTTGTGACTGAAAATGGATAGGTATAGGATAGGGTCTGACTCTAATACGGTTATGGTCAGTAAGTATTATGTCATGTTCAATGACATGTGTGTGTCCAGGAATGTCGGTAAGGACATCGTGAAATGTTTGTAACATCGAAGAGACCTGTCGATGTTCCTCAGCGGAAAGATTAGGAGAAACAGTAACGTTTTTCCAAGATTCCGTAGAATGAAGTGGGATCACAGGAAGAGGAAAATTGACATCAGAGAAAGTAGTTTCCTCATCCTGTATAACCGACAGGGATGAGTAATGACCATGAGGTACTGGAGAATCGTCCGTCGCCTGGAAAATAGGCTGCAAATAGTCCGGTCGTTCATGAAATTCCGAGAGCATATTCATATGCAAAGTTTTATGCTTCCCATCAATATCGACAACCTAGTCTTCATCGGACATTTTTGAGACTATTGTATACGGATCTTTCCATGCAATAAGAAGTCTGTTCTCCCTAGAAGGAAGTAGAACGAGTGTTTTGTCACCCGGACAAAGTTGTCGTAGGCATCTATTCTTATTTGCAAAGTGCCTTGCGTTTTCTTTAGCAAATTCGGATGAAGAAGTTGCTAGTTTGCAAGCCTCGATGATCTTTTGCCTCAGAGCAATGACATACTCATATGAAGATTGTGTGTCATCGCTAATATTATCGGCAGTGATAAGATCGTGGAGTAAAGACATAGGGCCGCGCGGTCGCGCGCCAAAGACAAGGTCAAAAGGAGAAAACCATTGTGTTCATTGGGAACTTCTCTATAAGCAAAGAGAGCCGCGGGTAAGACCCTGTCCCAATTCTGAGGATGATCCTGTTATCTTCCCAAGTAAAGTCATGAGTGTTCTATTCAAACGCTCTACTAACCCATTAGACATTGGGTGATAGATACTGCTGAGAGACCTTTTAATATGTAGCATAGACATTACCTGTGACATAGTGTCAGATAAAAGTTGAGTGCCGTGGTCTGACAATATTTCTCTGGGGAACCCCAAGCGAGAAAATATCAACCAAAGAGCATCTGCGATATAGGCAGTGGAGATGCTCTTAAGAGGTATAGCCTCTGGCCAACGTGTGCACATGTCGACACATGTAAGGATAAACTGATGTCCTCTGGCCGACTTGATCCTAAAAGGACCGATAATATATATTGCCATTTTCTGAAACGGCCGAATAGGAATGTCAGCAGCCTGGATAGGCGCAGCATGTCGTGGTCCTCTAGATTTGACCTCTTGGCATATTTTGCAAGATCGGCAGTAAATACGTATGTCCTTGTTCACAAATGGCCAAAAGAAAGCCGCAAGAACTCTCGACTTTGTACGGGAAAAACCCATATGTCCAGCACATTGCGAGTCATGAGCATGTTGCAATATTTGTAATCTCATACTCTTAGGCACAAGAATTTGTGAATGTGTAGACGCAGTCGAGTCTTGTACCATACGCACAAGTACGCCGTTTTTCATAGTAATCCAAGATTTTCGATTTGTATTCTGATTTGGATCACCTTTTTTTGCTAGAATGAAGAATTTTTGTAAAGAAAGATCTTCTTCTTGCAATTTTATGAAAGAGTCACGTGAAATAACCAAGTGACCATCTTGGCTATGTACTTCATTATCATCAGTCAATGAAGTTTGAGTTGTCTCTAGAGCTTGTGCTCTTGTGACCACTGCATTGGTAGCTTGCATATTTTGATCTTCCCAAGCAGCAATCTGCTGTGGGGAACATTTTCTAACTCCGTGAATACGACCGATAATAAGGTCCGCAATAGGATTAGGTAGAAGACACGCGTGCACATCTCTTGTAAAGAAGGGAGTAGCAATGTGAATTATGGCAGTAGGATACTTTTCCAAAGTGCCACCAAATGTGACACATTTGATCACCTTTCCTGTAGCACAGGATGGATCTACAAGAGATTGCCTAACACCAATAGTAGTGCATCCAGAATCAAAAAGGACGGAGACTGGATTATTATTTACTAGACCTTTATGTAGGATAAGAGAACCTCTCCCGTCATGCGCAACTGCAGCAGGAAGAGCGGGAAGAGGGTGACCACAGCTCAAAGTAGTTACGGTAGTCGGTTCGAACAAAGTACTGCATTGGGGGCATTTAGTTGCTCTCCCAAAGTCAAAGGCAGAACATGTGATAGCGCTAGAGTTTTTATTATCATCAACCTGTTGACAGGCGCCCTGAGACTCTTGCTGTACAGAGTTCGCCTGCTGATATCTCTTTTTTTGTGTTGAGATCTACCGCGACTATTATTGACTCTGAAGTTATTATTATATTCTCAATTGTAACTGTTATCCTGGTTTGAATCCCAGTTTCCATGGTTATCATTATCATTTCCACATTGATGACAACATCTATTAGTTTGGTTTTGAGGTCTCCGCGAATAATAATTTTGATGTCTATAATTATTGGGTGCCCTATAACGAGGACTGTCAGCCCGTCGCCAGTTCTTCGAAGAAGAACCACCATGTGATTGATTGCCCTGACGCTGAGCATAATTATGGTTACCTTTCTTATTAAAATTTTGTTGAGTACGCTGAAATCTACGAAAGAAGTTTGAGCCATATGGTGCTGCCGAAGCAACTGGCAAACCTTCCTTCACTTTCGAATTGCTAATGGTTACATGAGGGTGCACAGTGACATACTGGCAACAATATTCCATTTCTTTTATGTTTTTAGGTTTACGCTCATTAAGAAAAGCAAGAAAAGACTCATTGACAGAAGACATAACTTTGTCTCTAAGTAGCAAGTCCATAAGTGCTTCAAATGTATGCTCTGTCTTAGACAGCTCAACCCAACGTGTAAATGTGAGACGTATTTTTGCAATAAATTCAGAGAATTCTACTCCAGTTTCTGGCAGCATATTTTTAAATTGAAGACGATAGCCGTCTTCATTAAGTTCGTATTTCTTTAACAAAGCCGCCCTGACAACCTCATAATTGTTCTTGTCAGGCTCATCTACCATGCTTAGCATACTCAGAGCTTCACCTTTAAGTATATTGGACAACTGATCAACATATAGTGATTTATCTATATTATGTGTTTTACATAAACGTTCGAATCTATCCAGATAGAACGTTATATCGTCACTGGAAGCATTGAATAATAATAAATAATAAATTCTTTAAGCGCCAAACACGGCGCATAAGGCAGAAACCAGTGCTCTCCAGGTTGTTCGTTGTGACGCCACTCCTCTTAGCTCTTGCACATTATTTAGGCCCAACGTTCTTCCTTCTCTTATTATTGTTCTTCTGAGTGTTTCTTTTGGTCTTCCTTTTTTCCGCTTACCCTCAGGAACCCAAGTGAGCGCCTGTAGTGGTATTCTGTTGTTTTGCATTCGTAGGACATGACCGATATATGACCATCGTCTTTTCCTTATATAGTCGGAGACATATTTCTGCCTAGAGTCTTCTCTTATTTGTCGATTAGTCTTGAATTCTTTCCAACTGATGTTCATGAGTTTTCTAAGACATTTGTTCTCGAATGTATTCAGCTTGTTCTCCAATGATTTTGTTATTTTCCAACTCTCACAGCCGTATGTTAACACTGAGATAACATTTGAATTAAACAGACGAAGCTTGGTATGTATATTCAATGATCGTAATTTCCAAATGTTAGATAATCTATTGAAGGCGCTAGCTGCCAAAGCAATTCTAGTATGGATTTCTCTTGTTGTGTCACCATCCTGAGTCATTTTACTGCCTAAATAATTGAAACTTTCAACTTTCTGTAGTTTTTCCCCGTTCAAGATGATATCAAAGGTCTCGTTAGAAAAGTTCATAGCTTTAGTTTTAGAGGCATTTATTTGGAGACCAATTTTAACCGAGAGATGACACAAATTATTTATTGCTTCTTGGGATTGTCTTGGTGTTGAACTTAAGAATGCTACATCATCTGCGAAATCCAGGTCCCCCAGGAATTTTCCATTTGTCCATTTTATACCCAATTGTTCATTGTGGGTATAGTTTCTCATAACCCAATCAATAGCTATTCCAAAAAGTAGTGGTGACATAATACAGCCTTGTTTCACCCCTGTTTCTACTGTAAACCATTCTGTATTCCCTTTATTTGTTCTAACACAACATCTTGCATTGTCATATAGCGCTTTGATTATATTCACATATTTTGTTGGAAAACCATAGATTGTAAGTATCTTCCACAATGATGGGCGGTGTAGACTATCAAAGGCTTTTTGAAAATCGACGAAGGTGATAATAAGTGGCGATTGCCTTTCCACTGATTCTTCTATAATTGTTCTTAGTGTGAATATTTGATCAATACATGATCGTTTCGGCCTGAAACCCGCTTGTTCTTCTCTGATCTTTTCGTCAGCATGCAATTTAAGTCTTTCTAACATCATGCAACATAATAATTTTCCAGGTACTGATAATAGAGATATACCACGCCAGTTATTACAGTCTGATAGATCACCTTTCTTCGGTAACTTTACAATAATACTGTCTTTCCATTGTTGTGGTGGTTGTTCTTCTCTCCATACTTCATTTATAATATCTAAAATTCTCAAGAGGTTGTTGTCATTAACTGCTTTAATCATTTCCCCTGAAATTTCGTCAACTCCAGCAGCTTTAAAATTTTTTAATCTTTTAACGGCTTGTTTGATCTCGTCCAGCGTGAATTCATCGCAAGTTATTGGCAAGGTGGTTGTGGATGTTTCATTATTAAAATCAGGTGTTACTGTTGGTGGTGGTCTGTTTAGCACCTCCATGAAGTGCTCAGCCCATCTCTTCATTTGTTCTTTTTCTGTTGGTATTGAATTCCCTAATTTACCTTTAACAGGTGTTTCCATAGCAGTAGGCTGGTGACATAGTTGTTTTGTAATTTGATAAAGGCACCTACTATTACCAGTTCTTGCAGCATTTTCAGCTTCTACGGCCAGTTCATTGATGAAATGTCTTTTATCTCTTCGAGTTTTTGTCTTCACTTCTTTATTTAACAAGTTATAAGTTAGTTTGCAAGATTCAACTGCATTATGTGTACTTGCCGCTAGTAGTTTAAGTTTTGCTGTTTTCCTTTCTTGTATTTTATCCCAAGTATCTTCTCTCATCCATTTTTTCTTTTTATGTACTAGGTATCCGGTGGTCGCTACAGCTGCTTCTGTCATTGCTGTTCTCAGTTGTTCCCATTTAGTATCGATTGTCTTGGTGGTGATATCGTTGTCAATTTTGCCTAAAGCATCGAAATAGTTGTTCATTTTGACATTATATTCCTTCTTTATATCATTTGATTGCAGTCTGTGTACATCTATTCTTCTATTTTTATTCGGTTGGTATAACTTCTTCAGTTTAATTCTCATTTTAGCTATGCAGAGGTTATGATCGCTTCCGATCTCTGCACCTCTGTATGCTCTGACGTCTTGAACTGATGAGCGAAATTTAGCGCTTATGCAGAAGTGATCTATCTGGTTCTTAGTTCTGCCATCAGGTGAATTCCATGTTATCTTGTGGATATTCTTATGTGGAAAGATGGTGTCTGCCACAACGAGGTTTGATATTTCACAAAGTTCTAGAAGTCTTTCGCCATTTTGATTCATACAGCCTATGCCATGAGTACCGAGATATCTTTGTACTCCATCGTTGTTGTCACCTACTTTGGCGTTAAAATCACCCATGACTGCTATTATGTCATGCTTGGGTATTGTGTTGATGGTACTTAAGCATTGAATGCTGGTAGTTTAATCTTGAAAGTACTAGCATTAGACTTATCAGAAGATGACACCTTATTTGGATCATTAGCATTACCCATGTTCATCAACTTCAACTTCTCTAACTCCAAAGCTAAGAGTTTTTCTTCATGCTCCATTTTTGCTTTTCTCTCCTCGGCTTCTCTTTGTAACCTTCTTTCTTCAGCCTCAGCTTCTCTTTGTAACTTTTTCTCTTCAGCCTCTTGTTGTAGTCTTTTATTTTCAGCCTGTATTTCTAGTCTTTTATTTTCAGCCTCTTTTTCTAATCTCTTATTTTCAGCCTCTTTTTCAAGTCTTTTATTCTCAGCCTCTTTTTCTAGTCTTTTATTTTCAGCATCTTTTTCCAGTCTTTTATTTTCAGCCTCTGTTTCCAGTCTTTTATTCTCAGCTTCCATTTGTAGCTAAATTCTCTTCTCATCAGCTTCTCTTTTTTGTTTTTCCATTTCCATCTGGAATCTTCTTTCATCTACTTGCATCTGCAATTTTAAATTCTCAGCTTCTGCTGTCTTTTGTTCAGCTTCTATTTTCATTCTCTTTTCTTCCTGTAGCCGTGTACATAGTTGTTCCTTTGGAAACAGGCTATAAAAACCAGATTAGCATATAAATTTCTACTTTCCTAGAAACAGATTAAATTTTAATTAGGATAGAGTCGCGTTACATGTCAAAATAGTCACGTGATTTTTACCCAATCGTGAGCTCAGAAAAATTTAGAAGAGACGCGATTTTCCCCAGCAGCCTAGTTAGTTGGAAGGGACGCGTCTAGCTAGTAAGACAAGCAAGTTTGTGCTCATAACGCAGTGGTTTACTGCATGAAAGTTATTCAAGTTGAAGAATTAGAAATTTCAGGGATGATAGCATGTTCTCTTCAAAGTGCATTTTTGTGTATTTAAACTCTATATTCGAAGTCTGTAAGTAGGAACTAATTACTATACAATTATTGACATGTCGAAATCGAATGATTGTTGCAGATTTAGAAAGGAAATAATGGCTGAAAGTTTTCTTTTCAAATGTACATGCAGGATTGATTTGTTTTGATGAAGCAATAACATATCAGGAGGAGATATGGCAATTTTATATCCTGAAGAAGCAGAGTAATCCCTATTGCACTACTGGTATGCACTTACTTGAAAATATGGCATTATGAACAAGGAAGAATTTCCTAAGAATAGAACCAGAATGGTTATAATGAAGTTAGAAACTCATACAGCGGGATTTTGAAAAGAAATATCTCTGAAGAATAATTGTCATATGTGTCTTATGAAGTTTTGCCATGTCGACTTGTAATTACGTTATAATTAAATAAAAGTCACGTTTATACTAAAGGCAGGTCGTCACTCATTTGCTTTGCCATACATTCATGAGAGGAAGGAAGGAAATATAAATGAACCATAACTGCTCTTGCTGGTAAATCATATAAATAAAACACATCTGCTCTAATACAACACCTTAGAGGATAGTCCCCGAACCTGGTAAAATCCCGTAAGACTGTAAGGGAGAAATTGCGAACTCTAGCGGTCAAGCTAGTAAATCTAGATCTAACACTCTCTGCAATTAAACAGCAACCCCCAATTCCCTACCCGGCCACACGACTATTATATGTTGCCTAGTGACCAGTCCTCTATAAAAGAGAAGAAGCGAAGATGGATCAATTAATGGAAAATTTCTAGCAACTTGGGGTAGAACAGCAGCAGCAACAGGAAAACAGATTCGCTCAAGCACAACCACTGCAGCCCCAGGACAGACAAAATATGTAAGGACCAACAATAATAGCGCTACGGCAAATTACTGAAACCCTACAGAAAAATGACAACTACGCGAAATTCACTCAGGTTAGATCCATTGTTCAGCCGTTCGATGGAGACAAGAAAAAATTCAGAAGATGGTTGTCCGACATGGAAAAATTTGCGGCACTAGCAGAGGCAACAACTGATGAAGAGAAAAAGAAAATCGCTCTGTTAGGTTCTGATTCGTACGTGACTGATTTTTTAAGAAAGAGGTCCCAGCAGTACCCCACAGAAACCTACGAGTCCCTAAAAAAAGAGCTCACCCAGAGATATGGGGAAATCATAGACAAAATGCATGCTTGGTCAGTCCTTAGAAGCATGAAACAGGAAAGAGATGAATCGGTACAACTTTTTGGAGATAGATTCCTCAATATGGCAGAAGAGGCGTTTTGCGGAGAAATCCCTACCACACCTGATGTAGAAATACAGTTAGTGGGGATATTTGCCGATGGCCTTAGAGCAGAAAATATCAGAAGGCATCTCATTAGAAAAGACACCAAGACTATTGCTGAAACAATCCAAGCAGCAATACAGGAGGAAAATCTTCACCGAAGGTTCCAACAAAGAGTAGGTAGGGAACACCGACCAGAAAATAGGGACTATAATGAGCATGAGCCTATGGAAGTTGACCATGCCAGGAGGCAATGGACCCGCCCACGACAACGAGATGACAGGCCCCGCAATTATAGACCCCCCACACAGAGGCAAAACGACGTCAATAATGTCAATACAAACGGATGCTTCACATGCGGTAGGCTCGGACATGGTTACAAGTCCTGTAGAGCAAATTACAATAATGCACCATTCAGAAGAGGAGGTTATCAACCCCAACAACCCGCACCACCCCCACGTGATTACACCAGAAATCAGTATACCAGAGGCACACCTCAACCCCTCATGCGTCAGGGAAACGGCCGCGCCACTCACTAAACAGGACCGTTAGTGAGGGCAACAATCACAGAAAATGGTCCAAAACAAAAGAAACAACACAGAACAGAAATTGTCAAGTGGGCCCATCCAGAAAAATACATTATGAAGAAATGCTGCATGATGGAAATAAAATACATCCGGACCCCAGTTCCTGCATCATGGCTATACAGGGCCAACAATATAGAGCACTGGTAGATACAGGAGCATCCATCAGCCTTATTAGGTTCCAGCTGTTCAAGAGGATCCAACACTTAATACGATTTCAACCGTCCAAAACACACCTAGCCTCAGTCACGGGACAAAGACTAAATTCAGTTGGGACAGCATGGCTAAAATTTTCCTTAGGCGAAACAAATTTTGAACACCCATTTGTCATTACTAAAGGAATGTCTAGAAATCTTATCCTAGGGAGGGATTTTTTTTAACAAACACAAAGTTCGAATATACTATGACCTCCAGAAAATCAAAGTCAACAATACATACATAGATCTCCAGGACGATATCCACATAGCGTCTTTGGTAAGGCTTACAGCTCCCATAACGGTGGCTCCAAACTCCCTGGTCATAGCAAAAGGCAGAGTAAAAAATTCTGAGTACATAACACCAGGGCAATCAATCCAAATACAGCCCCTAGCAGAAGAAAGCATTATTGATGACCCATTGTTGCAAATTACAGAGGGAATCGCTGAAGTCTCGAAGGCTAGAGATTTCCCCATCATGATATTGAATATGTCAGGAAAAACTACCACTATAAATAGAGGCACAATTGTAGCACAAGTGGATACGTCAACGTTAAGACAAACCAAAACCAATAGAGACCATTCACAAATTGTCTCAACCACTCCCACTGGACATAATGCACGAAATCGCAGTACAAATAACCATAGTACACGGAAAGTAAACAGTTATAAGGCTTATGCAGAAAAAGACAGCAATATCAGTCACAGTTATGTTACACCACAGCATACCCTACCAATATGGCAGAAACGAACCAGTCCATACATAAGAAGAGTAAGGCCACAGTATGAAAATGACTATAATTACTCATTCTTGCGCCCCAGCACACCACGAGAAAAGATGAAGTGCTGTATATCACAGAGTAACAGAGAAACAGAGATTGTCTTGCCAGGAGGATATCCAAAGCGACAAGACAGAGATACATGCCCCATGGAGTATCAATATAACTCAAAAACAGGTGGATATGATAAAGTCCCAAAACCAATTGAATGTTCCGAAGAAAAGGAAGAATTCTTATACGACTCCACCACAGGAGGATACTATAGCAGCAAAGTTGGAAATAGAAAGAATGAAAAATTTTCGCCCGGGTAAAGAAGACAGCCCTATAGCACAAACGGAAGAAATACAGTAACGTACGCGGATAAGCGCAGTTACGGCAGAAATAATCAGAAAAAATGGCACAACAACGACTACCCCAGAAATAATACAGGAAACGTATATACAGTAAATGCAGTGACAAATGGAAATGCACACAGCACATGGCAGAGGAGACAATACCAAGCACAGCCCAATGAACGGCAAAGAAATACGCAAAAGAAAGCCACATACCAGGAGCAGAGATGTTCACAAGATGCAAGAAAAATGCCCCAATACTATGGGAAGGAAACGGAGGCAGCAAGACAGACCAGAAATACAGTGGCAGATCATAAACACAGAGAGAGAATAGCTCAGTTACTTGCAACCCTGAATGCCACAGAAGATAATAAGCCACGTTTGAAAACGTTTGTAGAAAAGCACCAAGATGTATTCGCACTAAACGACATGGAATTGGGCAGAACTAACACTGTCACAATGGACATTCAAACAACTACCGAGGAGCCAATACATATGAAACCCTATCATACACCCTTGAAAAACAGAGAACTAGTGGAAAGGTCTATAAATGAAATGCTACAGGCAGGAATCATCGAAAGATCCCGCTCCCAATGGTCCTCACTGTTGAGTCAAATGTTGAGTGTCTTTTTGTTGTACGCCATAATTGTTGAAGGCGATGAAGACATAGTATGGTATCTGTGGTCTGGTTTGTGTAGGATGCAGATGTGTATTCAAACAGTGAGCATTACAAGCAAGGCAATCCACACAATGACGTCACGTTAACTCACGATGAGAAAAGTCAATGATACTTGCAACAGCTAGTGACGGTTTTTGTATAATTTATTATAGACGCCACAATGACGAAGTGTGTAGACATAAACAAGCCGGTACATCATAGGTACGGTCAAACAGTCATTATTACATATGTAGTCAATTCAACAGGCACAGCAGACAGCATCATAATAATGTACATCATATGCCTTTTAGGATATCGGAATCAGCTGTACATGTAGTCAGGTAGTAAACTTCCCCTTTCCATAAGAGCTAGTAGATATCAACTGGGAGATTAAATCTAGCCTCCTATTTTTGACCTCAACAAGACAGGCATGTCTTTTGAGCGTCACATTATCGTCCTCTATGTTCCTTATACAGCAAAGGTATCAAACCTAGATCCATCAATAAAGGTCAGGAAGCAAATAGTCCGTAGGACAGGCATCAATAGATGCGTGACAATATAAGTGGATCGTAAGCTGAGCAAACTTGTCATATCACAGACTTTATAATAAGGCAGGCTAAGCAAAAGTCAACATCACAAGATGGCGATAAAGTTACTCAGCGAAAAAGGATTCAGTTACCTGTCATCAGGAATTAAATCACATAAATCACATATGCCTCCAGGCATTTGAAATAACATAGAGATATATCATCTCAAAAAAGGAACAACAATGATGAGGACTCCTTCCTGAATAAACTAAGCGAAGACTAGCACATCGCTATGTCTCGCCTTACCAGCATCCCTGCTCAGACTGACCTGGGCGGAAATCATTTTAAACAATGCCACAAACAGAGACATGCGCAGAAAACGCGAATCGAATACAACTCAGCTAAACTTACGAAACGAAGAATGCTCTACGATGTTCGACTGAAGACTCAAACCTTAAAAGGAAATGAATCTTGAAACATTGCGATTGCCAACTGTTTTTCAAAGAACTGGCGATCTGAGCGCTCCATATATGGACATGACTCAAAATCGTTCACACAACTATCGGCAACTATACTATCAAGATAAGACAACTTCTTGACGACAGCTATCAAGATTAGACGACTGTAGAAATAGAAGTGACTACAATTCCATGAGTTACTTCCCATGCATTAAAAAATTAAGTATAGTCAAAATGCATGGTCAGAATAAGTTGCGACAAGTTTAGCGCAACACTCACCCATAGTGATCGTAACAAAGAAAGATGGCTCCAGTCGCTTTTGCTGCGACTATCGTGCCCTTAACGAAATCACAAAAGTCATTTCCTACTCCCTCCCCAGGATAGACGATCTACTTGCGACGCTAGGAAAGTCTACATACTTTACCACACTTGATGCAAGGTCAGGCTTTTGGTGCATCCCCATGACACCTGAGGCAAAACAGAAATCCACATTCTGTTCACATATAGGAAGCTTTTGTTGGAATGTGATGCCATTTGGTCTAAAAGGATCGCCAGCAACATATATGTCACTCATGGATGAAGTGTTAAAGGGTCTACATCCATTTGCCCTGGCATACATAGACGATATCCTGATACATACCACAGGCACGATGGAAGACCACCTCCGCAAGGTTGAAACAGTGTTTGATAGACTCAGGCATCACCAAATAAAGTTAAAACTGTCGAAGTGCGAGTTTCTAAAGACAGAAACAAAATATTTAGGCTTTGTCATCAATAGACATGGCATCAGACCTGATGAAGATAAAGTCAAAGCCATAAGAGAAATGCCTAGCCCCAAGACGGTGAGACAAACACGCTCATTTATTGGTACAGTGGGTTACTATAGGCGCCACATCATCAATTTCTCCAGAGCAGCAGAGCCTTTGATAGCCTTTACCCGCAAGTATGCACGCTTCAAATGGACAGAAGACTGCCAGAGATCGTTTGAGTATCTTAAAAATGCCCTAACCACCATCCCACTGCTTGGACATCCAGACATTTCTCAGCCCATGATACTATACGCCGATGCCTCAGATAACGCAATTGGTGCATGTTTGGTACAACCAGTACTAGAAGATGAAACACCCATCCTACCAAACATCCCCAATGAGAAACCCATTGCATTCCTATCCCACGCATTGTCAAAGTCACAAAAACGGTGGACCACCACTGAGAAAGAAGCATACGCCATACACTATGCAGTACAAAAGTTTGACTTTTATGTCAGAGGAACCAAACTCATTATACGAACGGATCATCAGCCCCTGGTTAACTGGCTCAACAAAACACAAGAACAGCCAAAGAAGTTACAGACATGGGCAATGAATTTGCAGTCCTACGACATCACTATCGAACATATCCCAGGCGAAATGAACACCTGTGCAGACCTCTTATCCAGGATTAAATATGATGATGAAACTGAAGTGAAAACAAATAGAGTCAAAAATGAAGGCACATCCTCAGAGATTGACGATAATGCAAAAGAAATTAATGAAATTACTTCATCAAGTCGAAGAAGTACCTCAGATTCTGCCACTCAAGTAGAAGAAGAAAGTCAAGATATGTTTGACATGAGAGTAGAACAAGCGAAAGATGCAGAAATTGTTAAGCTGCTCACATACGTGAAGGAAAACCCAACAAAAAGTAAAGACTTTACAGTACACCCAACGGATGGAGCTCTATACTATATTGATAGTAAACAAGAAGGGACACTAAGAAAAGTCATTCCAGCACATCTAATCCCAGAAGTACTACTACAGTTTCATGATAACAACGGGCACATGGGAAGAGACAAAACAATTGATGTTATAAAGAAAAGGTATTATTGGCAAACCTTCTACAAAGACATTACAGAGTACGTGGCCACCTGCAAAACATGTAAATTGCGGAACATGAAGCCACATTTAATTCCCCTTCAAGAAATGCAACCTTCCCATTACCCCATGCAAACAGTAAGCATTGACTTATCAGGTCCTTACCCACTCACCCAATCAGGCAACAAATACCTCCTGCACATAGTTGACCAATACTCTGTTTGGCCAGAAAGTTACCCACTCAGTGATGCCACATCGCAGTCCATCACGCAAATTTTTTTACAAGAATTCATTCCCAGGCATGGCTGTCCAAAACGAATCATTTCAGACAACGGTAAACAGTTTATCGGTAACCCATTTAAAGCCACCTTACACCAGCTGAATATTGAGCATACTACAACCACTTATTATTGCCCAAATGCAAATGGCAGAAATGAACGCATGCACGCCACCCTACATGATATTATTAGCAAATATATCAAGGGGAACCACCAATACTGGGACCTATACATTAACCAAGCTCTTGAAGCCATCCGAGTAAACGTGAACGATACCACAGGAATGTCACCCTTTTTCATGCTATACGGAAGAGAACCAAACTTTCCGTTAGACAACCTACTTCGCCCACAAAGAAAATACATGGGAGAAGACCCCATCGAAATAATCCTTCAAGAAAAGTATAAAGCTCACCAGATTGCACAACGAAATACGCAGAAGGCATTTCACAAGAAACAGAAACAACATGATAAATCAGCCAAGCTACCAACGTACAAAATAGGAGACAGAGTATACTACAAGAAACATGTACGCAGTTCAAAATTCGATGACCGATGGTTGGATGGCTACAAAATCATGAAACAAACTACGCCTGTAAACTTCATTATCTGGAATGAAGAGAAACAACACCAAACAAAAGCTCACGTAAAACAACTCAAAATTGATAATCACCGGCCCATTCCGCCTCTGACGACAAATACAAGACCAGTCAGAAAGGCCACCCTAAATTATAATCCATCCAGTACAGATTCGTCTGACATATCAGAGTCAGAGACGACAGACTCTGAATTTTACCAAGACGACCACATACCCAGACCACCTACAGATGAAATACAACGAGCAAGACAACAAAGGAATTCATCAGAAAGTGAAGAGGACATCCCACCTCTTGAATTGCGTAATAGACTACAAGACAGAGACCTGCGCATTAGAAACGAAGAAATCAGGCCACAGACGTCATACGACGACAACAACAAAGCAACTTATCCACACTCAAACTTACTCCCGCAGTGATAAATCGTCAGCTGATACCTATCACATCCCCAATTCAGGCAGCTCTAGTTTTAACACTAGTGAAAACCAAACACTGCTATACCACAAGAACAAGATTGGTCGTTCAGAACAATCAGATCCTGAAGAAACTATACCCAAGCAGATTGTTGAACCATATACCAGCAATCTTTATGGAGACGAAACAGAACAAGACATGAGAGAAGACAGTGTCGGCCCCGGCACAGCTTTGTCAGACCCCAACGAACAAAATGACAGAGAAATGGTAGAACTATATGAACAAGAGACAGACATTGATACAGCCAGTTCTATTGAAACCAGTGATGCGGATAGCACATTATTTATACCAGTCAGCTCCAGGGTCAAACGCGCCTATACAGCAGGGTCAGATGACTCACCTCCTGTCGTTAAATGCATGAAATTGCCACAAAATGAAATCAGACGAAAAATATTGAAGAAACGCTATCGTGTTTCAAAGCCCAGCCGAGAAGTGTTAGCCTCATCTCAACTAGTCAAAAACAACAGTGTGCAAATTACTGCGCCCACTGTAAACGGTGTTAACGTACAGCACAACCAGGTCAGAAGAAAAATCAAGGCGAAACATATACCTGCCTCCAAACTAACAGATGTTCCAGCCATACAAACCCTAACCACAGTGAAACCATCACCGCAATCAAAAGATGTTAAGCCATCACCGCATTCGTCAATGTCCTCAGTGCCCCAACAATCAGCAAATGCAGTGTTGCCTACCACACCAGTCACCACTGCTACTCAGTATGATCCTCGCCTAAGCAGTCGGGAAATTGCAATGCTCGAGGCGATGGAAAAAGTCAAATACCTCGCAAAGCTGTTCTGAGAAACACGCCCAGGTGTTTTATTTGTTCGCCACTCCGAACACGGTCGCCGCGAATGTGAAATTACTTTTTAACAATGTACTAACTTTCTCATGTACTCTATTTTCAGTTTTTGACAGTTCAAATGACTTGCTTCCAGACTAAGATGTCAAAGCCTCACTGAGAAAGTTATATTTTTTCCAGCCTTAAAATACTGATGCCCAGAGAAAAATCAAGACCAGCACACGGAGGATTTTCATTAGATAGTATAGTTTTGTGAAATAAAAATGACAAAACAATTGATAACACACGGTGTTACGAGTTTACAGACATTATTTAGTTACAGACATTTTCTTAATATTTAGAATGTTACACAACCTTACCTATAACACATGTGTCACACTATTCTGTTGTAACATTGATCTCTACTTTTGAAACTGATCACATTCCATGCTCCATTCACCAGACTTCTTGTCCTTGCAGTTCCAGAGTTCCGTAATTTCGCATCTTAGTGCATTTTCATGCAGGCACTTTACACCAGTAGTTTTTTCTTACCTCATACTAATATTTCTGTGATCTCATTTATGCTAAACTCCTTTATATCTATCACCTTGATCAATCATACTGTTCCTACTATGACATCTGTTAACAGCATATTAACTCATACCCAAAACTAGTATTGCATGTTATGCTATCTTTCTCCACAGGATTATTTATTTTTCTAATGTACATTATTATTATTTTAGACCCAGATGTATATTAGTACTGTCAAGATGTTAAACATTCTCCAAGATCCCATATCCCAACCTTGACTCTCTATAGTAAGATTTTCTTCACTCCACTGATACAACATCCTTAACTTACTATTTTTCCTTTCCACTATATTGAGACGACATTCTAGACTTGTGATCTTTTCAATCCCAATCATATTCATTCCTTGGAATTACAATCATGTTGTAATCAGGAGATCCTTGATGTACCCTTTCCTCGCCACTTATTGACAACAGATACTGCTACAATATTCATTCTGTTCTAACCTAAACTATTACTTGCAGCCCTATTGGTTAGGATTTACTATTAGGAATATTGGTAGTATCTCTAGTGTTTAGTGAATTGATTTTTATCAATCTTTCGTACTTGTGATACAAACAGAAAAGAAATCACAAGAAAAGAGAAGAAATCATCAAGAAAACAGAAAAGAAATGGAAAAAGAAATGAAAAAGAAAAAAAAATGAAAAGAGACAAAACATAACAAAAAAAAATGAGAAGAGAAAAACAATTGGAATGTTTTTTATAAGATGTATTATATGTTTATATGCCACCCTCACACATTTTGATGATGATAAGCCAATATTGTAAAACATTGACTGCCCTGAGGTTAGCAGCCGACATAAAAGAAAAGAAAAAGAGAAAATAAATCACCATTTCAGAGTGAGAAATTAGTTTTTACTCCTACTGCCCATTACCAGTCATACCTACACCAGCAGGATCTCTTATACTCCAGCAGTATTTTGTTGATACTGCCTATGACAAGTACCCCAATGACATTTGCGCATGCTGATTTTTTTGCAAATGAAAAATCCTTTGAGAGCATTAGTATATGCTAACCCCAGATTGAACACATTACATCTATTTGTTGATGATGCCTTTGCCCATGTTAAAGAAATAGCATTTGCACATGCTGACTTAGCAAATGAAATACCCTTCTATAGCATTTGTATATGCTGAACCCATATTGAACACCCATTACCGGATGATAGCCACTGATGGCACATGAGACAATGAAGCAACTGTTTAATGATGATGAAGATGCCAATTTATATTATGGTGAAACTTTATGTTGTCACAGCTGAGATTTTGTTGTAATGTTTATGCACAAGATCTCCCACATTAACATTGGAGGAGCAATAATTTTAGTCTTTCGTGGTTACGAGATAAGACAAGGATATAATAGAATATTTGATGAATACCATGGACATGGAACAAATCAGAGCAGATGATTACTGCACATATGAGGACCATATTTGAAGTCATTATTGAAGGATTATCAGTAGACAAGAGACAAATAGATTATGATAATCCCATGGAACCACAGGTACTAAGGACACAAAATGGAGATTAAATAATGGAGAGAAAAAAATAATGACTGAATAATTACTACGCCCAGAGGTAAGGGAAATAGAGATACATCCGCATTTTCGGAGAAGATATCTCTTTGATTTTTGCTCATTGCCTTTGTAATATGAACATTGTTGTATAACAAATGACTATTCCTTATCACGAATTACAGAATGTTGTAAGATAGTTGAAATAAATTGACAATGTACTATACTCACAACATACCCAGCATTACAGGAGAAAAATACATGATTGATGAAATTGGACGTACTGAGATCTGCTCACCCCGAGGATATTGGATAAAAATAATGTTATCCCAAGGACAGACATGTCACAGATATATCATGGAGATATTATGACATAAGAAAAGAATACCTAGATTGGAAATGCAGCAAACTTTGTCAAGGACACCATGAAATATACCCCCGCCCCACACTTAAGATAACTGACGGACGAGATTTTTGAATTATAAGTACCATAAGTCACCCATCTGGCTGTAGTCAGCGGATGTTACAGGCACCACATAACTCTGACTAACCCTCGACCAGCGAAGGCAGAGTTGGTGTCGAAATTTTGCACATATGTAAAAAGACATGTTTTTGTTCATGTTTTGGTAAAGTCTAGACATTTGTGTTAATGGTTCCATAAATGATTAGTTGATATATTGTTGATAAATATTCACAGATATAGTACATGGACAATTAATAAGGATGTATTTCCAGTACAGAATAAGAGGAATAGGAAGGATCCACATTTTAAATATTGGAGCACCATGAGCGATGAATTGGACTTATAAAGAAAATGGAAATGGTACACTTTATGCAAGGATAACCAGAAATAAAATGGATAAATAGTAGTCAGAGTGCCAGGAACCTTGTCTTATAAGGATATTGTAGATTCCTCACGATCAATTGAATATTTTTTTTTTCCTTTCTATGTCACATTTTTGAGTGTTGATCCCAAAATTTTTTTATCTCATATTGTCAAACAGTTCTTACATCTCAGTTGATTGTTCCATAAATAATTGTTTGATGTGTTTTTGATAAATGTATTGCTAGATAAGATACATAGGGAGTTACTAAGGATAAATTCTCAAGATAACAGGAGGACAAGAATAGATACAATGATATTGGAACACCATAAATGATACATTGGTGTTACGAAAAAAAAGGAGACAAATATAAACGGTATACAAGGATGCCTTAAGAGAGTGACAACATGGATACATATTGTCAAGAGTATAAGCAGTTGTCTTAACAGAGAAAATAAAGTAATACGGAACCCAACGTAGAAAATTCATGATGATTTGAAACTATATTTTCCTTTTCCCTTATATTTCATAATATGATAGTAACACATTCGTCTGTTGGTTGCTGAATAATTTGATGTTTGAAAATTGATGTATGGTAAGTCAAAGAAGATCTTTGAAAAAAAATATAAATAATATTTCTATTGAAGAGTTCACAGAAAAAATACTGTGTTGACAGAAAAGAAGGAATGATTAGAAATAACTGACTAATGGACAGGATCACCACCAGACGTACGGATATTAGAGACAAACATCACATAGTTTGAAGAAAAAAAAAGGAATGTAATATAGAACATTTTTTTCTACAGTGACGGACTTAGAACGAATTTATACACTTACCATTTAGAAAATGTTAATAACAGGAAACATTCAGATAAATAAATAAGGATAAGCCATGAGGTTTTAATGCTTTTATTGTGAAAAATGATTACTTATAAAAATGATGCTGGTTATATTATCGTCTGATAAAATATGCATATTATGTCTAGAGATGTTTTCTACATGTAATAATGAGCAAGTGGCTCATTCACTAGAAAAAAAAAGGAAATGATGAGTACCCATGAAAACATTGGCTATTCTATGAAAGTGGATTGCCATTACCATAGGAATTGGAGATTTTGGACATTTCTTGGGATATTGCAGAGTACTTGGAAAATAGAATTAATAAGTACGCCAGGAAGAAAAAAGATTTTTTAAGTACTTGCAGGCCTTTAATATGGAGCAAATAACAGGAACAGAAAAGAGATACCCCCCCCCCCCCCCCACCATATCTAAGAGAATGTAATCAACTATATTTTTGAATGAAATGTAATAGATTATGATAATGCAGCCAAGTTCTGCAAATAAGATATTTTATTGTTCATTTCCCAGTGTTGCCACTCGTCACATTCTTTCGAGTGCTGACCTTATGATTGTTTTTAGGATTTTGTTGGTCAGTGTTGCCAATTTGTAAATTTGGTTGAAATATGTATTGATGTGAAAGATAGTTTGAAATTTTTTGGAGATGATGTCCATCTATAAGGCCCCTTTATAGACGACAGTCCCATATAGACATAGGAGCTCAGATGTAGGAATTTCGTTAAATTTTCTGAAATATTTTTGGACTTAGAGAAATTTTTTGAACTTCAAATTTTTCTGAAATTTTTTTTTGAACTTAGGAAATTTTGGGGATATTTTTTAGAGTTGATAGTACTCAAATGTCTCCCTATGGGATACATTTGCGGAGCCCCGGGATCTATATGTAGCCGTGTACATAGTTGTTCCTTTAGAAACAGGCTATAAAAACCAGATTAGCATATAAATTTCTACTTTCCTAGAAACAGATTAAATTTTAATTAGGATAGAGTCGCGTTACATGCCAAAATTAGTCACGTGATTTTTACCCAATCGTGAGCTCAGAAAAATTTAGAAGAGACGCGATTTTCCCCAGCAGCCTAGTTAGTTGGAAGGGACGCGTCTAGCTAGTAAGACAAGCAAGTTTGTGCTCATAACGCAGTGGTTTACTGCATGAAAGTTATTCAAGTTGAAGAATTAGAAATTTCAGGGATGATAGCATGTTCTCTTCAAAGTGCATTTTTGTGTATTTAAACTCTGTATTCGAAGTCTGTAAGTAGGAACTAATTACTATACAATTATTGACATGTCGAAATCGAATGATTGTTGCAGATTTAGAAAGGAAATAATGGCTGAAAGTTTTCTTTTCAAATGTACATGCAGGATTGATTTGTTTTGATGAAGCAATAACATATCAGGAGGAGATATGGCAATTTTATATCCTGAAGAAGCATAGTAATCCCTATTGCACTACTGGTATGCACTTACTTGAAAATATGGCTGTTATATGTAATTATAATTATGGTGGATGTTTTTATGGTGAAGACGGTGAGTGTGTTTTGGGACAGTCACTCACAGTAGCGTACACACCAAGTCATGGAATGGTGTAACGTCTGATGATATTTTAACCATGGTTTATTACAATTATAACATCACGTAGATCTAGACGAATACAGTTACATCGAAACATGAATCTTCATAATGCAGTTAACATACGGCCCATACACATCCTGGCCTACAAAATCTCTACTCCTCACATCAGTGCACAAATACTGCATCTACGGCAGATATATAATAATCAAGGCCTACAAAATCTCTATACTTCACATCAGTGCACAAATACTGCATCTACGGCAGATATATAATAATCAAGGCCTACAAATCTCTATACTTCACATCAGTGCACAAAGACTGCATCTACGGCAGATATATAATAATCAAGGCCTACAAAATCTCTATACTTCACATCAGTGCACAAATACTGCATCTACGGCAGATATATAATAATCAAGGCCTACAAAATCTCTATACTTCACATCAGTGCACAAATACTGCATCTACGGCAGATATATAATAATCAAGGCCTACCAAATCTCTATAGCCCTGCGCAGGCATACATTATCCAAAAAACACCTTAGGGCTGACCACCTCAGTCAAAAACCCTGCACACACTGAACCCACGGGAACACACCCCGTTCACACAGTCACGAGAATCTACTGTTCTCTTAACACTGCTCTCAAAAATCCCTGCGGACACTAGCCGCGAGAGCTATTCACACATCACTTAAAACCAGTACAGAAACAGTTCATTATGACCAGAGTTCACCTGCTATCTGACATACTGTCTTCCACGAAACTAAGAGGAGATATCTTTAAACAAATCCATACCAATCTGTAAGCAAGTACTCTAACCCAAAATTAACTCTACTCAACACGTATTTCCCAAGATCATTTCCCTTTCATCACATCTGCACTTATCAGTTTGCCGCACTCCCAGGGAAAAAAAAATGATTATATCATTTTTTTTTTTTTTGTTGAAAATTAACTCCCAAAAATTTAACGGTCAATGAAGTTATATCAGATACCTCTTAAATTAATTCCCAAAAATTTTAAAAAAAAAATTAATGAAGTTCTATCAATTACCTACAAAAATATACCTATGACAAGAGAACATAGCACATCTACAAAAATATCATCAATAAATGTAAGATAACGACTAAATCATCCAACATAATCATTCAAACATACCAAAATAAAAATTAATCTAATACAAAACCCAAGTTAAGTGTACATAGTACAGACTAAACAGAAAATAAATTATCATACGAGAAAAGACAAAATAATAAATGGGAATATGATAAGAATCAAATAGAATCATAAGATGACAATGAAGACAACAATTCCATACATGTAAAACAAATAGAATTATAAGAACCAATTACATTATCTAAAGTTATATAATTAACTTAACACTACAAAGAATGAAAGTATAAATAGCGTAACACGAAAAAAAAAAGTATACAAGAAGTATGAATTACATCAAAGATGAAACACGGAAGCATAAACAAAATATCAGACAATATTGAAAAGACAACAGACAAGATGTAAAGAAATGACGAATAGTCAACAAAGAGAGATGAAAGTAAAGATGCAAATGTAAAGAAAGTTGGTAACAACACCTAACAATAACTATCTAAATGTAACAACGTATTGTAAAATACAAAAATGCTAAAGTATATTTATATACTAACACAAAAAAGAAAGCTTAAGACAAGCACAGCATAATAAGTAATTTAACTAAGTTATAAACTTATACATAACTAAAAATAAATTACATCAAATATCACCCAAACAAAAAATTATTAACGATAACACAAGTTCCGCATTGACGCATAGTCAAGCGCTAACAACCAAAAAATACATCCAAACATCACAACATTTTCAAAGAATTAATGTCACTACATAATAGTAACCCTAACATACAATCTAGCGCTGGCGCAGAAAAAAATAAATATCACAATGTTCAAAACACATTTTCCAAAAATTTACAATACAAAAAATGTTTCTTCTCTTTAGGTTAAATAAAAATAGTATTTTTATTTCTAAGTAATATGTAGCTATAATTAATAACTAACAATTAAATTAGCTGAGTAACATAAAAATAATCTTATCTTTAAATAGACACACATCAAAACGTGTAAGTTTTTTTTTCTCTTCTTTTTTTAAAAAAAAATACATCAAAGAAACGTCACATTGGGTAATAAAATGTTAACTACAAACGAAGTTATAAATATATATAAGTGTAATATTATTTATCTTAACTATGTATTATAATCAGATATTTAAATTCTTTAAATGAACAAGAGTATCAGCCGTCGCTGTTAATTCTACCCACTTAATTTAATAGGAAATTTAAGTTAATTCTAGCTGACACAAAAAAATCGAATCGTTTAAATTATCAAATGTCATAATTGAGAAAAAATGGAAACCAAGTTTCAGAATACGTCCTTAACTTCAACGAAAAATCATTAATAATACATACAAGTTATGTTTAAAATTACCTTTCACTAAACAATTAATTCAAATAATCTGTATATAAATATGTTAATTAAACATGGTATCAAATCCATGATGAAAAAACAAAACAAAATTTTAAGTAGTGAATAAAAACACTCAGGACTATCTATAGAAATGACTATTACATTGTCTCAGTAAATAAGTTTGTGCATAGAAATTATTTAATGCATAATTAAAATACAGTCATATAAGTAACAACCAACAAATAATTATGGCAATCAAATGTTACAAAGATTACATAATATTTCATTAACCACATATAAAGTTCTATACTAAAGAATACAATAACATTCAGTGTTTGTAAACAGAACAAAAAATAAACAGGACCTTTGAAAAAAAACAAAACAAAAAATTCCTTCGAGGTCTTGCGAACATCTCATCAACACGCAAGGTGACATCATGACACGGTGGGTTAACGTACTGGCTAGGCTCGCTTGAATGGTTAAATGGTACACAGTGATCTACATCTCTCCCAGGTAATGTAAAATTAGAATGGTGATTCCCCTCGCAAAGTCGCTCGCTGTGAGACAATACAAATGAAAATATCTATTTTAATCCATGGTAAGATTATGAGTGAAACACGGAAAATTCACTTTACAATTACCCGAACTCCGTGGTGTAAGGTTGTGGCCCTCCTGCGATGTCAACAACTCTCGTCACATAGCAGACAAACATAGACGTCTCAGGGACAACCTGACCTATAATTCACAGCTGTCAGTGCGGTATGCTGAAAAAAATTTACTACCTTCACAAGACCGAGATGATCTCTCAAATCTATCAGCATGACAAGCAAAAGCATTTAAGAACCTATTACCGTTCCTATTACTCTGATTGCTAATAATCTTGCTCTTATGTGGAGCACAGTTAACCTGGTTGCGATCTGTATAATTTCTTTTGAGAGCATTGTTATTTGCTCTATCAACACCGTTGTACTGATTTAAATCCCAGTTACAATAGTTATTCTTAATACTTCTTCCCAGATAACAATGTCCATCAGATAGAACTGGCTTTTTAGCAGAAAAATTATTACTAGACTGATGAACTTTCATATAATTACTTCTGCTATAGTTTTCAAAACTTTTAGAATCACAATGTTGAGATCTGTCACATTTTTTCTTGTTTTTAGGCGAAGAAACGTTACCGTAGGATGAACTCCCTTGGTACTTTATAACCTTAGGGTTATGTCTCCTATCACAACTATTTTTTTCTTTGCTTGTGGCAATGTGTTTAAAAAATGAGTCACACTGCCTTGACTGGGTATGACTAGAAGGTTTGACAATCTCTTTATTTTTTTTCACAACATTTGTTTCCTTCATGGAACAAGCAGTAGTATGTTTGTTACTTGTTACTAATTTATCAGATCTGTCAATAAATACGCTGTTGGTTTTTAACACACTGACTTGAGATTTAGCACTGTTTCTTTCCTTATCTACAGGACTGGATATTACTGTAGATTTTCCTTTGTTATTCTGCCGCCAGCAATCATTATCATTGGAATCATCTGTATTGCGTGAGAAGTTATATCTCCCACGGAAAGATCTATGTCCACCATTCTTGACCGTAGAATCCGCAAAAAGTGTAGAAGGCTGGCTTTTTGCTTTAGTGTTCTGATGATAAGAAACTTTCTGTCTATCCCTGTCACCATTGACAGAAGACAAAATATTGCTATTCAAGACTACGTCAAGCAAACCATTTATTCTTCTTCTTGCTTCTGCAATCTCAATGTCTCTAAGTGCAATCTGTTCACTTAATCTTTTGTTTAAACTATCAGCTTTTAAGACCTTGCAGCTTTCCTCTGCTAGCAAATTTTCAATCTTAATCAATTTGTCTTTCTCCATCATTAATTCTTTCACTCTCTCTTTATCACCCCTCTCAATCTCAATAACATGGCTATCCTTAAGCCTATCAACCTTCTCTAGGGATATAGTATCCTTTTCTTTAATTTGGCGACCACAAATCTCATCGTCACTTAACAGATCAATAAGTGTTTCATTACACAACTTCTCATATTTCTTAATCTGAACTTCTAATTTTCCACAAATCTCCGTCTTCTCTTGAACTTTTTGAGTCAGATTTCTAACTTCGCCATTTTTTTTCCCAATCTGAGCTTCCATCTCTTTAATTTTGCCTAATGCCGAGTCTAATTTTGCTCGAACACAAGCAAGCTCAGAATTAGATTTACATAAATCACCTGTAAGTTTAGTTACTTTTTCCTGTAGCTTATTCACATCAGTAGTACTTTTTAAGCAACTTTCCCTTTGCTCATGTGTACTCTGTTTTATGTCTCCTATTTGCTTCTTCTCTTTTAACTCTTCTTCCTGGTCACTATATATGCCGTCGAGCAATAACGTACGCATACTCTTCAATATGCTATCACGTTTAATACTAATATAATTGTCCAAGAACAGACGAAGGTCCAAAACTAACAACCTCGCTAGATCCTTAGCCATACTCACATGAGGAATTGACTTAAATCTCTCATCAGCAAACTCTCTTAGAGCTCTTGATGCACAAACCAAAAACCTGTCCATAACATGTGACTCAAGCTCTGGGCCTTCTAATCTCTGATAATCTGTCCCCTCTTGAAACAGATACTCTAACACAGGTCTCATATCCTCCGGATCTGTATCAGAATCCATTGTGACTTGTTTACTTAGTCAACCATATATGTCTTAATTAAACTTTCATTATACCAAATCAAGTTTAGATCTCAAATATTGTATCATCAATCCCTGTACATCATCATATTCCATAATTAATCGATATAATTATCGACAACAACAACAATAGTTATCAATAGAATAGGATAGTGCAGATTGAGGCTCGTTGACATGGACAGAAGTGGCAACATTTACACACAACAAAAGCACTTAACTGAAGGTAATCCTGACCCTTTCGCTAACACACTGGATATCACAAAGTTCTGACGTTAAAACACTCCACTGCAGAAAAGGTAGAAGGACTAGGCACTCTTGTCTTCAAATCCCTGCCACTGTACAGTATGTCCTCAACAATGCATCGGACGAGGACACCAACCCAGCAACCCCGCAATCACTTGAGGTATACGTGCAGACGAACTCTCCAAAATACTGCACCTATAGTTGAATCTGTATATGGAAAGACTGGAACAAGCACTGTAACAATTATGGCATCAATGTCGCTATCAGATAACAGCTATTTGATATCGAAACCAACTGATAAAGTTAGTTTAGTTGCTACACACGCCAAGATATGAGGATGGATATGCGCAGTCAGCTGATAGCTGTGTACTGTTGAATTAGGCCACGCCCACACAGAGCCAAACATAACACAGTTCAGTGTTCCCACTTGTAATGACTGGTCCAGAATCTGACCTAATTTCCTCTCTTGTCACGCGAATGTAATGTGGGTGTTACGACCCGTTGATTTGGTCCACCAATGATAAAACTCAATTGATGTTTTTTTAGTGAAGAAGGTGAAGCGTGTTTTGGGACAGTCACTCACAGTAGCGTACACACCAAGTCATGGAATGGTGTAACGTCTGATGATATTTTAACCATGGTTTATTACAATTATAACATCACGTAGATCTAGACGAATACAGTTACATCGAAACATGAATCTTCATAATGCAGTTAACATACGGCCCATACACATCCTGGCCTACAAAATCTCTACTCCTCACATCAGTGCACAAATACTGCATCTACGGCAGATATATAATAATCAAGGCCTACAAAATCTCTATACTTCACATCAGTGCACAAATACTGCATCTACGGCAGATATATAATAATCAAGGCCTACCAAATCTCTATACTTCACATCAGTGCACAAAGACTGCATCTACGGCAGATATATAATAATCAAGGCCTACAAAATCTCTATACTTCACATCAGTGCACAAATACTGCATCTACGGCAGATATATAATAATCAAGGCCTACAAAATCTCTATACTTCACATCAGTGCACAAATACTGCATCTACGGCAGATATATAATAATCAAGGCCTACCAAATCTCTATAGCCCTGCGCAGGCATACATTATCCAAAAAACACCTTAGGGCTGACCACCTCAGTCAAAAACCCTGCACACACTGAACCCACGGGAACACACCCCGTTCACACAGTCACGAGAATCTACTGTTCTCTTAACACTGCTCTCAAAAATCCCTGCGGACACTAGCCGCGAGAGCTATTCACACATCACTTAAAACCAGTACAGAAACAGTTCATTATGACCAGAGTTCACCTGCTATCTGACATACTGTCTTCCACGAAACTAAGAGGAGATATCTTTAAACAAATCCATACCAATCTGTAAGCAAGTACTCTAACCCAAAATTAACTCTACTCAACACGTATTTCCCAAGATCATTTCCCTTTCATCACATCTGCACTTATCAATGGCATTATGAACAAGGAAGAATTTCCTAAGAATAGAACCAGAATGGTTATAATGAAGTTAGAAACTCATACAGCGGGATTTTGAAAAGAAATATCTCTGAAGAATAATTGTCATATGTGTCTTATGAAGTTTTGCCATGTCGACTTGTAATTACGTTATAATTAAATAAAAGTCACGTTTATACTAAAGGCAGGTCGTCACTCATTTGCTTTGCCATACATTCATGAGAGGAAGGAAGGAAATATAAATGAACCATAACTGCTCTTGCTGGTAAATCATATAAATAAAACACATCTGCTCTAATACAACACCTTAGAGGATAGTCCCCGAACCTGGTAAAATCCCGTAAGACTGTAAGGGAGAAATTGCGAAATCTAGCGGTCAAGCTAGTAAATCTAGATCTAACACTCTCTGCAATTAAACAGCAACCCCCAATTCCCTACCCGGCCACATTCCGACTTTAATGCCTTGGCATATTGAACAGCCGCAAATTCTTCCAATTTATCACCAGTCTTACCAAGGGATTTCCCTTGCTCAATAAAGTACTCAAGTGTAGACATATTGTCTAATAATATGAGTCCCAAAACCTGAAATAATTAATTATCTTATTTCAAACTTAATGGTAACAAGTCTTAAATAAAGTACTTGTATAATCACATTACATTACCCCAATCTCTGTGGGAAACAAGTCTTTGGCAAAGAACTTGTATTATCAACTGTATAATAATACCACCAGTCAATTCTTTATCATAAGTTCACTACTCAGCTAATAGTGCATGACCAAATATCCTCCAGTTAGTTATCATAAGTGCACTACACAGCTAATAATGCATGACCATATATCCATCAGTTAGTTATCATGAGTGCACTACACAGCTAATAGTGCATGACCATATATCCATCAGTTAGTTATCATAAGTGCACTACACAGCTAATAGTGCATGACCATATATCCATCAATAGTGAATGATAACCAAGAACAATGTAAACAATGAACAAAGATCAAAGACAATACGAAAACATTCGCAGAAGTCAACTAAATATACAGCAAAACTAAAGAAAATATCACAAAGAATGTGATGATAACTGAGAAAAAGTAAACAAAACAAATGACGTCACAGTGTATAAACAAAAGGGTGTATAGAACTAAATAATAGGAAGGGGAGACCTACAAATACAAACAAAGCAAAACAAAACTAAAGAACAGAAAAAATATAACGAAAACAATGAAAAGGTACACTACGTCACACCTAAACAGAAATAGCAACAAAAGTCGCTAGCAAATTTTACACAGGAAATTTGCAGAGTCCCTATAGAACGCTGATTTAGGACCTCTGTGACGTGGTATCACCTATAATCAGACACCGCCCAACCGAAAAAACCCGCTGAAATATAAACACATGTAAATAACGTATAACATATAACATGTAACAAAGAATGATAAACTACAGAAGGCTCAGTTAAGGCAATATAAGGGCACATTTCACAAACAAAACAGGCCACTTATCTTATATCAATCCTGTCGTCAACACGGTACAGAACAGGTGGTAATCAGCATTCTAAAGATTTGATGATCCAACGCTGATCACACATCTGGACTTGCATCAAGAAAACTGTAAAGACGATGGCTACAAACTTGAACCTCTAATGAAGTACTGAAAAAAGTACGGAACTTGTCCTTCTCACATGTAGCACCAACACGCTTCAATCGGCACTTGACCTTCTAAATACACCAACTCGATTCAATCGGCACTTGACCTTCTAAAAGCAGTAACTCGATTCATTCGGCACTTGACCCTTCTAAACGTTGAAGAGACTGCAAAATTGGCGATCTATCGAGCAGCGCCGGGTACTTTCAGCTCCTAGGTGCAGTTCACTGTATTTTGGCTTTCCAATATAGCACGCCGAATGAGTTAAGGATCCCGTAATTCGCTGGATACCAGACGAAACCAGCTTTTGGCCACCAGAAATGTAACGGTGGATTTTACTAGCTACTAGAATGTAGATGTAGGTCTAATGTTGTTGCTAAGATGTAGCCGTGTAATGTACCACCATAGACACCAGGGATGTCGAAGGCTGTGAAGTAAGGTGTCTTGTCTGGTCTGTTGCTCGCTGTGAGTATAGATGTGGTGGGTTTAGATGTTAAGAAGAATGGTGTGCATATAGTTGTACTTGAGTGAGATCAACTGTGAAGGTCTCTGAGGTAAACAATGGACAGCTGTGTTACAAAGTACCTTTCTTGTTACCACCCTACGATCTCACTCTAAGTTATATTTTTATTGAATAGCGTGACTGAAATCTACGTAAAGTGTCTGGGGTATTGTAAGAGTGTTGTAAAAGAATCTCAATACAAAACATATACAAACATACATTAAATACTAAGATAAACTCAACTAACTCCAGCTGTTAAATTTTATATTGAAAATTTCGTTTGTAAACTTTATTGGTCCTAAGCCTAAAGTTGTTTTGGTCAGGACTACAGTTCAATGATAATCAATTTAGATGGATAAATATATTTACAAATATATATATAAAGATATGTACATACAACAGACAATATGTCCATAGTACATTGTTACAAATTCTCAAGTTGATATTAATTACTCTATTTAACTACTGGTAAGAGGAAGCAGGTTGGGGATTTACATCATCCCAACATTCTTTTGTTTCACTAGTATTGTTTATGTTAGTCTTTTGGAGGACCGTTTTAGTCTATACAGGAGATTTTTCTTTAGTCGTGATAAGTTGTTTCAGGCCAGATATTTCACTTATCTGGGTTCTGAAATCCCAGCAGTTGCAGTTAGTTTGGCCAAACACTTCAGTCTCCTCTGGTCTTGAGCTTCTGTGATACCAGCAGGGGCCAGAGACTCTTAGAAATAGTGCTGAATTTCTCTATCATCGAGTACCAGCACCAGACAAGTGCCAGCAGGAACCCCACATATCAAGGAAATATAAACAAGTAACGATGAATTAGGCAATAGAATATGGCACACTTTCATCACTGCCTCTGTTCAGACTGCTTTCTGTTGTTATTTATTTTAAAACAAAGCACAAGTCTGCTCATCGCTTCTTGCTCCTCTGAATATTTTGAAAAAATGGCAGCGAGCAGCTTACTATTTCGTTAAAGTAAAAGGCTTTGGCCAATGAGACCAAGCATCTCTTTTTTTTTTGAATGAAACTTTAAAAAAAAAAAAAATCTCAACCTACTATGCGTTACTATTACCAACTAGATTTGTATATTTAGGTTAGCCAATAATATTTCGGATTCCTTCAAATTTCATCCAATCCCCTTCATCGTACTATCTTAGCCTTTCTTCCACCTAATTCCCCCCCCCCCCAAATATGCTATCCAATCTAAGTAGATATGACTTGACCTGACAGTATCTCCGATTCTCTTTGTATTATTACCAATATTTGATTAATTAATGGACTATTTAAATAACTAATAACATATTCTTAGTCAGCAAGTCTTCAGGTACACGAATATATGATTTTTATTGGGCTAAGTGGCTTGGTTAAAAATTCTATCTTTTTTCCATGTTAGTTGTTTATTTTTAAACGACCTCCTGTTCAATTCTTTTTCCATGTACTTTCAAGCTAAATACGAGAGTCTCTCGTAATATACGAGAATTACGTCATTCGCAACAAGAGCTAAGCTGTTTACTGATCGTAGTGTCCACATTTTCTAACTTTTTCCTCGTATTCTGAAAACCGCCTAAGGCAAGGCTAGCAAGTTAGTTTTATTTTTAGAAACAATGTGAGACGTGATTTGCGTTGGGTTATCTATCCGTTCTCCTCCCTTCCACAGTGCATTCTAGGCACATATTTCATTTGAACTTGGAAAGTGGTACGTTTATCTCAAGGTTGAATTTGAAAAATAGGGTACCCTTTTTGGTTCGGCCAATGCGTTATCAAATAATACACTGAAGGCGTAGGCGACAACTATCATTCTCGCTGAAAATTTTTTAGTACTATCCTATCTTTGACTTTATGCACTATATTGTAATATGTTAATTTAGATATTGTATTTAGAAGTTCACCACATATCTCCCCACTTAGAACAGACTATCATATGTCAGTTCCTACTTCTAAATACACGTAGATAAATTTACTACCTATGCCTGGTGACTACTCTGATGTTCGTCGTACGGATGTCTGCTTAAAAAATCTGCACCTACATTAGTTTTGTCTGGAATATATTCTATAGTAAACTGGTATGGCTGTAAGAGCAACGACCAACGTAATAATCTAGCATTTTCATGCCTTCTTGTGACAGACACACGAGTGGTTTATTATCTATTTGGATCTTAAATGATTTACCATAAAGATAAATCTGGAACTTTTTTATAGCCCATATGACAGCCAAACATTCTTTTTCACTTGTTTAATATTTTTGTTCTGCTTTGTTCAACTTACGACTAGCATAAGCTACTGGGGTTAATTCCCCATCAAGAGAATTTGACTTTTGAAATAGAGCTGCACTTAAACCTATATTACTAGCATCCGTTCACACAATGAATTCTTGACTCAAGTCAGGTAATTTCAAAATAGGCCTGCTTGTGAGCTTTTCCTTCAACTCTTGGTAGGCTAATTCACCCTGCGCTGACCAAGTAATTCTATCAGGATTTCCTTTGCGCGTTAAATCAGTCAATGGAGCACATATGGAGTTAAAGTTTTTAATATACTTTTGGTAGAAACCACATAATGAGACAAAAGATCGCACATCTTTTTTTGTCTGTGGTCTTGGTGCTCTTTTCAACTTCTCCAGGTTCTTGGGGTCAGGGGTCATGTTTCCCTGATGTACTGTGTGGCCCAAGAATTCCAGCTCTTTACATCCAACACAGCATTTCGTCGGTCTAGCTGTCAAATTTGTCTCTCTATGTCGATTAAACAACATATCCAGAGAGTTAATGTGTTCCTCAAATGTTTCAGTCGCTATGAGAATATCATCCATGACGTTGGTGATGCATGGATTCTTCAGGGGATCCAGTAATTTTCTCATCATCCTCGAAAACACACTCGGTGCATTTTTCAGCCCGAATGGCAACATGTTAAATTCATAATGCCCTTCCGAGGTGCTAAAGGCTAAATAGGTCTAACCTCCGGCTTTACTGGAATCTGATAGTAGCCTTTGCTCAGATCCACTTTTGAGAAATATTTAGCTTTATTCAGCCTGGCAAACAGCTGATTTGTATCAGGTAATGAATCCACCTGACCTTCTGTGACAGCATTCAGTTTCCTGTAATCTATACACAGTCTGTGTTCTCCAGAGGGTTTTCTCAACAGAACCACACTGGAGCTGTAAGGGGATTCACTGTGCGAGATACTTCCTTCTCTCAACAGATAATCTATCTCCTCCTTCAAAGCTTTTTCCTTAGCGAACGGAATCGAATAGGCTCTCATACAGATTGGTGTTGGGTCTATGAGTTTCATATCATACTCTAATAAATTTGTATGCCCCGGTCGGTCCGTTAACACATCTGTATGATCATTCAGAACCTGTTGAACTCTCTCCCTCTGATTTTTCGTCAAGTGTGTACTGATTTTTACCTGTGCAGCGGTCTCACAGGGATGTAAAGGATATTCATGAGAGGTGAGGGGTTCCTTTTTCATTTCCATTGCAACAAACAAGGTCAGTAGGTGGGTCTCCTCCTGGTTTTCTCCGTCCAGATACTTTTTCAGGAGATTCACATGATAGATGTTCTCTTTCCCTTTCTTATCTATCTTATAATTTGTTCTAGACACCTTCTCTAGAACTGTATATGGACCTTGCCATCCAATTTGCAATTTATTCTGGCTGCCGGGCAGTAGAAGGAGCACCTTCTCTCCCACAGCTATTTCTCGGTCCTTCGCTTTCTTATTGTAATAGGCAGCATGCTTTTTCCTGGCTTGTCTCAAATTTTCATTGGCAAGTTTCCAGCCAGTTTTAAGACGAGTGGTCAGCTCTTTTACATATTGATATGATGAGGTAATATTTTCTTCTGCCTTTTCATCAGTCCACGTCCTTAACAAGGCTTCTAATGGACCTTTTATATTGTTGACCTACTTTTCCAGGCACCAGTATGGTCTTTTCCATTGGAAGCCTTATAGTGAGGACTTTTCTTCCTAGAATCATCATTCACAAATCGACCACTACCAATTTTTTTCTTGGGTTTTCTTTCCACTTTAAATTCCTTGTGAGAGATCTTCTCTCTCTTTTATCTTCACCCAGTTTACATAATTCCGACTGAGGGATTGTCGGCTTATTCTGGGGTAAAACATTTCTTTGTACTCGCTGCATAGTGGCCATGTTAATCCATTCGAGTGAAGACTGTCTGTGAAAAGTGGGTTCCCATTCCCCTCTGTCCACTTTATTGTAATTTTTTTTCTTTCCAGGCCTAAGTTTGCCCCGTGGCGTGTCTAGGTCCTGATTCATTTCCCCACGTGTGGGTGTTCCCTCTTTATTTTCTGGCCCAGGTTTGCCATAATGCTTCTCTCGCATTTGGTTATTATTTTTCCACCCTGTGGCATTTTTCTTATTGCACTGGTCGCAGGCCTCGACAAATTTTCTTATGTCTTCAACCACTCCTGGCCAGTAATAAGACATAGATGTCCTTGAACAGGTGCGATCCATTCTCAGATGTCCACCGTCTAGAACATGTGTTTGTCTCATAACTCGTTCCCTATATTTCGAGGGCACTACCAATTGTGCACACCCGTATGATCCTGCTTTATCCGTCCGGTAAAGCAGTCCATCATCCAAATAGAATTCTCCATTTCTAGGAGGGGTATGGAGTTTTTGGAGTTTGACAAAACACGGCTTCAGTGTTCTATCTTTAGCCTGTGCCTTCCTACACTCTTTACGAGACATAGTTTTTGGTGGTTCCTACTTCTTTGTAGGAGTCGACCTGACCTGAAGCGTGGCCATTACTACAGGTTTCCTATTACAATTTTCGGTGTTATGATTGTTCATCCGACAATTTTTACACCACTTCTTTCCTTGGTTAAAAGATTTTCTTTCATCATATTTCCTTTCATCGAATTGTGGTGTTTTATTTTTATATTCATTGCGTGGCCTATCAAACTGATGCTTACCTTTGTTCTGTTCTCTATGGTCAAACTTATTAAAGTTTTGAGGTGCCTTAAAATTGTCTACCTGTTTCTTTTTATTACCAACTACTTCTGCTTGGGCTGCCTGATACCTCTCAGCGACATTGAGTAACCCCCCCCAGCCTCTCTGCACCTTGTTCCATGAGAAACTTTCTCAGGTCTGGAGCCATGGACTCGCTTAGCTGCTCAATAAGGATCATTTCCTTAAGATCTTGGGTTTTCCCCAGAGCAGTCCATTTCTCCAAGTAGGTCTCTAACCGTGCAGAGAACTGGTGATAGGTCTCACCCGACAGTAGTTTGGCATTCCTAAATTTTTTTCTATAAAATTCTCCGTTCTTTTCGTATCTTAACAAAAGAGCCTGCTTTAACATATCATAATTGTCTTGGTCTTCTCTGCTCATCTTGGCAAAGACTTCATAAGCCGTTCATCTAAGACCCTGGGATAACTTGAGGCTCCACCTCTCTCTCTCTCTAACCCATATGTAGTAGCCAAAAGTTCAAATCTAATTAAATACCCTTCTATGTCATCATCTTTCTCAACAAAATGGTCTAAATGAAAACCCATAGCTGAGGTTGAGGCTCCCTGACTAGCAGTGGCATCTGAGGTAAAGGGGCTGGCACCATTTTCAGGAGCATGGCCTTGAAATTCCAACTCCCTTAGTCGTAGCTCATGCTCCCTCTGTAATCTTTTCTTTTCCTTTGCTGCTTCCCTTTCGGCAGTCAATCTCTTTTCTTCTGCCTCCCTTTCGGCAGTCAATCTCTTTTCTTCTCTTTCTGCAGCCAGTCTCTTTTCTTCGGCTTCTATCTGTAACTTCTTAGCCTCAGCCTCCAATGCCCTAGCCTCTTTGTCAGCCTCAATTAGCCTCAGCCTCCAATGCCCTAGCCTCTTTGTCAGCCTCAATCTGCAGCCTCTTAAGTTCTTTGTCAACCTCTAACCTTCTTTCTGCTTTTAAAATCCTGTCTTCCCTATCTCGTTCAATAAATTTGTCACATTCTGAAGTTACATACTGGACCAGCTCTGGTCCATCCATGTGTTAGTTGGTTTTTATAGCGTGATGCAAATGTTGATGTGTAATTGGCCAGGTATGCGTGTCGATGTCACTTGAACAGGGTAATGGTGCTTGAAGATCTGGGTCACTCACGCTGACAGCATACATAGTCCTTGTACGATGATCTGATGATGTGAGACATGGGTGTGCAGACGCGAATGTGTTTAGGATCATATGTGGTATACCATGCACCCAGTCACACTCGTACAAAAGCCAATGATGGTTGTGACTACTGGAAACAGTTCATACATTTATTCACAGCACTAACAGTGGAATCACACAGGAACAGTCAATATAAACAGGTTCATGTACACGATGTTAATTGAAATCGCTTGGTACATGTCAGGCATTCTAAAGCTGGTAAACATTCACATATGTGGGCATGGTTAATAGTGGTAGGTTCCTTAATGTACAGTTCATAATGCCGCTTTGGTATCTGTTGAGAGGTGATTATTCGCCACCAAATGGTGTAGGGCGGATGTAGATGTATCACCACTAGACACCAGAGATGATGAAGGCGCAGAAGTATGGTGTCTTTGGTCTGGTTTGGGTATATGATGTATATGTGGAGTCGAGCAGGTAGCAGTAAAGTAGAGTCCACACAGGACGTCACATAAACTCACGACGTAGAAAGTCAATGAATGTTACAACTGCTAGTGACGTTTCCATCATTTATTGGGACGCCACAATGACAAGATGTGTAGACATTAACATGTAGAACAGTCTTCATTATATCGACATAGTCAGCACAACATTCGACAGCAGACAGCATAATAATGATGAATCAAATCATGGGCTTCAATGCATCATAATCGACTGTAAATGTATTCAGGTGTGGAACCCATCATCCTTTTCTATAACAGTCGATATCTTTATAAATGTATAAATGTAGGAGATTAAATTCCTTCTCCTTCCCTGACCTCCAGCAAGACAGGCACGATATAATGTCCTCTGATTTCCTTTAATAACAAAGGTATTAAACCTAGACTGACGTGGAACCGCCAGAGCAGTAAAGTCCAACAAGCAGATAGCCTTTAGGACATGCATCCACCCGATGCATAACAACATGGTGATTCGTGAGTTAAAAAAACTTCTCATAACGTCGACTCTTTCCCGCCCAGGGAAAGTTGACAACTAGGCACAAAATGTCAATCATAAAAGTTAGCGACAATGACAATCAAATGTAGAGCAATTACCTTCTCTTCAAGAATAAATACACAACTCACTCGCCTCCAGGCGCTTTGTATCACAAAAGGGAAATATCATCTGAGATGAACACTATAGAGGACTTCCATTTCCCGAACAATATAATCATGACAGACGCTGAAAAACGCGTCTATCTCACTCGACAAAATCTGTGGCACTCCCGGGCGGAAGCTGGTACAAAACCCACAACCAAACAACAGACATGCGCAGAACCGTTCGATTTGAATACAATTCACACAACGTCGAAGCTATGGGCACATTCTAAGAACTACACTTAAAATCGAGCCTTATAAGGATAGGACATAACTATCGACGCAGGTTGACAAACGCTTACAAGATAAGTGGACCTGAGCGCTCCATAAATGGACATGATCCAACATCGGTCAACCAACAATAATACCGGCAACCGAAGGGCATAAGAACAGGTACCCACCTAAAGTAAAACGTAACTCCAACTCCAAGAGTTATTTACCTTGCATTAGAAAAAATTGCGTACACAGATAACATAGTGAAATTCTTATGTGTAACAGTATCCCTGTCTGAACGCGTCAGATACCTGAATAACTCCGTCATACAAAGGACGAGCCCATAACTCATGTAAACCTATTACCAGGGCCGTCGTTCAACTTGGCATAACACGCCAGTTACTTCTTTTCATGCTGTAGAAAAGTGGTCATTACACAGGCCTAAATATGACGTCAGCTCTGTACTCTTCATAAACAGTTTGCATCAACCCTGCTATAATGTTTGTATTAATATACCAGCATATATATAACTTCGTCACTGGACTTCTGTTCATGTAAAGACAAATAGTCTTCAATAGCTATCTTGAGCACAAAATATAAGTTCTGCATACAGAATTTGTGAGCTGTCCTCACGGCTAGGTAATCCTTTAACAAATTCTGCCACCGAAAGCATAGTAATGATAAAGTCGGTGTTACCTTGCAAAGAATCCTCAGAACACCATAACAACACTGTCGTCTTTCGTGACGTACAGAAATCTATGGGGGGAAACTGACGACGCAAACACTTCAAAGATTTTCCTTCCCCAAAAACACAATGGACATTCTCGTCCCCAGAAGCCAGGACACATCTCCCTCACGGAAGTCTAATTTTCGCGCTCTCCACTGCGCATGGCACATAGCCCAGAACTCTATACCTCTGACCCTAAAGGTCAACCACAATGAATGAACCAAAAAGAGAAGATAACCCCTAATCAACCTGACATCGCAAAGTTAGGACATATTTCCTTAACTTTGACCAGGGTGAACAAAAAATGCGACAAATAAATTGACGTGTGAAACTCCGTCAAAAATGACCGCAACATTTGTCAGCCTCTAACCTTCTTTCTGCTTCTAACTTCCTGTCTTCACTATCTCGTTCAATAAATTTGTCATTTTCTGAAGTTACATACTGGACCAGCTCTGGTCCAACCATGCCCATCTCTTTAGCAGTCTGTACAGCGGCAGATCTGAATTTGGCTAGATCAGCCATTCTAACTCAAGCAGGTCTAATCAGGTTCTAAGACAATCCTAAACTTAACTAAAATAAATACTAACTATAATTAACTAATTACTACTGGCTGTGACAACACATCACTGTAAATCTCCTCTTAATTATTTTTATCTTTCTTAGGGGGTGTTCCTACCCTCTACTAACACTAGTAATACAATCTTGAATTTCTATCCTACTGCTAATTTTTATTCATGGAGTTAGTTAATATATGCTGTATGAGATTCCTATTTCAAACATTCATCTATATATGCCAAATTCAAATCTCGGACTTAGAGACCCCAATATATGTGGTGGGTTTAGATGTTAAGAAGAATGGTGTGCATATAGTTGTACTTGAGTGAGATTAACTGTGAAGGTCTCTGATGTAAACCATGGACAGCTGTGTTACAGAGTACCTTTCTTGTTACCACCCTACGATCTCACTCTAAGTTATATTTTTATTGACTGAAATCTACGTAAAGTGTCTAGGGTATTGTAAGAGTGTTGTAAAAGAATCGCAATACAAAACATATACAAACATATATTAAATACTATGATAAACTCAACTAACTACAGCTGTTAAATTTTATATTGAAAATTTCGTTTGTAAACTTTATTGGTCCTGAGCCTAAAGTTGTTTTGGTCCGGACTACAGTTCAATGATAATCAATTTAGATGGATAAATATATTTACAAATATATATATAAAGATATGTACATACAACAGACAATATGTCCATAGTACATTGTTACAAATTCTCAAGTTGATATTAATTACTTTATTTAACTACTGGTAAGGGGAAGCAGGTTGGGGATTTACATCATCCCAACATTCTTTTGTTTCACTAGTATTGTTTATGTTAGTCTTTTGGAGGACCGTTTTAGTCTATACAGGAGATTTTTCTTTAGTCGTGATAAGTTGTCCCAGGCCAGATATTTCACTTATCTGGGTCCTGGAATCACAGCAGTTGCAGTTAGTTTGGCCAAACACTTCAGTTTCCTCTGGTCTTGAGCTTCTGTAATACCAGCAGGGGCCAGAGACTCTTAGAAATAGTGCTGAATTTCTCTATCATCGAGTACCAGCACCAGACAAGTGCCAGCAGGAACCCCACATATCAAGGAAATATAAACAAGTAACGATGAATTAGGCAATAGAATATGGCACACTTTCATCACTGCCTCTGTTCAGACTGCTTTCTGTTGTTATTTATTTTAAAACAAAGCACAAGTCTGCTCATCGCTTCTTGCTCCTCTGAATATTTTGAAAAAATGGCAGCGAGCAGCTTACTATTTCGTTAAAGTAAAAGGCTTTGGCCAATGAGACCAAGCATCTCTTTATTTTTTGAATGAAACTTTTTTTTTTTTTAAATATCTCAACCTACTATGCGTTGCTATTACCAACTAGATTTGTATATTTAGGTTAGCCAATAATATTTCGGCTTCCTTCAAATTTCATCCAATCCCCTTCATCGTACTATCTTAGCCTTTCTTTCACCTAATTTCCCCCCCCCAAAAAAAAATGCTATCCAATCTAAGCAGATATGACTTGACCTGACAATATCTCCGATTCTCTATGTATTATTACCAATATTTGATTATTTAATGGACTATTTAAATAACTAATAACATATTCTTAGTCAGCAAGTCTTCAGGTACACGAATATATGATTTTTATTGGGCTAAGTGGCTTGGTTAAAAATTCTATCTTTTTTCCATGTTAGTTGTTTATTTTTAAACTACCTCCTGTTCATTTCTTTTTCCATGTACTTTCAAGCTAAATACGAGAGTCTCTCGTAATACACGAGAATTACGTCATTCGCAACAAGAGCTAAGCGTGTTTTCCTGATCGTAGTGTCCACATTTTCTAACTTTTTCCTCGTATTCTGAAAACCGCCTAAGGCAAGGCTAGCAAGTTAGTTTTATTTTTAGAAACAATGTGAGACGTGATTTGCGTTGGGTTATCTATCCGTTCTCCTCCCTTCCACGATGCATTCTAGGCACATATTTCATTTGAACTTGGAAAGTGGTACGTTTATCTCAAGGTTGAATTTGAAACATAGGGTACCCTTTTTGGTTCGGCCAATGCGTTATCAAATAATACACTGAAGGCGTAGGCGACAACTACCATTCTCGCTGAAAATTTTTTAGTACTATCCTATCTTTGACTTTATGCACTATATTGTAATATGTTAATTTAGATATTGTATTTAGAAGTTCACCACATTAGATGAGATGAAGTTCCACAGGTCTACAGTACATGGGTCATGAGGACATTACATTCACTCACGACGTGTAAGTCATAGAAATATGAACTGCTGGTGACGTTTTCCATCATTTATTTAGGACGCCACAATGACAAGTACGTTGACATCAATATGTATAAGTCACAAACACTGCAGGACATAGTAATCAGCATAAACAAAGTTCCTCAGTCAATCATGCATATATCATGTAAGCTGATCTCGATAATTCCAGCTTACAACAGCCTCAGCTCCATATCATCACTCTATGAGTGTAACAAACTCCACTCTAATACTAGTAGATCAGGTGTGTAAATAAGTCTACCGCAGGCCGCACGGGAATGGCGGGTTTATGTGTACAGTTCACGTTGACCTTTGTAGGCATTTCTAAGTCTAACCGTGATGAGGGTATAATCGCTGGCATAGCGAAATTCAAAGAGCATAGAAACTGCTCTCTGGGCCTAGAGTGACCCGTATACATATAAATCTAAGGTATGAGGATACCTGGGTGTATTTCCTAGTAGAAGAGCCTCTCCTGCCTGTAGATAGTGAGCGAGCAGAGAACGACAATGTCAAAAATCTAAGCTGACTACAGATTTTAATATTAGGAGAGCATTTACCTTGCTTCGGAAATAACACCACAACACACACGCCTCCAGGCGTTTAGAATCATGTAGAGAAAATCCTCGTTAGATAAACTAACACACAAGAGAACTTCCAATTCCCCATCAAAAGATCACAGACGCTGAAAATGCGTCTTGCTCTGCTCGTAACAACTGCTAGACTACCGGACGGAAGTCTTTCTCAAACCACCCTCAATTCGACACATGCGCAGAAGCGCTCGACCCCCTGAGTTCAACTCAAACGGGCCGATGTTGGACACATACCAAGCAAAGATACTGACCAAATCGCGCCTTATATGGTCAGGGAATAAACATTAACTCTGGTTGCAAACATTCCAAGAAAAGCTGACCTATTCGAGCCATAAAAGGACAACAACCAGACATCGATCTAAAAATAGACCGGCAGTTTAAGACACAAGAGAAGGTAACAACCATTGTTAAAATGTAACCTTAGTTTACCAAGAGTTATGAACCTTTGATCACAAAAAATTAAAGTGTACAAATCAGACTCAGAAAAAATCTGCGCGTAACAACTGTATCCTTTCATCCTCACATTTACTTTAAGCATTATTAAAGCAAGAAAGAAGAAAAAGAAGAAGACGAAGAAGAAGGAGGAGAAAAATAATAAAAAAAGGAGAAAGAAGAAGAAGAAGAAGAAGAAGAAGAAGAAAAAGAAGAAGTAGAAGAAGAAGAAGAAGGAGAAGAATAAAAAAGAAGAAAGGAAAGAAAGAGAAGAAGTAGAGGAAAAAGAAGAAGAAGAAGAAGAAGAAGAAGAATAAAAAGGAGGAGGAGGAGGAGAAAAATAAAAAAAGAAGAAAAATAGAAGAAGAAGAAGAAGAAGAAGAAGAAGAAGAAGAAGAAGAAGAAGAAGAAGAAGAAGAAGAAGAAGAAGAAGAAGAAGAAGAAGAAAAAGAGGAGAAGAGAAAGAAGGAGATGAAGTAGAAGAAGAAGAAGAAGAAGAAGAAGAAGAAGAAGAAGAAAAAAGAAGAAGAGAAAGAAGGAGAAGAAGTAGAAGAAGAAGAAGAAGTAGAAGAAGAAGAAGAAGACCTTAGACCTTAGCCCTACTGGATATCTAACAAATACAAATATACTTGTCTTGAACAACAAACGGGACTTGGAACATAAACCTATGTCAATTAAATATGCAAACTATAACTGCATAGAAAGCAACTTCAGAGTAACTTCTAAAGGATTTCAGGATCTCTCTACAACGCACAGGGACAACAAGTTGTGGAGAGACATATTCACCTATGCCAGCCGGTATGATACTTCAAGAAGAAGGAGAAGAAAACAGGAGCTCGGTCCAGCATGAGAAGAAAAGAAAAACTTTCTAACAATAACAGCTCTTTTTTTAACAAGACAGAAAAGTGCAAGAGACGAAGTCAGACTTTCACGATGGTTATCTCATTGAAGCAAATTTCTCCAGAACCACAGTAACTGGGACAGGTTTCAAACAACGCAATACATTCAAATACCAGGTGAAGGACGCTTCTTAAAAATGAAGATGAAGTAGAGTAAGCTTTAAACAATGCTCTATACCAGGCAGACAGTGAAAATGACGATTAAGGTATATAAAAAAACCTGGATATGATGCCACTAGACAAGAGTTTTAGGCCGGAGTTTATTGAAGCCTTTGCTCCGTTGGAGCCTGACGCACAACGTTGATAATGATTCGCTGGGTATCTCTATTATTTTCTAGTTGAAGACTGAAACTCTCTTTCCGGGTCGGCCCCAAATACTCAGGGTCATTGCATATTTGATGGTAGCGATTAGTGAAACAGCGATGCCAATCGTGTTAAAAATTATAGCGCGGGCACGTTGTAGTGAGAATACAGACATGTTTACTTTGGTTGACAGATGGAATTATGTAATAATGACGTTTGATAAAGTATTATCAGCATTTGTTGACATATTAGGAGCATTCTCAAAATTTATTAGTGATGTAGCCACTTTATGTTGGTATGTATGTGTGTTTAATTTTAATGAAAGCGTTCCTCTCCTTGCTCAAATCGATGTTGCATTGTGTCTGTGGATTGTATGTAGGACAGAAACCTATGATATGTACATATTGTCAGCGTTACAAAAAGACATCAGATTTAAAATTACACTTTGTATACAATTATGGAAGTGCGAAATAACGTAGGAAATATGTTAGAAGTGGTAATGGTGTTTGTGATGGTGGATGTAGTTTCAGTGGTAGTAGTAGTAGTAGTAGTAGTAGTAGTAGTAGTAGTAGAGGTAGTAGTAGTTGTTGTTGTTGCTGTTGCAGCCTCCTTCAGTCATAACTATGAGAATGTGCCACTGTGGTGATAGCCCTCAGCTGATTTTTCCCTGGTGATCCTTTCTGCGTGTTCTTTTCTCTTGGTGGTGCAGTAGGGAACATCGCTACTTGGTGCGATCAGCAGCTTCATCCTCCCAGGTTGTTGGGCTTATTTAAGTCTAGTGCCTTGATGTCTCTCTTGCTCACATCTTTGAACTTCAGCTGCGATCGTCCCGATGTTCTTTGGACTTTTAGAAACGTGAATATGAGAAACCAAATTATGGCGGGGGGAGGATGGGGGAGGGTGGTAATGGAGAACATTTTTTTTTTACAACTGAATTACAAAAAAGAGAGAAAAGCAATGAAGAAAGCAGGAAATCCTGTGCCAGTTTTTATAACTCACCAGACCTACAGGTCTTTCATGTTTGGACATGCGTCTTAATATAACCGACTAGGTTGAACAGGACGTGCCTCGCCAAACAGAGGCAATTTTTTTTCTTAATTATGGCATAAAAGAATGCAGTTGGTGAGTCTCATGCGCCATCTTTGAGCGTTGTCTTGCTGTTCCAGTGTGTTATTGTCAAAAAAGGGGGGGGGGGGGGAATGTAAATTTGATGTTGGCTGTGTTGAGTTTTATTCTGTTGTAAACTTGTACAGCTCCTGATGTGAGTTTGCTTGTTTGGCGAGGGAATCGTGCAAGGTGCATGGGGCGAAAAAGATTTAAGATATCTGTAGCAAGGCAGTTGGTCTGTAGAATTGGTTGAAAAAGAAAAAAAAAATTGATAAAGGGACGTGTCGTAAAGTGCTAATGATTCGGACTTGCCAGTGGCGATATTTAAATAGAGACATTGTGCTGATGTGTTGTTGTAACAGTTTTTATTTTCGATGCCTTATTTTTTTATCTTTAGTGAGTTTAGAGTTGCTGTTTGCTTGAGCAGTGAACCTAATTTGGTTGTGTCGTTAACATACGATTCATCGAAGATTGACGAATAATGTTTTGTAATTTTTTGTTGTTGTTGTTGCCTTGTGTAGCGTTTGTGCCCAGTTCTTTTTTTTAATATACATGTCATCCCCTTGATAGACGTGAAGCTAAGTGTCTCCATGGGGTTTTGTGTGGCAAGAATTCTAAAAAACAATAATATTTACTTTCTTGTCTAGTGAGAGCAAGGCAGGCTTATTTGAATCAATGATTAAATCCAAACTAAAGGATTGAAGGATCTGATAATCTCCCTTGAAAGACTGGCCGAATGCTTCAACAAGTGCACTATCCAGTGGATACCAGCCCATTACAGCATCCCAGGAAATGAGGAGGCAGACAAACTTGCTAAGGAAGGAGGTGCCTTAAAACAAAATGATATAGAGACAACTTACGCAACGGCAAAGACTACTATAAAGGCTACATTCAAGTCCAAATGGGAAAAAGAGCACCCGGGCCATTTGAAAAATGATGCATATCATCAACTATCCAGGAAAGAACAGGTCATCATTTTTCGGCTTCACTGGACACAACAGATTGAGATACCATCTATACCACAAATACAAGATTGGTGCTACAGATCTCTGCACCTGCGGTACCAACCCGATGACAGTCAAACACCTGCTGCAGTACTGCCCAACCTACAGTAATGAACGGAGTAGCACATGGCAACAACCCACTTCTGTCAACAAAAAACTGCTTGGAGATGTCGGGAACCTTGAGTTGACTACTGCCTTTATTAGAGTCATAAATGTGGAAGTCTGAAGGCGAACGAGGAAGAAGAAGAAGAAGAAATCCAAAGAGATCACTAAAAGAATGGGCACAGTTATAGCAAAAGTCAAATAGGTAAATGCCACAAAGATGTATGTACACACAGTTGTTTAAAATAAAGCTAACGAGTAAAATAAAAATAAAAAAACGGTCTGTTGTTACGGTAGCCCCAGCATTTTGTTCGAGTTGCATTTCAAGTGGAACTGATGACAAGAACCAGACAATTGTTGGTGGAACAAGAGTTGAGAAGAAGACGCTGGCGACGGATAGGACACACATTGAGAAGAACTGTTGATAGCATTACAAGGCAGTCCTTGTTCTGGAATCCCCAGGGAAAGAGAGGCAGAGGTAGACCAAAAAACACATGGAGAAGAGAACTGGATACAGAAATGAAAATGATGAGGAAAACATGGAAAGAACTTGAGCGGATAGCACGTGGCATGTGTTTGTTGAAGGCCTATGCTCCTTGGGGAACTAAAGGGTATTGATTGAGTGATTGATTTCAAGTTTAGCTATTGCCAACAGAAAGGCAGAACGGTAAACTAAAAAGATGAATTTGTTACGTCATATTGTATCTACGCCCGAGTAGATCCCGAGATTCTCGAAAGGAAGCCGATAAATTAGGTTGTTCGTGGGGCTGGTTACCTCATAATGTTAAATAAACTGCTACAGCAAACACCGCGGCAAACATACATGAATGTGTGCAGGCTTCACAAGGACCACTTCGTATGGGATAACAATGAACATGAATTAATGATGCTGTATCTATGTGGCAAAACTCATATAACCAAATGTCTTAGTGAAATGATGGAACAACGTTTAGGGTAAGAGAATCCAAGTTTTTGATAAATAAATGCTATTAATAGATTTAACACGTCCATACTAGAGGGGAAGCACATTGTAAGATTGTTTATTTTCTCACTATAGATAAAATGAATTTTATAAACTTGAGTAGGTAATTTAATTATTATTGCTAAGTTTTATTTAAAAGCCGGCAATTGTAATGTTTCACCCGTGTGTTACCGGGGCCTGAAAGGGTAGCAAAGAATTGTAACACTGTACTTACAAAGTATGTCGTAAAAAGCGACTAAGGAGGGTTGGGTATGGGGCTGGTTACCCAGTCCCGTAAAATAAACATGTTACCACAAAGCCGTCAACAGACACTATGGAAATGGTGAAATATGGGAAATAAATCAACTCAGCCGCCCAAGACACAAGAACGTACGCTGATGGCACGTGACAGGAGGACTCGGTATGTGTTTCTTGAAAGCCTCTGCTCATTGGTGAGCTAACAGGTATTGATTGATTGATTGATTGATTGATTTGTAATGCTTCTAGAATTGCATGATTGTGAAATCTATGAAGGTATGTGTACATTAAATAACACTAACCGTCAGCTCAAATAAGGAAACATAGATGATAATAACCACACCAAGGACATCCAAAGATGACAATGAGAGACCAAGCATTCAAACTCATCACAGGAATACAACATAGATGAAGAAGAAGAAACTCATCATGGTTGAAATAAAAAAAGTGATAATATAAAACAGAACTATTTTGTGTTACTGTAAATCCTAAAAAACTTGTGAATTATTACATTACAGTAGGTTTTTGGTATACTACTTGAAATGATAGTAGCGAGACCAGTAAAAAGCTACCCCGAAAATGTACACAGCCTCACTGATACCTCAGATAGCTAGCTATACGCCCATGAAAGTGATCCGAGTAACGCTGGAACATTTGTGTACACATCGTACGAGATATGGCCAAGTAAACGAGAAAAATTGTGGCTATAGCGATTGACCTTTAGGATGCTTATAACTGTGTAAACTTTGCAACCTTAATTAACTGTGTAATTGCATGTGGTCTAAAGCCTCAGTTAACAAATTGGATAACAGTTGCCTTAACGGAGAGATCCTTTCCATTTCGCTTGGGAGAATGAACGTCAGAACCAACGCACATTTGCCCATGGTTCTGCCTAGAACTGAGGCTTTTTAACTCCTCACAGGGTGATGTTATGGTTTTCGAAAAGTGAACAGTTCACTTTGCAGCATTTAAGTTTTACTTAGCTGCCAATAGTTTGATGGTTTCTGCTCCCGCCGATGTTTGGTTCTTTGCAGATAAATGACTGGTTCAATCGTCAATGGTCAAGTCTGAAAGTTGTGACACGTTCCAAGAAGTTACTTACCTACTTAGTCGTTCCTCTTCTACCGTGAGGTGTAGAGGTTTGGAAGAGAGAGCGCCAGACTATCCTATCGGCTGTCTTCCTCCTGGCCTGGTTTCATTCTAGTTCTCTGTCCTTCAAAGATTTCTAATGTTGTCCTATCAGCGGTCTCTGGGTCGTCCTGGGGGTCTGGATCCCTGGCTCTTTGTTTCCCATGCTTGTCGTGGTAGCCGATCTTCTCCCATTCTGCAGACGTGGCCAAACCATCTTAGTTGGGACTGTTCTACTTGGGTCTGCAGGGGGTGAGATTTTAGGCCTTGACGTATCGTCTGGTTGCGGACCATGTCTCTTCTTGTTACTTCAACTACCTTCCTCAGATTCGTCATTTCTGAAATTTGGATCTGGCTTTTGTGGGTTGTAGTCATTGCCCATGACTTGCATCCATATGTCAAGACTGGGACATGGGTGGAGCGATATACAGCCATCTTCGTTTTCTTACCAACCGCTCTCTTGCTGAGGAATCCTCGAATTATGGCCTGAAAAAGTCTCCCAGCTGCTGCTTTTCGAGTGGCCAACTCTTCTTTGAAGCCTCCCTTTCGGTCTATAATAGCTCCGAGGTATTTAAAGTGGTCGACCTGCTCCAGGACCTGTTCTCCCAGCTTAATCTAATTTCTTCTTTCTTCTCGTGATATTACCATGGATTTTGTTTTAGAGCTGCTTATGACCTTCCCTCTCTTCTCCAGCTCTTCCTTCCAGACCTGCAGGTTGGATTTGAGATGTGCCTCTGATTTAGCAATCAGGGCACCATCATCAGCAAATGCCAGCTCTGAAATACAGACGTGTCTCATCTTCCAGTACCCCACTGAATTCTTTCTTGTTCTCTCCTTACATGCCTTGATGACATCGTCCATGAGGAGTATGAAAAGATAAGGTGACAGGATATCACCTTGACTTACACCAGTATATATAAACTGTGTTTTCTTAAACCTGCCATCAGTGTCACTCAGAAATTTTGAATACTCTAAGCACGCAGTTCTAGAACCATTATTGTGGAAAATGTGTTATTAGCATTCAGGGGGATTTTCCATTCTGATTTTCTGGTATAGTCCGTTCGGAAATTCGTGCCCACAGAAAGCGTCAATGTTCTCCGAAACTGTTTGTTGTATGGACATGAATTTTTGCATGCAGTCTTAGATTTTCCATGCAGTTAAGATTTTGCGATCATTACATCCACAGCTTTCGCTAAATTTGCAAAACGGCAATTTTCTTTGATCTTTTTGTAACATTTGCCAAAATCTGCCCGTAACATTAATTCTTACAGTAAATCACAACATTTGTGCGACAAGACGGTTCAAAGGCGTGTCCTAAATGTGTGACTGGTTATTCACGTGATTTTGATACGAGGAATGATGATCTGATAATGAACAATGATAGCAGTAAATCATCAGGAAGCTATGACGAATCGTAACTGTTTATGTGTTATTATAGATTGGCATATGAAATTAGTTTATCAAAAACGAAGGAATGCGATCGACGTGCCTCATTCCGAATCGGACGACTCCAATACGTTCACAACAGTTATTGGTTGGATAAACTGCAAGCCATCTCGCTGCCAGTAATCTTCTTCTTCCTGGAGCACGTGTTCTTCACATTTAGCCCAGTACTCTGTGTCTATTCGTGAAAGGGCCTCACGAGTCATGTCTTTAACATCGCACATTTTAAAAGTGGTATTCTAGGCGACCACTTGCCCTTAAACTCTAGTTCAAACCAGCTCTATTGGGTTAAGGTGAGAATGGTAAGGTGGGAGTCGAAGAGAAACATGACCCTGCTCTTGTATGATTTTATCAATCAGATACACTTTTGTCTTATTACTCTGTCTCACAAGCTGCAACAACTCTGGTTTTAAATAGCTGTTGTCAGCGAAGATATTTTCATTCACAAGCCACCTCCTGATTTCGTCTTTCGTGCTTGCCGAAGTGGGAGCTTTATCCTCCTGCGCTAGAACATTATGATAGGATGCATTATCCATCACCAGGCAAGACGGCCTATCTAGAGTCGGGAGGAGTGTATTCACTATCCAATCTCGAAAAATTTGCCCATTCATTTCACTGTGGTAGTCCCTACCATCTACAGACTTTGATTGAAAAATAAGCTCTGCATCACGGACAAGCCCATTCTGTCTGCTGCCAGCATGTGCTAATATAATGCGTTTACCTTTGCTGCTGGGAATTTTCCTTCCATGGTCTCCGTCAACAGATTGCCATTCTTTCTCGTTCGTATCTTCTTCTTCTTCTTCGTTCGTCCTGAAAAGGACGTTGGTTGCGTTGTGTCCGTTTACAGCGAAGCTGCGATATTTGCGCCTTTCGGCCGACACATCCGACTTCAGCACGGCATTTTTGGGACCGGGTTAGCCTTCCCTCTTCGATCCCTACTCGCTCAGCCAGACTGCAGTGATGCAGCCTGTTTCCAGGACCACCACTTGGAGGTGGAGTAGGGTCTTGGTCAGCTCTGGTTCGCTGACCCTGAGGCAAGCAGTCTAGCTATGGGTCGCTAACTGCATTTCTCACTGTTGACGCGTCTTAGGTCCCTCTCGTTCGTATGATGAGCATTAACCCAAGATTCGTCCAAATACACTATTTCATAGCCATCTAGCCTTCTCTCACGAATCTGCCTAAGGTATTTGCTTCGAGCTGCAACCAGATGTGGTTTTTCACATAAAAAATTCCTTCCGCCAGACGTTTTTCTAAAAGTGAAGCCGACACTTCTGACAAGTTGCCAAAGAGTTTTTTTTTTGAGACGTTAATATCGCATTCTGCTTGCAGCCTACTTTTCAGCATGCGGAGAGTAACAAGTTGATTGGCATTAAACATCTTCAAGATCAAACGTCTAATGACATCCTTGTCAAAATCATCAATTTTTTTCGTCCTTCCTTACTTAACCGCAGCCTCTGTACAATCACCGTCCTGTTGTATCCAACGTCGAAAAGATCTTCTATCCACACCCAGGGCCTTTCGTGATTTCCTACCTGGTTCTTGGATGTCGTGGTATAAACAACCCATCTTAGTCTCTCTGCGAAAATGCCTGTACATTATAACAGTTACCTTCTGCAAAGTGATAAATTTGCATTTCAGATTCATTGCGCTTTTCATAATTATGCAGTTTAGTTTATTAATATATTATACGCTGGTGTATTTTTGTTTCGTTGCAGCCAGCTCATTGCAATTAGCATACGCCGCTGAAATAATTACTCGCGACTGTGTACAATATGTGCGCACTCGTGCGGACATGTACTCACTACACTAATTCAAACAAATAAAATATTGAATAGCACATTTCATCGCTTGTGCTGTGCTGCAACAAACATTAAGTGCACAATTTTTGAACGGATCTTGTAACTTTACTGTAGAACTAATAAAAATTAACCCAGACAACGATAAGAGTTTTTTTTATATAACTTAAAGAAGAAAATTCGAACATGACATGAGTTTTGTAAGGGCAAAAAATATATTAATAACTGCATTGATATCAGTAGGGCACGTAGCAAATTTCAATAACATCCGTCAAGGGGTTGCAAAGTTACAACGTTCAATGTGTGGGCAAGAATTTCCGAACAGACTATAATAGAAATTGGCTGATGTGTTTTTTTTTTTAAGTGTTAGCTTTTACCACTATAATCCACTTAGAGTTTTCTCGCTGTTAAAACCTAGTGAAATAAAATAATGTGTAGCGATTTCATACCAGAAAATTAAACTGTTAATTTTCGCCACACGCTTTCTCACACAAGAAGAGACGGTTTTAGCTGACTGGACTCATAGGATAAAATGTCTGATAGTGATAGTAAAGAATTCACGCTATATTTCATTTTGTGTATTTATTATAAGTGCCTATTATTTAATACCATACGATGACTAACAGACGCCGACAATTTAATAGCTATTAACGACAGGCGATATTTTGTGTAAGTGCGCATCTGGACAATTAAATAATAATTAACATTATACGCTGACTGCCGGCGCAAGCAGGGGCGGAAGAGATGCATAACTTCACCCGACCGTGTAGGCGTAAAGGAAAACACCGTGTGCCTTTTAAGTTTAATTAGGACGGACGGAGGGGAGGAGAGATCGTCTTGTCCCCCGTCTGTGTGTGTATATAGTTTCATAGGATAGTAGCATTTTTTTCTCCATGAATGTTTCTTATATTCCTCGCAGACCTGATCACAAGATCGTCCAGCGGATTTTTTTTTCACTTTTGGTTTTTCTGGGTTACTTGTTCCTCTACTTGGTTTGAGCGGTACCGATTTTTCATTTATAAAAAGCGTGTACTCGCCAAAGATACATGAGAAACATTTTAACTGATAAGTTTGACTGGACTTACACAACTCAGATATTTTTTCCAATTTTACCAGCCCACTGGGGTGTACAAAATAACATTATTGTTCCCGACTTCTGACAGTCGTATTCAAGCGGATTTATCAAAATTTTACGAGGTGCAGAATCGGAGCTCTAAAATAGAGTTGTCCGATAGGATTATCATCATCATCATTTGTAACATTTATTTAGCAACCACATGTTTCCCAATACTGGAAGTATTTTCCTCTTTTAACTGTGAACTCCAAGAGCACGTTCCTACATCAGCTAATTCGCCGTGACATTTTGTTCATCGAGGGAAACAAACACCAGATTCGGCGTTCACCCCACTAGTCTTTGTTTGTTAGAGGATGAACTGGGGCCAATTTGGGAAGTGAACCGGATAATATATATATATATATATATATATATATATATATATATATATATATATATATATATATATATATATATATATATGTCACGTGACCGATAATTTAGTTTACCATCTTGTCCATAATTTGATTACTCCTTTAAATGTTCTGTTTTCCTGGATATTTTGTATTTTCTTTTTCTTTCATTTTCTACCTTCGTGGCCAAACGTTTTCACCTTCTCAAACCCCACCCGAGGTTTGGTTACGTTCCGGCCTGTAGCGGTCAGCGAACGATAGTATTACATACACGCCCGTGGTCCGAACAGGGAATTTTCTCTGGTCGATTTAAAACGTTTGATCACGAGCGGCTAGTACCCTGTGAGGCCTGGGTAACGAGTTTGATCTTCGTTTCAGGGGGAGATAACAATCGCGGTCAGTTTGTGGGTTGTTTGCCCTTAGATGAGCAAAGAGCACATAATATTATGATTGTCTCTCTGGGGAATTTTCGCAAGTTGTTGCTTCTGAAACCTTTGTCTTACCCGGTATTACGATTACGCCGATACATCTGTAGAAATATGCAGGCCAGGTGTCCAGGGGGAGCGTCCTTTGTAATCTATAAGAGTGATGGGTTTAATAGACAAAGACATTCGTGAATATTCCTGGCCCGTAGATGACCATCATGAGATAAGGCAAACTTTAACACAGTACTAGAATGTGTTTGCCTATGTTCTAGTCATTTTTCGGGGTGAGTTGACATATCTTATAATTATAATATGATATATTCATGTTAGCTTTTATATATATCTGTTAGGGAAGTGAATTCATTTCTGAGGACTTCTCCTAGTAATTTTATTCAGTGATAAGGTAGCGCTGTCTACGGCCTAGTAAGGGTGCTTAAACTGTTACGGTTTATCATGGGTTAAATGTTAAACTTACAATAACAGATATTAGGCGTAAAATCAGTCCACGAATGCTTACCATTGGGTTATGAGTCAGCAAAATTAACTGTCATTTCTGTAAAATAATGTCAGGTGTGGATTGTTCACTTAAAAACTGAATAGTGAGATGCAGGCAATAATTCTGGATTATAGGAGATAGTCACTTATTCCTTTTTGATAGATATTTCTAGTGGCAAGGGAGGATCATTTTATGCTTACTTGTGTAGCTAGACTCTAGTCTATAACTTTCACAGAAAGCAGTCACCAGGCATAGATATAATTATATCTTATGATTTAGCCACAACTGCATTATTATAGCATGAACATTGCATTTTCTATGTACTCATTTGTGGGATATTAATATTTTGTTTCCCCAAAGGGACATATGACTTATTTGGTAATGTCAAATGCTGTAATCTGTTTATGTAAATTCATTTAATGTTGTAAGACGAATAAGCATATTCATTTAACTATAACTACAGGTTAGGTTTCCTGTGTGTTGAGATTGGGAGAAGAGGAGGAGATTTTGCTGTCAGAACATTTAATGACAGTTACATGGGTGTACGAAAGATATTAAGCCTATGCGGGCGCGTGTTGATAATTGATATTTTTAAGGAACAGGAGACATGGTTAAAGACAGCCCTAAACTATCATAGCAATAACTACAATAAATTTAATCCCATAGTGGAGCGAAACTTTCTGTATAAAGTTAGTGTGATTTATTATTTGCTTGAGGTAAAAGGTCTTTTTTTTGGGTCTCAGTTTCAGGGAGACCGAATCGCTAGAGCAGACTCCAGTCAGGCGAAGAACGACATATTCTCTTCGATCTAGAGGGTTTCTGAATACCGCTAGCGTAACGAATCGTCAACCCCGTTCCTGAATCAAAACCCCTTTTTGTCAACGCCAAGTTAAGCTCACGCAGTACAACGGAGCCAACGCTAAATCTGGAATCACCAAATGTAGTAGTAGTTCTCTACTCGCCTATTGAATTACCAGCCAGAGCATGGCGGCTTCCAGAATATCAAAACCGCCCAGCATGCCTATAGCAGAATTCCACATTACCCGCCTTTTTGTGCCTAAACGGGGCACTCAGCAAACCACAGCCAAACCAGTTTAAACAGGATTTACAGCCAAGCAGAGCCTAGCGCCGGATAAGCGCGCCTGGGACTCTTTGTCCTCAAGTGACTTCTTCTGGTGTATTTTCTGGATACTTAAAACCTCGCACGTATGAGCAGCCATCTATGGACAGAGTTCCAGCCCCCCTCTCGCGAGTAGCGGTCACCAACGTTTAGCACCAACAAAGAAAGTTTTGTAGGCTAGTCCCTCACGAAGGATCTACAAGTAATACACTTTCTGGAGCTAGCACATTTGGTCCCAGGAAAAACAACAGACAGGCTGTCGCTCAGTTCGTATTTGGTCAGCAGGAGATAAACAACGTCTTCCAGTGTTCCCTCGCGCAATTAGGGGTCACCAACGTTTAGCCCGACAAGGAAAGTTCGGTATTTCACTTCAGTCATCTTGAAGGATATTTATCGGTAAGACACTTTCTGGAGCTAGCGCCTTTGGTCCCCGAAAGCGGACCCTCTGTCGGACAGCTTAGTTATTTTCTCCGTGTTCTACAGGTTTTATGAGTGTTGGTGGTGTGTGTGTTTGTGGGTGTGTATTTGCATTATTGTTGGTGTATATGATTATTGATGACTATTGATGATTATTTGATTATTGATGTAATTTATGCTGTGTATGATGATATGCATTAATTCCATGCTTTTCTTCTTTAATAAAGTTTACACATTTATTAATGCGCTGTTCCCGACCCTTTTCATCCATAATTAACTTGTTTAGCTCTTTACTATAATCTCTATGTTTGATAAGAGAAAAGAGTGAGAGCAGGAGATGCTTAGACAGTGAAAAGTGAGTTGAGGCTTGGAGAAAGAGATCATTTTGGTAAATCTTCTTCCAGGTTGTCTCAAGTCCATCTCCTATTTACACCTTTCTGTGTGTGTAATCTATAACTCTGTCAGTCCACTATCCCTTATCGATTTCACTACTATTGTCTAACTCGACAAATACTCTGCACTTTACTCAACCACGACAATATATATATTCAGGGATAATTGTATTTCCAAAGGAAATCACAAAGAGTAGGTGAGAGTGAGTGAGTGGCCACTGTTTGAAAGAGTGTGGGAGTATTTTTCTTTGTTTGAGTGAATTTACCAACTGTAGCCGTGTACATAGTTGTTCCTTTGGAAACAGGCTATAAAAACCAGATTAGCATATAAATGTCTACTTTCCTAGAAACATATTAAATTTTAATTAGGATAGAGTCGCGTTACATGTCAAAATTAGTCACGTGATTTTTACCCAATCGTGAGCTCAGAAAAATTTAGAAGAGACGCGATTTTCCCCAGCAGCCTAGTTAGTTGGAAGGGACGCGTCTAGCTAGTAAGACAAGCAAGTTTGTGCTCATAACACAGTGGTTTACTGCCTGAAAGTTATTCAAGTTGAAGAATTAGAAATTCCAGGGATGATAGCATGTTCTCTTCAAAGTGCATTTTTGTGTATTTAAACTCTATATTCGAAGTCTGCAGGTCGTCACTCATTTGCTTTGCCATACATTCATGAGAGGAAGGAAGGAAATATAAATGAACCATAACTGCTCTTGCTGGTAAATCATATAAATAAAACACATCTGCTCTAATACAACACCTTAGAGGATAGTCCCCGAACCTGGTAAAATCCCGTAAGACTGTAAGGGAGAAATTGCGAACTCTAGCGGTCAAGCTAGTAAATCTAGATCTAACACTCTCTGCAATTAAACAGCAACCCCCAATTCCCTACCCGGCCACACATCTCAACTTGTTGCCTAGTGACCAGTCCTCTACAAAAGAGCAGAAGTATTAACGAAACATGGAACTCAAGAGAAAATACCAACACCAAGAGTACAACAACAGCAGCAGGAAAACCAACCCGTATATACACAACCATTACAGCCCACCGATTGACATGTTTAAGAAATATTTGCTGACGGGAAGTTACCCTATGCAGCATGAACCATCACTGTGTCAGAGCTTTGCCCATCAGTTCCCCTCCCCACGTTTCTCCAGCCCACGCCGCCCCTCTGACTCTGACAAGTGGAACAGTCGTTTGCTAACGGGAGGTTATCCCAAACGAGAATCCTTCACCAAGATGAATGCAGTAACAACACACGCGGACGCGGAAAGTTACTCTGTTGAAAAATTAGGAAACCTACGATACCCATGTCTACCAACACATCATACCGAGGACACAGATAGTACGCTGTATCATTTTAACAGACGTGCTAAGAACCACTGGAACAGTCTCAACAGAAGAAATTACCGTATTGCAGTCTGAAACGTAATCAACAATGTCAGGCATCAAAAGATTTGCGAGATAAAGAATCTCCATGCATCTAACAACACATGTATGATCACAACAGAAGATGGTTTCAGGGCACTTATCGAACCACTTCACAGACGTCAGCAAGTCGGTGTTATGAAAACAAATACGACGCTATGTACCCCCATTTCAAATAGACTAACCCGAATCATGCACAAACAAGAAGAATTTATGAATGAACCAAAGACGACCTCTGTCGCGACACAAACAGACCTTCCTACGTCACCTTTTAACCACACTCGAACGACAGTAGCCACTCAAACCGAAATACTGAATGAGGATGAAACTGAACTGAAAATAATAGAACAACACTTCGATCCTCACTCAGTGGTCCAAAACTCCAATGAACATGAAGACGACACAATGTCCTGTGTATCAGACTCAGATAGTGGTATCGAGTCAATATTCAGCGCCCCACTTGCAGACAGCGCCACACTTTCAGAAGTCAACACCACAGTTGAATCGTTTTTTCCTGAGCCTCACGAATCGCCTCCTGTGGCCACATTTGTAGAACTGCCACAACCGCCAGTCATGTCACCTCTAGCCACACATTCCCAGGCTACATTGCCATCATCACTGATTTCCTTTGCGCCCCAACAATCAGTCAATGTCATGTCACCTCCAGCCACAGTACAACCATTGACGTTTGCTTCAGTTGCAAATCAACCTCTCAATGTCAACAATGCCATCTCCAGTGCTGTACAACCGGTCAATAATGATCCCAATTCGGCCTTCCTTATGGCACTGCGGGAATTGGAGAAACAAATCAACAAGCGGGCAGAGACTATGAGAAATACAGTTATAACTCCCTGGTACTGAGAAGCTATTCTAAAACACGCCCAGGTGTTTTATGTGTTCGCCACTCCGAACACGGTCAACGCATATGTGAAAAAACCTTTTTAACAATGTACTAACTTTCCCATGTACTCTATTTTCAGTTTTTGACAATTCAAATGACTTGCTTCCAGACTAAGATGTCAAAGCCTCACTGAGAAAGATATTTTTTCCAGCCTTAGAATACTGATGCCCAGAGAACAAATCAAGACCAGCACACGGAGGATTTTCATTAGATAGTATAGTGTTGTGAAATAAAAATGACAAAACAATTGATAACACACGGTGTTACGAGTTTACAGACATTATTTAGTTACAGACATTTTCTTAATATTTAGAATGTTACACAACCTTACCTATAACACATGTGTCACACTATTCTGTTGTAACATTGATCTCTACTTTTGAAACTGATCATATTCTACGCTCCATTCACCAGACTTCTTGTCCTTGCAGTTCCAGAGTTCTGTAATTTCGCATCTTAGTGCATTTTCATGCAGACACTTTACACCAGTAGTTTTTCTTACCTCATACTAATATTTCTGTGATCTCATTTATGCTAAACTCCTTTATTCTATCACCCTGATCAATCATACTGTTCCTACTATGACATCTGTTAACAGCATATAATTCATACCCAAAACTAGTATTGCATGTTATGCTATCTTTCTCCACAGGATTATTTATTTTCCAATGTACATTATTATTATTTTAGACCCAGATGTATATTAGTACTGTCAAGATTTTAAAACATTCTCCAAGATTCCATATCCCAACCTTGACCCTCTATAGTAAGATTTCTATCACTCCACTGTTACAACATCTTTAACTTACTATTCTTCCTTTCCACTATATTGAGACGACATTCTAGACTTGTGATCTTTTCAATCCCAATCATATTCATTCCTTGGAATTACAATCATGTTGTAATCAGGAGATCCTTGATGTACCCTTTCCTCGCCACTTATTGACAACAGACACTGCTACAATATTCATTCTGTTCTAACCTAAACTATTACTTGCAGCCCTATTGGTTAGGATTTACTATTAGGAATATTGATAGTATCTCTAGTGTTTAGTGAATTGATTTTTATCATTCTTTCGTACTTGTGATTCAAGAAAAGAAAAGAAATCACAAGAAAAGAAAAGAAATCACAAGAAAAGAAAAGAAATCACAAGAAAAGAAAAGAAATCACAAGAAAACAGAAAAGAAAGGAAAAAAGAAATGAAAAAGAAAAAAATGAAAAGAGACAAAAGATAACAGAAAAATGAGAAGAGAAATACAATTGGAATGTTTTTTATAAGATGTATTATAGGTTTATATGCCACCCTCACACATTTTGATGATGATAAGCCAATATTGTAAAACATTGACTGCCCTGAGGTTAGCAGCCGACATAAAAGAAAAGAAAAAGAGAAAATCAATCACCATTTCAGAGTGAGAAATTAGTTTTTACTCCTACTGCCCATTACCAGTCATACCCCACCAGCATGATCTCTGATACTCCAGCAGTATTTTGTTGATACTGCCTATGACAAGTACCCCAATGACATTTGCGCATGCTGATTTTTTTGCAAATGAAAAATCCTTTGAGAGCATTAGTATATGCTAACCCCAGATTGAACACATTACACCTATTTGTTGATGATGCCTTTGCCCATGTTAAAGAAATAGCATTTGCACATGCTGACTTAACAAATGAAATACCCCTCTACAGCATTTGTATATGCTGAACCCATATTGAACACCCATTACCGGATGATAGCCACTGATGGCACATGAGAGAATGAAGCAACTGTTTAATGATGATGAAGATGCCATTTTATATTAGGGTGAAACTTTATGTTGTCACAGCTGAGATTTTGTTGTAATGTTTATGCACAAAATCCCCCACATTAACATTGGAGGAGAAATAATTTTAGTCTTTCGTGGTTACGAGATAAGACAAGGATATAATAGAATATTTGATGAATACCATGGACATGGAACAAATCAGAGCAGATGATTACTGCACATATGAGGACCATATTTGAAGTCATTATTGAAGGATTATCAGTAGACAAGAGACAAATAGATTATGATAATCCCATGGAACCACAGGTACTAAGGACACAAAATGGAGATTAAATAATGGAGAAAGAAAAATAATGACTGAATAATTACTACGCCCAGAAGTAAGGGAAATAGAGATACATCCGCATTTTCGGAGAAGATATCTCTTTGATTTTTTGCTCATTGCCTTTGTAATATGAACATTGTTGTATAACAAATAACTATTCCTTATCACGAATTACAGAATGTTGTAAGATAGTTGAAATAAATTGACAATTTACTATACTCATAACATACCCAGAATTACAGGAGAGAAAAATACATGATTGATGAAATTGGACGTACTGAGATTTGCTCACCCCGAGGATATTGAAAAAAAAAAATAATGTTATCCCAAGGCCAGACATGTCACAGATATATCATGGAGATATTATGACATAAGAAAAGAATACCTAGATTGGAAATGCAGCAAACTTTGTCAAGGACACCATGAAATAGACCCCCGCCCCACACTTAAGATAATTGACGGACGAGATTTTTGAATTATAAGTACCATAAGTCACCCATCTGGCTGTAGTCAGCGGATGTTACAGGCACCACATAACTCTGACTAACCCTCGACCTGCGAAGGCAGAGTTGGTGTCGAAATTTTGCACATATGTAAAAAGACATGTTTTTGTTCATGTTTTGGTAAAGTCTAGACATTTGTGTTAATGGTTCCATAAATGATTAGTTGATATATTGTTGATAAATATTCACAGATATAGTACATAGACAATTAATAAGGATGTATTACCAGTACAGAATAAGAGGAATAGGAAGGATCCACATTTTAAATATTGGAGCACCATGAGCGATGAATTGGACTTATAGAGAAAATGGAAATGGTACACTGTATGCAAGGATAACCAGAAATAATATGGATAAATAGTAGTCAGAGTACCAGGAACTTTGTCTTATAAGAATATTGTAGATTCCTCACGATCAATTGAATATTTTTTCTTCCCTTCTATGTCACATTTTTTGAGTGATGACCCCAACATTTTTTTTTCATCTCATATTGTCAAAAAGTTCTTACATCTCAGTTGATTGTTCCATAAATAATTGTTTGATGTGTTTTTGATAAATTATTGCTAGATAAGGTACATAGGGAGTTACTAAGGATGAATTCTCAAGATAACAGGAGGACAAGAATAGATACAATGATATTGGAACACCATAAATGATACATTGGTGTTATGAAAAAAAAAGGAGACAAATATAAATCTGATTCCGTACGTAATTATTTTCAGCTCTGGACGGAATTATTTTTAAGCCCCAAAAATTTACACATACATAATTTACGTTTACTGACAATGTGTGTCTAATCATGAGTTAAGTATAACATATTATATATCAAATTAAAGTACATTGGATGAACAATATAAATCCATATGCCTTTCTAGCTAATTTTATGTTATGTTTATGTTATAACAGATAACATGTACACGGAAAAAAGATAACTTGAAATTTTGAACAAAAATTTTCGACTTGTAACATAAATTGTTATCACAATACAGTTTCACTGCTCTCTTTGTGCAGGTAATCCATTTAGAAACACAGAAAACGTAAGAAAGTTATGGTTGATCACACAGTTTGTTCACTGTTAACATATTAGTAACATATCCTGTGTGTTTTTCGGCCATTATGGCGATACGACAAAACACGATTAAAGATGAAGATAAATGTGAAAAAATCAGTTCAAACGCAAATAAAAGACGTTGAAGCTTGTTGAAATTTGCCCAGTTTTGTGTTTACTTCCGTTCGAGATAAATTCCGGGCAGTATAAAATATCAGAATAGAAAGAAACAATGAAATAAATCAGCGTCTTTTAAAAGATCTTACGTCTACAGCGTTCGGCCTTTGCGTCTATTATTAGATCTTGCGTACGGAATCAGATAAACGGTATACAAGGATGCCTTGAGAGTGACAATATGAATACGTATTGTCAAGAGTATAAGCAGTTGTCTTAACAGAGAAAATAAAGCAATACGGAACCCAACGTAGAAAATTCATGATGATTTGAAACTATATTTTCCTTTTCCCTTATATTTCATAATTTGATAGTAACACATTCGTCTGTTGGTTGCTGAATAATTTGATATTTGAAAATTGATGTATGGTAAGTCAAAGAAGATCTTTGAAAAAAAAAATATATATATATATAAAATAATATTTCTAGGAAAGAGTTCACAGGAAAAATACTGTGTTGACAGAAAAGAAGGAATGATTAGAAATAACTGACTAATGGACAGGATCACCACCAGACGTACGGATATTGGAGACAAACATCACATATTTTGAAGAAAAAAAAAAGGAATGTAATATAGAACATTTTTTTCTACAGTGACGGACTTAGAACGAGTTTATACACTTACCATTTAGAAAATGTCTATAACAAGGAAACATTCAGATAAATAAATAAGGATAAGCCATGAGGTTTTAATGCTTTTATTGTGAAAAATGATTACTTATAAAAATGATGCTGGTTATATTATCGTCTGATAAAATATGCATATTATGTCTAGAGATGTTTTCTACATGTAATAATGAGCAAGTGGCTCATTCACTAGAAAAAAAACAAAAGGAAATGATGAGTACCCATGAAAACATTGGCTATTCTATGAAAGTGGATTGCCATTACCATAGGAATTGGAGATTTTGGACATTTCTTGGGATATTGCAGAGTACTTGGAAAATAGAATAAATAAGTAAGCCAGGAAGAAAAAGATTTTTAAGTACTTGCAGGCTTTTAATATGGAGCAAATAACAGGAACAGAAAAGAGATAACACCCCCCCCCCCACCATATCTAAGAGAATGTAATCAACTATATTTTTGAATGAAATGTAATAGATTATGATAATGCAGCCAAGTTCTGCAAATAAGATATTTTATTGTTCATTTCCCAGTGTTGCCACTCGTCACATTCTCTTTGGTGATGACCTTATGATTGTTTTTAGGATTTTGTTGGTCAGTGTTGCCAATTTGTAAATTTGGTTGAAATATGTATTGATGTGAAAGATAGTTTGAAATTTTTTGGAGATGATGTCCATCTATAAGGCCCCTTTATAGGCGACAGTCCCATATAGACATAGGAGCTCAGATGTAGGAATTTCGTTAAATTTTCTGAAATATTTTTGGACTTAGAAAAATTTTTGAACTTTAAATTTTTCTGAAAATTTTTTTGAACTTAGGAAATTTTGGGGATATTTTTTAGAGTTGATAGTACTCAAATGTCTCCCTATGGGATACATTTGCAAGGCCCCGGGATCTATATGTAGCCGTGTACATAGTTGTTCCTTTGGAAACAGGCTATAAAAACCAGATTAGCATATAAATTTCTACTTTCCTAGAAACAGATTAAATTTTAATTAGGATAGAGTCACGTTACATGTCAAAATTAGTCACGTGATTTTTACCCAATCGTGAGCTCAGAAAATTTTGAAGAGACGCGATTTTCCCCAGCAGCCTAGTTAGTTGGAAGGGACGAGTCTAGCTAGTAAGACAAGCAAGTTTGTGCTCATAACGCAGTGGTTTACTGTATGAAAGTTATTCACGTTGAAGAATTAGAAATTCCAGGGATGATAGCATGTTCTCTTCAAAGTGCATTTTTGTGTATTTAAACTCTATATTCGAAGTCTGTAAGTAGGAACTAATTACTATACAATTATTGACATGTCGAAATCGAATGATTGTTGCAGATTTAGAAAGAAAATAATGGCTGAAAGATTTCTTTTCAAATGTACATGCAGGATTGATTTGTTTTGATGAAGCAATAACATATCGGGAGGAGATATGGCAATTTTATATCCTGAAGAAGCAGAGTAATCCCTATTGAACTACTGGCATGCACTTACTTGAAAATATGGCATTATGAACAAGAAAGAATTTCCTAAGAATAGAACCAGAATGGTTATAATGAAGTTAGAAACTCATACAGCGGGATTTTGAAAAGAAATATGCTCTGAAGAATAATTGTCATATGTGTCTTATGAAGTTTTGCCATGTCGACTTGTAATTACGTTATAATTAAATAAAAGTCACGTTTATACTAAAGGCAGGTCGTCACTCATTTGCTTTGCCATACATTCATGAGAGGAAGGAAGGAAATATAAATGAACCATAACTGCTCTTGCTGGTAAATCATATAAATAAAACACATCTGCTCTAATACAACACCTTAGAGGATAGTCCCCGAACCTGGTAAAATCCCGTAAGACTGTAAGGGAGAAATTGCGAACTCTAGCGGTCAAGCTAGTAATCTAGATCTAACACTCTCTGCAATAAAACAGCAACCCCCAACATTCATGAGAGGAAGGAAGGAAATATAAATGAACCATAACTGCTCTTGCTGGTAAATCATATAAATAAAACACATCTGCTCTAATACAACACCTTAGAGGATAGTCCCCGAACCTGGTAAAATCCCGTAAGACTGTAAGGGAGAAATTGCGAACTCTAGCGGTCAAGCTAGTAAATCTAGATCTAACACTCTCTGCAATTAAACAGCAACCCCCAATTCCCTACCCGGCCACACAACATTGGATTTGCTTAAACTTGTTTTCTTTACTGGGTAGCATATAGCAGGAACATGTTTACTTTACTGTCTACTCTGTAACATAGTGCTAACCTTCGACCTTTGAGTTATTAACTTTTGGGTTCTTCTTCTCCATAGGGGGAGTGCGAATTTATTCTGCTATTTCATAAGTACGTAAATCTGATTTTATTTGATCTTTCTTTAGATATTTGATGTTGTCGAGTTAAAATGATAATAAACTACAAATAAACTTACCTTTGTGTGTTGGTCAGACCCATACCCATTTAACCGTAGTTTTTTCACGTTTGTGTTTCTTGTTGTCACATAGCTGTGTGTGTGTGTGTGTAGATTAACTTATCTTTTCTGGATAGGGAGATAAAAGCTGTCTTGCTCTAAAAGTACAGTCGTACGGATAGGCTGGAAGAGATTTCCTAATTCCTCCAGAGACAGATCTTTTTATTCTCAATTCTACCACCCGTGGAAAATCTATTTCTATACCTTATCGCGAATCTAGCGACATCCACTCTATATACTCAGACGGGCCAAACAAAACAATTAACCTTCCGTACGACAAAAGTAAACCTGCATTGTTAAATACAAAGACTGGAAACCTAAGGAATCAGATCGCCCGTCATAAGAGGAATACTGAAACTTCCCAGACCAAGTGATTCGAAAGCATCTAACCTAAGTTGCTGTGTCCATTCTAACTGTGCCAGGAGAATGTAGATCCCATTTGGAGTAAGTTGTGAACTTATGTTATTCAAATATGAATTTGGCATGTGTTCTTGCTAAGTGGTTATATATGAGGCTGGCAACACCAACATATGAAATAAGAATATTCACAAACCACTACAGCAAGCACTGGTGACTGCTTCTTGCTAGTCGTACAGAAAACCGACAGCGGAGGTGACCCCAGACACCGAATGGAGCAGTGATGAGTGATGATTACATGTCAAGGATTGCCTCCCCTTCTTTGCCGTAGTGGTCCACCAGTGGCCAAAACTCGAGAGTATCTAACATGGGTCGTCAAAGAAGTCTACCATCGCACAAGATTACTCTTGGCAGAGTTGTAGATAGAAGGGCAAACACGGTTCTATCTCAAGGGTGTTTTTATAAGATATTTCAGAAGTCAAGAACAATGCTGTATTGGCTGAGCAATTGTTACCTTATTATCGGTCTGCCGCCTTTTATGAAGAATTAAGCAATGGTTATAGCCCGTACAAGCCCCTAGTTTGTGTAAATCCAGCGAAATTCATTTCTAAGAATTAGCTCTATATATGTAAATACGAGTATATGTCTAAGTGTGTGTGTGTATATATATATATATATATATATATATATATATATATATATATATATATATATATATATATATATATATATATATATATATATATATATATATATATATATATATATAAGAGCCCTACTCATACGTATGCTTTCACACTTATAATAACCGAATCAATTATGATTGTTATGTTTTCAAATAACATGTAAGACATTTAATAATCAATTTGTTTTAACAGGTTAAAATAGATAGAATGGTCTTGAATTTTAGATGAAAATTAAAGTTCTCGTCATTGAGATTAGGTCTGAGGGTTTATACAAACTTATATTTCTGTCCTTGTGCTGGTGCCTGTAGTTAGCACATAGCTTGTATGAGCGAGTCCTGCAGCCGCGGTTTTCGTCGATTCTTTTGTGATGATGACACTTCACAGTCTGGTAGCTTCGTTCCTCAAATGATCTGATAGCTTAGTACCACGATCTTTTAGACAAAATAAAAACAAATGCCTCTGCTAAGTACATTTGTGGGCTGCAAATTAACAGGCTCGTTGTTCACCCACCAATGTTAATCTTTCAGAAGAATCAAATTCCCGAGTACACAGCGTAGCTCAGGGAAGATGATTATAAATCACTAATATACTGCTGGTTATTAAACTGGGAAAATAGGTGATTGGACAGCGCGAATAATGATTTGCCTGGGTTACAATTAGCAAGGCATATATATCTCACAAAATGATATGATACACTTGAGGCACATGTGATGCAATCATCACTCATTATTGCTCCAGTCGGAGTCTGTGGTCACCTCTTCTGTCGGTTTTCTGTACGATTAGCAGGAAGAAATCATCAGCGCTTGCTGTAGGGGTTTATGAATATACTATTTTCATAGGTTGGTGTTGCCAGCCTCATATATAACCACATATAAAACATGTCAAATTCGCATTTGTAAAATAAATGTTTACACTTACCCAAAAATTTGGGGACACAATCTCCTCAGACAGATTAGAATGGACACAACACTTTATTAGAAGCTTCGAATCACTTGGTCTGGGAAATTATCGCAATCCTCTTCTGAAAAGTGTTCTGCGAATCACTTGGTCTGGGAAACGTTAGTAATCCTTTTATGACGGGTGTTCTGCGAATCACTTGGTCTGGGAAATTTTATAATTCCTCTTATGACGAGTTAATCTGATTCCTTAGGTATCCAGACTTCGTATTTAAACTGCGGGTTTACTTCTAAGTTTCAAAGTTGCCCAAATACTTTTGTCCGGGTCCTTTTAAGTTTCCAGTCTTGGTATTTAAAAATGCGTATTTACTTGTAAGTTTAAAGTTGCCCAAATACTTCCGATCTGTCACTTTGAATTTTGGAATCCTTAGTCCTATGCTTCTCTGGCTCCTGGGAATTGCTGATATGACGTTGCGCTGCAGTCTGATTTGTGACTCCAATTTCGCTATATTATATCTCTCATTCTAAGTTAGAATCCCAGATTGTACTTCCGACGAATTTTCCAATGACAACCTGTTACGTACATTTATTACCTAAGGGGGTAGTCTTCGGTCCTGCCAAATGTACACACCAGTCTTGATATAGTTATATTATTTGTGCGGTCGAATGATTCGCGCACTGACGTGCACGAAGCAGTGAGTGTTGCTTTGGGACGCACGGGTAACCTAGTTGAGTAGTTTCTGACGTCATGATTTGAAGGGCAACATGGAACTTGTTTATGTCCATGATTGTTATATTATATTTGTATTCAATGGCATGTTTATGGAAAGCCATTTATTCTAGTGATCTGTATTGGTCTTCAGGTCGAAACCAATAGCAGCAATGTCACGTAAGTTATCGCCCCACTTCTTATTTAAAGCTGTATTATAAGGCCGCTCTAATACTAGTCTAGCGGGAAGATGTTATTCCTAGAATGGATCTACAGAGTCGTTTGCCTTTAGGATTTGTATCGTAGAAGAAGGATTCCTACGAGTGGGAAAAGTTATTGATTACCTTATGCACATGTTTTAATATGCTGTTACAACAATGCCAGAAGCGTGGCATAGAATGGGAGAGGTTAGTCAACTGGAATCTCTAACCTGTTCGTATTATCGTGTATGACTTTGTTTGAAACTATATGCTATCTGACGTTATGTTTTGGAGAACGTATGGGATTGTGAAGTATGATATGGAAGATTTTATCCTGGAGTATGAATACGTTACCATGATAGACGTCCTTGAGAGAAGGTCAACGGACTTGAATGAGAAGAATATTATACGGTAACAGTTTGTGATCCTTAGTCACTTGAGTCAGAGGACTTTATGGTAGAGAATCTTCAGGAACTTTAAAAGTAATTACCATTATGCTGATGTATGATCTTTGCGCCTGTGACGATGTTAGTCTTGTCCATTCCGTCTGTGTCATGTTGAATAAAATCGATGTACAGTCATCACCGACTTATGTACTGCCAGTACTTGCCCAGTTCACTACTTGTTGAAGTTCGTTGGAAGAATATTGTTGACATTCGTTCATTTTAACCATTCGCGTTTGAAGCTACCTCTTCACCAGTATAAACTGTACTCAACCATAAAACGAACTCAACAGTAATTGGTGCTCCAGTGTGTTTATGAAATCTAGAATTTCACAGGAAACGTACCCTATACAAGTATCAGCAAAATCAAGATATGAACTTTCAAGGCGACAACATCTTAGGATCATCTGAAGATCTGAACTTTCAAGGCGACAACATCTTGGGATCATCTCTTAGTCACTATTACGTGCGAGCTGTGGTCTAATACTCAGAACGAAGTATTTTATCCTCAAAAGTACATACACGGGGACGAGGCACATTGATTTTTTTCCTGCACGCGAGTTAAGTATAACGTGTTCTCCTTATACGCTTTATTACTTTTAGCTGTGCCTTCCGTGATATGTCCATATCTATATTTTATATGTTACATGTTATATGTGTTGTATTCTTCGTGGGAGGTTGTGAATTTCGACTTAGGACGGGAAAATACCAGTTTCACCACAGGTCCGTCTTAAGTGTTCTGTAGGACATTATTTTGCAGACTTCCCGCAGTGGAATGTTCCTATGCGTGAGCATAGAAGGATCTTTGGTCCACTGTGTCTGGTAGTCTGTGACACCTGACTGTTTTAGCTGTAGTGTCAAGTTTTAATCGTTGTTTTTGGTAGCTATTTTTACTTGTACCTTAGTTTCAGGATGTATTTTGTATGTGATTATTGTCCGTCTCACCTTTCCTGTCGTTCAGTTTTTTACAAAGCATATGTTTTTACACTGTGGTGTCTATTGTCCTGTTGAATATTTGATCGCAGTTATCATCGTAATTCTTTACGACATTCCATTTTAGTTCCATATATTATTTTCATTGGATTTCTGCGAACGTTTTCATTTGTCCTAAATATCGTGTCGCGTCAGTATTGTGCTATTGTCTGTCACGTTATTGCTTTCACATCATTTCATGTTATAAATTACATTATTAATTATAAATATTATTGCCTATTATATAAATTAATTTTACCGTTCTAGAACAGGAACGAAGACCACTAGTTGTAGTAACACTTTTAAATAGTATTATTACATAATAATATTGAATAATGGCTACCTTAGACTATTTCATTAAGCAAGCAAAAGCTCTTCAGATGGCTCCTGATGAAGCAAAAACATTTGCACTTGCAGAATATAGGAAAGCTCAAGAAATAGAAGCCGAACAGAGAAAGTTAGAAACTTTAAGACTAGAAAAACTTCAATTTGAGGCAGATCAAAAACGGATTGATGCTGAGGAACATGAAAAGAAGAGGAAATTTATAGCTGAGGAAGAGGAGAAAAAAATGAGATTGGCCGCTGAATTAGAAGATAAACGATTTCAGCGAGAGGCAGAACAGAAGCAAAGGGAGGCTGAAGAAAGACTTAAGATTGAGATGGAAAATAAACAAAAAGAAATGGAAGAGAGGAGATTAATAGCTGAACAAAATGTAAAACGACTTCAGCTTGAGATGGAAGAGAATGAAAAAAAACGACAGCATGAACTAAAATTAGCAGAATCAGAATATGAGAGAATTAGGTTAACTCAGGAAGCTAATTCTCAGAGAACTTTTGAAAGCCAAACTCCATCCAGACATGATTATTTTAAGGAAATTCACCATAAATTACCAAAATTTAATCCCCCGTCTGATGACGTGATATTCTTCCTAGATAGGTTTGAGGCCACTTGTGGGTCTTATAACGTGGATAAAGCGCTATACTGTACATATTTATCCAGATTACTTACAGGGGATGCATTAGCAGTTTATCATACCACCAGCATTGGTGAGAAAAATGACTATAATGCTCTTAGAGCAGCACTTCTGCAAAAATTCCAAATGACAGAAGACGAATATCGTTTAAGATTTCATACATTACTACCTCAATCTGGCAGAAATTTTAGTGATTTTCTGTCACAGATACGACTAACATTAGAAAGATGGATCGAATTATCCAAAATTGAAAAGTCGTATGAAGGTCTCTTCGATTTACTGATGCGCGATAAGGTACTATCGTCTGTAATATCCTACATTTCTCGCATTTTTACACGAACGGAAACCTTTATCAATGAAAAATTTAGAAGAACATGCAAACAATTTTTGCACTGCTCACCCAACCATGGATCTAAGTAATGCACAGATTAAGAATGAATTGCCTGTTGCTTTTGCAGCACAACAAAACAATTTTTCACGCAATCGTTCTTTTAGTGCTGATAGGTATGTCAATAAGGGAAATAATTACAATTTTAACAATGATAACTTTTACAAAGGGAAGCAATTTCAACAATCTGCTCTATTTAATGTTTCTTGGAACCAAACTCACAGATCGCAAGATTTTGGTAACAATAATTTTAAAAATAATCAAGGACATTATAATAAACAAAACTGGAGATAAAATCTCAGGGTCCGCAAAACAGACAAGGTTCTTGGAATAAAAATTTTAAAGAACAGCATAACTTTAATTATACAAACTATCGGACTCATCCAAATTTTAACTCTAGTAGAAAAGACAATTATGGCAATTTTAATGCAAATAATCAAAATCGATCGCGCCGACGAGATAGATCGTCAAGTAATACGGTTAGACATTCTAATGTCTCTTTAATTGATACACAGGCTAACATTGAACGGGGTAAAGTAGCTGAAACTCACAATGCTATGTGTTGTTCTCTTGATTGTACCCAAGTCAAAGATTGTTCAGAATGCTCTACTCTTTTCCAGCCCAAGGCGATCACGACGCTGCGTTGTGGTCATACTTTGCCTAGTCTACCTGCAGTCTGCATGGCCACTCCTGCGTCAGTACACCAGGGACAGGGCTCTCTTAAGTTTAACAGAGGATTTGTTAACAATATTTCATGCTCTCTTTTATTCGACTCAGGTTGTACCACTGTGGGCGTCCGGACTTCGCTGATCGACCCTAGTTGTGCGACGGGCAGGGTTGTGAAATGTGTGACGTTTGGCGGAACTGTGGAAACATTTCCCACAGCCATTATAACACTTCATACACCATTTTTTTCAGGACAGATCCAGGCTTGTCTTCTTCCAAATCCAATTTGTGATTTAATACTTGGTCGCATACATGGTATTAAAGAGTGTTCACCTCAACAAATTGCTGAATGGGAAGAGCGACATATTCAAACTGCAAATGCAGTAGTAACTAGAGCGCAAGCTACTAATATGTCGCATGATACACCTATTGAACCTACAGTTCATACCACTTGTGATGATGATGCTCCTATTTCACGGGAGTTGTTTGCTACATTGCAAAAGAATGATGATTCATTAAAAAAAATTTTTCAGTATGTTAACAAAAAGAATACAAGCAACAAACTTGCAAAATCTAGACATGACTTTATACTTAAAAATGGGATTTTGGTGAGAGTAATACGGGAAAAGGATTCATCCTTATGTTATCAGATCTTAGTCCCATCCTCTATGAGATCTCGTATATTACGACATGCGCATGACTCGCAATGTGCGGGCCATATGGGTTTTTCGCGTACCAAATCCAGAGTGCTTTCGGCATTCTACTGGCCAGGCGTCCATAGGGACATCACTCTCTATTGTCGGTCCTGTTTGATATGTCAGGAAGTTAAGGTACGGGGTCCATTTCATGCGGCTCCTATTCAAGCTGCGGACATCCCGATTAGACCATTTGATAAAATGGCCATTGACATTATTGGTCCGATGCTTCCATCTGCTAGAGGGCATACGCATATTCTTACGTGCATTGATATGTGCACTCGTTGGCCTGAGGCCATCCCTCTCAAAAACACTTCATCTGCCAGTGTAGCAGAAGCATTGATGTTAATCTTCTCACGCATTGGTTTTCCACGGAAAATCTTGTCGGATCATGGGGTTCAGTTCATTTCTGAATCCATGTCTCAAGTTATGAAGACATTAGGTATAGACAGATCTCTTAGTTCTATTTATCATCCGATGTCAAATGGTTTAATTGAGCGTCTCAATAGGACACTCAAGCAGTTGTTGGGTAAGATGACTCAAGACCATCCCCAAGACTGGGATCGGGTCCTACCCGCTTGTCTCTTTGCGTATCGCGAAGTACAAAATCAAGCAACGGGGTTTTCTCCATTCCAGCTTGTTTTTGGCATGCAACCACGCGGTCCTATGTCGTTAATCCACGACTTATTGGTTGAGGAGAATATTGAAGAGAAAACTCAATCCTCTTATGAGTATGTGATCTCTCTGAGAAAGAGAATCATAGATGCTTGTAGACTAGCTACTGCATCATCTGAACAAGCCAAAGAAAAAGCTCGTCTATTTGCAAACAAGTATAGACGTCTTCGCCAGCTCATACCTGGTGATGAAGCTTTTGTCTTACTACCTACGCATAACAATCGTCTTTTAATTACCTGGAGAGGTCCTTTCAGGATCATCTCAAGAATATCCGATGTCGACTACATCGTTGATGTTAATGGTAAACATAAAACCTTCCACATTAACATGTTGAAGGAGTATTACTCACGTCCTGATTATCTACAGTCAGTGTTTCAGGCAACTGACGATCCTACACCACCTATTCAACACTATTCTAGTTTGTCAGTCATCCAAGAAGAGGAATCTTCTTTCGATGATGTACAACTACCAATACCAGTTGTACCACTCCATTCCACTGAGAAATGGAATGATGTTACGATCTCATCTACTCTTTCGGCTGATCAACGTCAGCAAGTCTCTAATATTCTACACTCGTATGAGGATGTCCTCACTGACATCCCAGGTCATACGTCAGTCATCCAACATGACATTATTCTGACTGACGATACGCCTATTCGAGTTCGCCCATATCCTATTCCTTTACACTTTCGTGATAAGGTTGATAAGGAATTGGATGAGATGCTCCAATTAAATATAATTGAACCATCTTCATCTCCATATTCTTCTTCTATGGTAATCATTAGGAAGAAGGACAATAATATACGTCTTTGCGTAGATTACAGGAAATTAAACAAAGTTACAAAATTCGATGCGGAACCATTACCTCTTTTAGATGACTTATTGGAGAGATTATCTCATGCTACATTCTTTTCGAAATTTGACCTTTCAAAGGGATATTGGCAAGTGCCACTCACTCCTAAAGCAAAGCCATTCACCGCTTTCTCGACACCACGGGGTCTTTTTCAATGGAATTGTATGCCATTCGGGTTAATGAATGCGCCAGCTACCTTTGTACGCATGATGCGCCGCATATTGTCTCATCGTCCCGATGTCATTACTTATATAGATGACATCTGTCTTTTCAGTGACTCTTGGGATGAACATATTCAGGGTTTAAAATCTTTACTTTCTACCTTACGGGATTATAACTTAACAGCGAAACCTTCAAAGGCTTTTGTCGGTTTTCATGACATCTCCTTTCTTGGTCACCGTATAGGTCGCGGTTTAATGTATACAGAAGACAGTAACGTCTCTAAAATTTTAAACATCTCAGCACCTAAGACAAAAAAACAAGTGAGGTCGCTCTTAGGACTAATACAGTTCTATTCTAAATTCATCCCTCATTTGTCTACTATAACTGCACCTCTTTCTTCGTTACTAAAAAAAGGCACATCTAATGTAATAAAGTGGTCGCAGGATCACCAAACGGCTTTAGACTATATAAAACAATTTTTTTCAAATAAGCCTTTTTTAAGGTTGCCTAACAAAGATCTCACCTTTGTTCTTCGCAGTGATGCTTCTTCCTACGCTATTGCGGCAGTTCGATGCAGGAATACGGAGGCACCTTATTTCCGGTTATGTACGTATCCAGAAAGCTCACAACGAGCGAGATGAAATATTCCGTTCTGGATAAAGAGCTCCTTGCTCTTGTCTGGGCAATCACTAAACTGGATCGTTATCTCCTCGGATCACACTTTGTGGTGGAGTCTGACCAGAAAGCTCTTACCGCACTGAATACAGGGAACGTTAAGTCATCAAAGTCAGCGCGTTACGCTATAGCGCTTCAACCGTTCCATTTTGAGATACGAGCTATTCCTGGAGTGCAGAATGTGTTCGCAGACTGTCTTTCAAGATGCCCAAGTGAACGTGTCGAAACTAAACCACTTCCAGATGGTGAAACATCCTCACCGAAACATGAATAACTTTGTACATTGTTATTGATACTATATTAACGTTTTCTTAGTACGCGAACATTGGTACTACAGTAACTTTTTATTAATATGGCAACATTGTTAAGAGCTACAAATATACATTTGTTATTCCTATGGAACATATTACACTACATGGCGTGTGCGAGAATATATTTTATCTTGTATGGAACATTCAGTACATCGTCGCGTCTATTACTAACTAGTTACAACTGAACATTGACAATGAGTGATACTGGAATTATTTAGAATATATTGTTAACTAGTTATTTGTTAGTAATTAAGGAATATATAAATTAGATTAATTCAACTTAATCTATTTGATTGATTATAAATCACACATCTACTAACTTTATTAGTTTCTCGCAATACGTGTATTCACGTATCCCACTACATGATATCTCACTTTTAGATAACTAGTCAAACTTACTAGTGTTAGAAAATAGTAAGTGTGTTGCTTCTTAAAGTGTTTAATTATGCTTTGTTTCATTTTGCATGTTGTATTTTAAAATTTATCTGTTTTATTGATTCTCTTGTCATTGATCATCATCAGTGTTGCTGTTCATTTTCATTTTTGAAATCATATGTTTCAAATTTTTTTTGAAAACTTAGTTGAATTTTATTATCATTTTTTTTTTTTTAATGGTTTCTTCATTTTCATTTTTCAACTTGTTTTACTTCGAATATTACCACATCGTTCCAAAGTAGGTCGAGTGTGGATGTGTGCTTTAATGCATACTGTCATTTAGTTATATTGATTTCAATTTAATATTCTTTTCTTAATATGATATAACTTTATGCATTTCATATCTTGTTGTAGTTCTGACTCACCTCTCTCGAGTAATTAGTTCGAAAAAAATTAATAGAATTAATTTTTTTAAGGGGAGGTAATAAGGGAGCTGTTACGTACATTTATTACCTAAGGGGGTAGTCTTCGGTCCTGCCAAATGTACGCACCAGTCTTGATATAGTTATATTATTTGTGCGGTCGAATGATTCGCGCACTGACGTGCACGAAGCAGTGAGTGTTGCTTTGGGACGCACGGGTAACCTAGTTGAGTAGTTTCTGACGTCATGATTTGAAGGGCAACATGGAACTTGTTTATGTCCATGATTGTTATATTATATTTGTATTCAATGGCATGTTTATGGAAAGCCATTTATTCTAGTGATCTGTATTGGTCTTCAGGTCGAAACCAATAGCAGCAATGTCACGTAAGTTATCGCCCCACTTCTTATTTAAAGCTGTATTATAGCTATTGATTGGGTTATGAGAAACTATACCCACAATGAACAATTGGGTATAAAATGGACAAATGGAAAATTCCTGGGGGACCTGGATTTCGCAGATGATGTAGCATTCTTAAGTTCAACACCAAGACAATCCCAAGAAGCAATAAATAATTTGTGTCATCTCTCGGTTAAAATTGGTCTCCAAATAAATGCCTCTAAAACTAAAGCTATGAACTTTTCTAACGAGACCTTTGATATCATCTTGAACGGGGAAAAACTACAGAAAGTTGAAAGTTTCAATTATTTAGGCAGTAAAATGACTCAGGATGGTGACACAACAAGAGAAATCCATACTAGAATTGCTTTGGCAGCTAGCGCCTTCAATAGATTATCTAACATTTGGAAATTACGATCATTGAATATACATACCAAGCTTCGTCTGTTTAATTCAAATGTTATCTCAGTGTTAACATACGGCTGTGAGAGTTGGAAAATAACAAAATCATTGGAGAACAAGCTGAATACATTCGAGAACAAATGTCTTAGAAAACTCATGAACATCAGTTGGAAAGAATTCAAGACTAATCGACAAATGAGAGAAGACTCTAGGCAGAAATATGTCTCCGACTATATAAGGAAAAGACGATGGTCATATATCGGTCATGTCCTACGAATGCAAAACAACAGAATACCACTACAGGCGCTCACTTGGGTTCCTGAGGGTAAGCGGAAAACAGGAAGACCAAAAGAAACACTCAGAAGAACAATAATAAGAGAAGGAAGAACGTTGGGCCTAAATAATGTGCAAGAGCTAAGAGGAGTGGCGTCACAACGAACAACCTGGAGAGCACTGGTTTCTGCCTTATGCGCCGTGTTTGGCGCTTAAAGAATTTATTATTATTATTATTATTATAAGGCCGCTCTAATACTAGTCTAGCGGGAAGATGTTATTCCTAGAATGGATCTACAGAGTCGTTTGCCTTTAGGATTTGTATCGTAGAAGAAGGATTCCTACGAGTGGGAAAAGTTATTGATTACCTTATGCACATGTTTTAATATGCTGTTACAACAATGCCAGAAGCGTGGCATAGAATAGGAGAGGTTAGTCAACTGGAATCTCTAACCTGTTCGTATTATCGTGTATGACTTTGTTTGAAACTATATGCTATCTGACGTTATGTTTTGGAGAACGTATGGGATTGTGAAGTATGATATGGAAGATTTTATCCTGGAGTATGAATACGTTACCATGATAGACGTCCTTGAGAGAAGGTCAACGGACTTGAATGAGAAGAATATTATACGGTAACAGTTTGTGATCCTTAGTCACTTGAGTCAGAGGACTTTATGGTAGAGAATCTTCAGGAACTTTAAAAGTAATTACCATTATGCTGATGTATGATCTTTGCGCCTGTGACGATGTTAGTCTTGTCCATTCCGTCTGTGTCATGTTGAATAAAATCGATGTACAGTCATCACCGACTTATGTACTGCCAGTACTTGCCCAGTTCACTACTTGTTGAAGTTCGTTGGAAGAATATTGTTGACATTCGTTCATTTTAACCATTCGCGTTTGAAGCTACCTCTTCACCAGTATAAACTGTACTTACCATAAAACGAACTCAACACAACCATTGTCTATTCCGGCTTCTCAAATCAATCCAATCGAAAGCTCTGAACTATATGGATAGGGTTGTTTAATGTAACCTCCCCCGCGTGTTTTAAAATATTAAATTTTAAAAATCCATCGCGTGACATCTTTCAATATGTCGTAATACTTCCGTCTGCATCTCTATGCCAAACTCATAAACACAATCTGTGCACTCATTTGATGTCCAGATGCTACCTTCCAATATTGTCTCCCCCAGACAGATTATCTGTAACATTTACACAGAAATGGTCCCGTGAAAGCGATTATCTCCTTATCACCGATGTCTTCGCCCGTCCCCCAGGCGGCTTCCTTAGATAGCAATCTGGCTTTCTGTGCGTGTTCGTGCGATACCACGTTGCACAAACAACTGACATCTCTTTCAAAGGTGGCCAGACTGACTCAAAGAGATAAACGTATTAACCTGATAATACTACGTTCTCTTAGTGAAGCGTAAGAAGTCTGGGAGTGGTCACAGCAAAAGGAATGGAGGGACAAAAATGCGAAATAATAGAAGGATGAAGAAAAGAAGTGAAACTGCCGGAGGGGATGAATGGGTGAGAGAGGGGCACAAATGTGCATGCACAAAGAAGTTTTGTGACATTACATCACATGTGCCTAAAGTGTATAATATCATTTTGTGAGATATATGTACCTTGTTAATTGTAATTCAGGCAAATCCTTGCATTCGCGCTGTCCAAGCACGTATTTTCCCAATTTAATACCCAGAAGAATATTGGTGATTTCTTATCATCTTCCATGAGCTACGCTGTGTTTACTCAATAATTTAATTATTCAGAGATGCTAACATTGGTGGGTGTACAGCGAGACAATGCGCCTGTTAATCTTCCAACCCAGTGTACTTAGCAGAGGCATTTGTTCTTTTTATTTTGTCTAAAGTTCGTCGAACGAAGCTATCAGACTGTTCGTGGTAAAAAGCTGCAAGACTAAAGTTTCGACGTCACTAGTTGCGAGTTAAAAGCAGGGAATCAGCACTAACCGCCTACATTGGACGAGTTGTGTGGACAAGTGCCCGCATCACAGAAGAATTGACGAAACTACGGCTGCAGGACTCACTTATACCAGCTAAGTTCTTGTAAAAGGAACCAGCAAAAGGACAATTGTTTTATCAATCCTCACTCAAGTCTCAGTGAAGACAATTTTATTTACATCTAAAATTCACCATCATTCCATCGCTATTTTAACCTGTTAAGACTAATTGATTATTAAATTTGTTACATGTTATTTTAAAACAAAACAATCATAGTTGATTCAGTTATTATAGGCATGAAAGCAAACATATGAGCAAGACTCTTTAATATATAGAAATCAATATGTATATTTACATCTTTAGAGCAAATACTTATAAAAGGAATTTCGCTGGATTTACACGAGATGAGGGCTAAAACAATTGCTTAATTCTTCACAAAAGGCGACGGATCAGATATAAGTTAATAGTGCTCTTCGCTATGCAGCAATGTTCCTGACTTCTGAAAACATCTTGTGAAAACTCCCTTGAGATAGAAGCATCATTATCCTTCTATCTACGACTCTGCCAAGAGTAATCTTGTGCGAAGATAGACACCTTTGAAGACCCATATTAGATACTCTTGAGTGTTGGCCACTGGTGGACCACTACTGCAGAGCTAAGGGAAGGCATTCCGTGACATTCTTTTTCCGTAAAGATGTGTCAGATTCACACACAATATGCAGCAAAAGCAACCTGGAATATAAATATATCTCGATGAACAAGAAAAGGGTAATAAATGAACATGAATTCATTATTCAAACTTGTATTTATTTGTCGGTAAAACATAGTGCAATAATTTTAATGAACGAAATATGCTCATAACTAGTCATTTTATTATTTCATCATCGTTGTTTCATATGTTCCTGAGAGGTTGATTGTATATGTCTCCATTAATCAGTTCAATATTCCTTCTGTTATGTAAACTTTTTCTAATCAATTTTCTTCTTTAATATATGCTAAACCTGTCCTGGCCTTTAAACACATAATTGCACTAGGACTGTGCTTTCTTTACCCGTTAAATTTTCTTTTTAAATAGCAAATAATGATGCATATACTATTGTCGAATTACATTTCTGAGTTAATATAGTTATGCTTTTAAAGATGGAGCTCCTTCATTGACTTGAACGCTTTTTTCTATATCGCTGAGTTGATCAATAAAGTTTTCTAGAGTGTTCAGATCTTCATCTGTGATAAGTTCACTGAAAAGTTCATCTAGACGCTTGATATCATCCTCGCTGAAAAGTGTACCAAAAAGTTCAAATATAAGTTCAATCTCTTTATCGGTGAGTTCACTATAATTCTCAAGTTTACTGTTATCATCTTCATCTCCGGGAAGTTCGGTGACAGTTTCATTGCTTGCACGTTCGATGTCGTTTTCAAGACTACTGCCCACCTCTAGAGATGCGCTTTTAGTTGAAGCGATGGCCGCAGCGGCGACAACTAGGAGCAAGCACAGAGATCGCATCTGCAACATACAAGTATGAGAATACAGGTCATACAAATTTCAGTTATTTATGCATAAGAGTATTGTTACTATTAAATAAATAATGAAGGAAACCTTGAGTCTTGTGAACAGTAAATAAAGGTAATTAACAGGTACTCGTTGGACATAAAGGATTTTCTGTTGTCTAGTGTCATCGTTTATATCCAACGAGTACCTATTAATTAACTTTATTTATTTATTTACTAACTTAGTTACTATTAGCGATGAAGCGAATAGTGGCCGGCCGAACACGAATACGGTTTTTAACTATTCGGCCGAATACGATTACTTATTGTGAGTGAATGTTTGGCGTAAAAGAGTTGTGTTCAATAGGTCTACTGACATTTTTATTAATTATAAAGTATTCAACAACAAACATGTGACGTTTCAAAGTGTTACAGCGTTACAATAATGTGGCAAATATCTTGTAACTATTTAATTGGGAGCCGCGCTAGTGTAATGGTTACGGCGTTGTACTGGCGACCAGGTTTTCATGGTTCAAACCCGGGCGTCAGCGTTTGAAGAAATGTTTAAGACCGGAAATTTGACTGAATAACCTGAACGGCTCCTGCACATAAGTCCCGTGTGGATGGGAAGGAGCGAAGCTCCTGACCGGGTTAGAAGGAAAGTCCACTGACCCCCCAGCCTCGCAATGACATGTCATTGGGTCAAAAGAGCTGGAAAGCTCGAGTGCCGCTGGTTAGAAAAAAAAAAAAACTATGTAATTCTACTAACTAAACACTAATCAGTTTTTAAATTCAGTTCAAAAGTCATTGCTGCATGAAACATGCATTCGCTTAAAAAAATTAAAAAAAAACTCGACATAACTCTGCTAAAAGATATCTGTTGTCTGTAAACATGTTGCCGACTATTCGTATTCGATTGCAGTGTACTGTTCGGTCGAATACGAATAGTTCATTGAATGCACCGAATCGAATACGAATGGAATTTTCGGTGCATGCCTTTACTATATAAATAGAGCTCGAGAGAAGGCTTACAAATTTAAAAATTAAAAGAAGAATTAAAAACTTACTATATAAATTACAATATAGACATGACACGTGATAAGGTTTTAAGTATAGATGCCCCAGGAGGTGCCCAATCAGTACTTAAAAGATTTATACATAAAACATATATGGTTAGTGCTTCAGAAAAGACATTCAACCAAATAGAAATTAAGCAACAAGAACTAACAAATCATTTAAAAAAAAAAAAAAAAAAACAGACAAAAAACTTACTAACTACTCATAGGACAAGGAAATACAACGAGGTATTAAAAAAAAAAAAACAACTCAAAAGAACAAATACTAATACAAATTAAAACCAAGTGTAAAGGACAATAGTTATCTATAAACAATGCAAAAGAGAAAATAAAATTGGACAAATACTAATATAAATTAAAACCATCAACTGCAAAAGACAATAGTTATTTAAATTGAATACAAAATTAGTAAATAAAATGACACTAAATACCCCAATTATAACCAATTTTCAGGTTGAATAGGGTAGACCAAGATGGAACGAGAAGAGGCAATAACGGTCAGCTGTTATGTTCCTGCTCTCCACCCATCACCTCTTCAAAACAACAACAACAAGCTTAAAAATGACGCTATCTAAGACATAAAGATGTGAACTCGACTGTCGTAAGTTTAGTATTTTTTTTTAAACTAATGCATCACCAGACACTTGTAAAAGCCTCTCAGAATTAATTATAAAGCCATAAACCCCTTCACTGACATGAAAATAATCTCTCTTGCGTTCTACAATCTATCACAAGAAATAAGACTTCTGTTTAGATTTTGTTTTTCTTTACATAAAACTTGGTCTCGTTTTAGCGCCGTTCAACCGAGACACAACCGAGTCGGTTATATTCGGACGCATGTCCAAATACAAAAGACCGTGTGGTCTGGGTTTTTTGTATTTTGTTGGTTACGTTATTCAGATATTGCCAGTGGAATATAGCAGATAAAAGGACAAAGACAGTTTGAGGCATATAGAAATAATTAGACATCGAACACGATCAACAAAACACATAGATCGGACTTTGTCTCAAATGAAAATCAGTCCAGCAAACGCGGCAACGACGGTGAACATACCTTTATTATTTTAGGCGATCTGTGACCAGAATAGAAAACGTCGGCTCAGAGAGGATCAGGAGGTACAAGAATGGTCTGTAAACTGGAGCTTTTATTCTGTTTGAATGTCAAGTATGACATATGTTGTGAATAAACATGTAAATTAACTGTATCGCGAACGACAGATAGCGTCTCTGGAATGATAGATCGCTAACGAGATTTCTACTGTTGTTTCCCCAGTCGTCGAGTAGTTTTCTTCACCATTTTCATGTTGGCTCATAACGGAGCATAGAGCCACCATTACAGCTGGTCCCCTTGCAGGAAGCGTGCACAAAACATGTATATGCTTGATGCGTGATGCCATATGATGATGGATGGCATCCGCATGTCTGGTTTTGTGTAGTGTGTAGATGTGTTCAGTCAAAACAATGTTCATGCAACAATAACAGGGCAATCCACATAGGACGTCAGTAAACTCACGACGTATAAAGTCAATGAGTCTTGAAACAGCCGTTGACGTTTTTCTTCATTATTTATTGTGGACGCCACAGTGACAAAATGGTTACGCAAATGTGTAGGCACATCAAACAGTCATTATCACAGCAACATTCAATACAGCAATAAACGGTAGACAGCATTACAATGATGAGTCAGATGCATGTTATATTTCAAAGTGCTGTAAATGTAGTCAGGTGAAAAACTCCATCCTTTTCTATAACAGCCAGGAGATAACCAGATGTATGAGATCAGTTCACTCTCCTTAGTTTGACTTCAGCAAGACAGACACGTCTGCCGAAGTATAAATAATGTCCTCAAAAATATCCTCTAGATAATAAAGGTTTTCTAAACCTAGTTCATTTAACAAAGTAGCAAGTAATGGTCCTTGGTACATGCATCAACCGATGCAGTACAATGCAGCGACATGTGAGCTGGGAAAAAACATCTCGTGACGACGACTTTCGGAGACAGGCTATGAATCGAAATCGCTCACGACCCAAAATCGATAGAGTTAATGAAAAAGTCAATTTACCTTGCTTTCATGAAATACACAGAAATATCACGCCTCCCGACATGTGGGAAAACACTAGAGGTATTATCTCGAATAAACGAAATATCCATAAGAGGACTACACATCCCTGACAGAACAAAAATAGCGGAGATCCCCTCTTCAACGAGGCATCTCTTTCGCCATTCCAAATCGCTCACTCCCACTAGTGGTGGGCGGAAACCGATCGACCAAACAACAAGACAAGTCATGCGCAGTCCAGCGCAAAAATGACCACAGCTCAAAAGTTAACTGCATTCGATACCAACGCGAGAAGACAAATGCTTACCGAGAAAAGTGACTATAAATTTCAAGCAGTTGTTGCCCTTGCGTTATAAAACAGATATTGAAATAAAACGATGTTGCGAGAATTTATCACGCAACATATCACCACCTCCTCCCGATAAAAAAAAAATGTGGAACATATTTTTTTTTTTCAATATCAAAGAGCAAGCGATAAGCGGCTCAAAACGCACGAATTATGCGCTGATAATTAATTAAATTGCCAAACAATAGGCTAATTATAGAGTGTCTGGTGAGGATATACCTCAACAGAAAAATAAATATGTCTCAAAAAATATTCACATCGGGGAGGTGTCACCAACACACATCACGTTAGCATGTAAACACAATATACGTATGCAAGTTACTATAATCATCATTAAACAGCATACTCTAATATTGTCTTTAAAAATGGATGTACAAATCTGATAGGAAAATTTAAATAGTACATTCTTTGACATGTAATGACATAAGTACATAGTAAAGTTAAACTACATGACGATCCAGGACATATGCTCTGGTATTCCGAGGGTAAGTACACAATCTAGAACTCGTAAGGTAAGTCCTCAGCTCAACAATGACATTCTGAGAAAGTACAAGCAATATAATGCTAATTAATAACTAATATGCTTCATAAGGTACAATACATTATTAATAATTGTGGCTGTTTAGTAAACTAACGGCCCTTATATTAACTACTCAGTCCTCCTCTATCATCTTAAAAAACGAACAGAAGAAGATGACAACAAAGCACGATAGTGTGTACATATAAAGTAAGTACAGATGTGCTAATCTATTGTAGAAATATAGGTGTGTTATGACTCTGTAATATATAGAAATATAGGACAGAAGTATTAGTTGGAGTCATGTGGGCATCTAGACAAAATGTCAGCCATCACATTATCCGCACCACGGATAGCTCGTACCGTGAAGTGAAAAGGTTGAAGAGCTATAGCATATCGAGTGGATCTCGAACTCTTCAAATTCTTAGTCTGAATAGCTGTAAGAGCTTTCTGATCAGTCTCTAGAATGAAATGTGCGCCCAGGAGGAATCTTTGTAGCTTTAGAATTGACCAAACCATCGCTAACAACTCACGGTCTAAAACCGAGTAGTTCCTCTCTGCCGCATTTAGTTTTCTAGAAATGTACATAACAGGATGCAGAGTATTTGCATATTCTTGCATCAGTGCTGCTCCAATCCCAGTGGATGAAGCATCACTCCGAAGAACAAAAGTCCTATCAAGAGTAGGTAATCTTAAGATGGGAGGAGAAGAAAATATATTCTTGATTTGGTCTAGTGAAGATTGGCATTCTTCAGACCAACGGACCAGATTAGGCGAACCTTTCTTCAACAATGTTGAGAGAGGTGCCATGATCGAAGATAAATTTGGAATAAATCTCCCATAAAATTGAATTAAACCTAAGAGACTCCTAACTTGTTTCTTCGTTTTAGGAACAGAGATGTTCAGTATTTTGGAAGTATTGTGGTCTTCTGTCTTCAAGAGACCATGACCAACACGATGACCCAGGAAAGAGATTTCACCAAAACCAACAAAAGCTTTAGAAGGTTTTGCTGTCAAATTATTCTCACGTAGAGTGGACAGTAAGTCATATAACCCTAAATAGTGATCTTCCCAGGTATCACTGAAGAGACAGATGTCATCTAAGTATGCGATGACATCCGAACGATGTGACAGAATTCGACGCATCATGCGAACGAAAGTGGCAGGGGCGTTCATGAGACCAAAAGGCATAACATTCCATTGAAATAGACCCCTAGGTGTAGAAAAAGCAGTAAGAGGTTTGGCATGCTCTGCTAAAGGCACTTGCCAATAACCTTTAGACAAGTCAAGTTTAGTGAAGAATCTAGAATTAGAAAGTCTAATCAGTAGATCTTCTAACAAAGGCATCGGTTCAGCGTCGAACTTTGTGACCTGATTCAATTTGCGATAATCAACGCAAATTCGTATGTTCTTATCCTTCTTCCGGACAATAACCATGGAAGAAGAATATGGTGAAGTCGATGGTTCAATTATATTTAATTGAATCATTTCATCCAATTCCTTTTCCACTTGCGACTGAAAGTGTATAGGAATAGGATACGGCCTAACCCTAATTGGATTATTGTCGGTAAGAATTATGTCATGTTCTATGACATCTGTGTGTCCAGGAATGTCAGTGAGAACATCCTGAAATGTTTGTAACATCGACGAGACTTGTCGATGTTCGTCACCAGAAAGATTAGGAGAAACAGAAACGTTTTTCCAAGATTCCGTGGAATGTAATGGAACCACTGGAAGGGGAAGGTTGACATCAGAGAAGGTAGCTTCCTCATCCTGAATGACAGACAGGGATGAATAATGACCGTGAGGTGCAGGAGCATCATCCGTTGCCTGGAAAATAGGCAGCAAATAGTCCGGACGTTCGTGAAATTCCGAAAGCATGTTTATGTGGAAAGTTTTATGCTTTCCATCAATATCGACCACATAGTCAACATCGGAAATCCGAGAGACTATTGCATACGGACCTTTCCATGCAATAAGAAGTCTATTTTCCCTACTGGGGAGTAGGACGAATGCTTTGTCACCTGGACAAAGTTGTCGTAGACATCTATTCTTGTTAGCAAACTGCCTTGCCTTCTCTTTAGCAATTTCTGATGAAGCAGTTGCTAGCTTACATGCCTCAATGATCTTTTGTCTAAGAGCAATGACATACTCATATGAGGATTGAGTTTCATCGCTAATATCATCGGCAGTGATGAGATCGTGTAATAAAGACATAGGGCCGCGTGGACGCGCGCCAAAGACAAGTTCGAAGGGAGAAAATCCTGTGTGTTCATTAGGGACTTCTCTATAGGCAAAGAGAGCCGCGGGTAAAACCCTGTCCCAATCTTGAGGATGATCTTCAGTTATCTTACCAAGCAAAGTCTTGAGCGTTCTATTCAGACGCTCAACTAACCCATTAGACATAGGATGGTAGATACTACTGAGAGATCGTTCAATATGTAAGGTAGACATTACCTGTGACATAGTGTCAGATATGAGTTGAGTGCCATGGTCTGACAATATTTCTCTGGGGAACCCCAAGCGAGAAAATATCAACCAAAGAGCATCTGCGATATCTGTAGTAGATATGCTCTTAAGAGGAATAGCCTCTGGCCAACGTGTGCACATATCGACACATGTAAGGATAAACTGATGTCCTCTGGCCGACTTGACCTTAAAAGGGCCAATAATATCTATGGCCATTTTCTGAAACGGCCGAATAGGAATGTCAGCAGCCTGGATAGGCGCAGCATGTCGTGGTCCTCTAGATTTGACCTCCTGACATACCTTGCATGAGCGTCAGTAAATACGAATGTCCTTATTGACAAAAGGCCAAAAGAAAGCCGCAAGGACTCTCGACTTCGTACGGGCAAAACCCATATGTCCAGCACATTGCGAGTCATGAGCATGTTGTAATATTTGGACTCTCATGCTCTTGGGAACAAGAATTTGCGAATGTGCCGACGTAGTCGAATCTTGTACCATACGTACAAGTACGCCGTTTCTCATTGCAATCCAAGATTTTCTATTTGTATCCTGATTCGGATCACCTTTCTTCGCAAGAACGAAGAATTTTTTTAAAGAAGGATCTTCTTCTTGCAATTTTATGAAAGAGTCACGAGTGATTACTAAGTGACTATCTTGGCTATCAACTTCATTATCACTATTCAGTGAAGTTTCGGGTGTTTGTAGAGCTTGTGCTCTTGTAACTACTGCATTTGTAGCTTGCATGTTATTATCTTCCCAAGCAGCAATCTGCTGTGGGGTACACTCCCTAACTCCGTGAATACGACCAATAATAAGGTCCGCAATAGGATTAGGTAAGAGACAAGCATGCACATCTCCAGTAAAGAAAGGAGTGGCAATGCGAATTACAGCAGTAGGATATTTTTCTAGAGTGCCGCCAAATGTGACACATTTAATAACCCTTCCTGTAGCACAAGATGGATCTACAAGCGATTGTCTAACACCAATAGTGGTGCATCCGGAATCGAAAAGTAGTGAGACCGGAGTATCATTAACAAGACCCTTATGTAGAATTAAAGAGGCCCTCCCGTCATGCGCAACAGCAGCAGGAAGAGCGGGAAGTGGGTGACCACAACTCAAAGTAGTTATGGTACCCGGTTCGAATAAAGTACTGCATTGGGGGCATTTGTTTGCTCTCTCAAAGTCAAAAGCAGAACTAGTGACAGCGTCAAAGTTTTTACTATCAACAACATGATTACAGGCTCCCTCAGTTTCCTGTTGTACAGCATTAGCCTGCTGATATCTCTTTTTTTTGTGTTGAGATCTACCCCGACTATTATTACCTCTGAAGTTATCAGAGTTATTATTATCTCTGCAGTTATTATTGTCTCTATTGTAATTGTTATCCTGGTTCGAATTCCGGTTTCCACGATTACTATCATGTTCACATTGATGCGAACATCTATTTGTTTGGTTCTGAGGTCTTCGGCAGGAATAACCTCTATTACCATATCCTCTTTTGAAATGCTTATAATTATTAGGGTGATAGTAACGACCACTATCAGGTTGTCTCCAATTCTTCGAAGAAGAATCACCATGAAATTGATTTCCATGATTTTGACAGAAATTACCGCTACTCTTTCTATCAAAATTTTGTTGGAATCTACGAGCAAAGTTTTGACCATACGGAGCTGCCGAAGCAACTGGTAAACCTTCTTTCACCTTAGAGTTACCCATGGTTATGTGTGGGTGCGCAGTTACGTATTGGCAACAGAAATCTTCCATTTCTTTTATTGTTTTAGGTTTACGTTCATGAAGGAAAGCAAGGAAAGACTCATTGACAGACGACATGACTTTGTCTCTAAGTATTAAGTCCATAAGTCCTTCATAAGTTTTTTCCGTCTTAGATAGTTCAACCCATCGTGAGAAAGTAATGCGTATTCTTGCAATAAACTCGGAGAATTCAACTCCATTTTCAGGTAACATGTTTTTAAATTGTAGACGATAGCCGTCTTCGTTAAGCTGATATTTCTTTAACAAAGCGGCCCTGACAACCTCATAATTGTTCTTGTCAGGTTCATCCACCATATTTAATATACTTAGAGCTTTACCTGTCAGTATCCCTGATAACTGATAAACATATTTTGCTTTGTCTATGTTATGAGCTGTACATGCTTGTTCAAATCTGTCCAGATAGAACATTATGTCATCACTGGAAGGACTAAATGTTGGTAACTTAATCTTAAAAGTATCATTATTAGCCTTACCAGAAGATGAACCCTTGTTTGAATCATTACCATTACTCATGCTCGTCAATTTCAATTTTTCCAACTCTAAAGCTAAGACCTTTTCTTCATGTTCCATTTTTGCTTTCCTCTCATCAGACTCTCTCTGTAATCTTCCTTTCTTCAGCTTGAGCCTCATTTGAAGTCTTTCATTTTCAGCTTCTTTTTCAAGTCTTTTATTTTCAGCTTCTTTTTCAAGTCTTTTATTCTCAGCCTCTAGCTGTAGCTTTCTTTCCTCAGCTTCTGATTCCCTTTTTTGTTTTTCCATTTCCATTTGGAATCTCTTTTCATCCACCTGCATCTGCAGTTTCTTTTGTTCAGCTTCCATCTGCAGTTTCTTTTGTTCAGCTTCCATTGCTTTATCATATCGAGCAGTTGCAAATTCTTCTAACTTATCACCAGTCTTCCCAAGCAATTTACCCTGCTCAATAAAGTGCTCAAATGTAGACATGTTGTCTAACATATGAGTCCAAAACCTGAAATAATTAACTAATTTATTTCAAACCTAAGTGTAACAAGTCTTAATTAAGCACTTGTATATTCACATCACATTATATTATCCCAGTCTCTGTGGGAAACAAGTCTCCAATCAAAGAACTTGTATATGAAATATCAGCACTCAATTCTTGATCATAAGTGCACTTCTCATTCAATAGTGCACGACACTATTCATCATTCATTTATCATCAGTGTAGTAGTAACAGTGCATTAGCATAGCCCATTAACTAATTACTATAACTGTAAACAATGACTATGTAAACACATGCAGAATGTAAACATTGAAAATGTAAACAATACAAACAATGTAAACAATAACAATGTAAACAATAACAAAGATCAGCAACAATACAAAAACTTTCGCAGAAATCAACTAAAAATAAAGCAGAAATTAATGAAATATCACAAAAAATGTGACGATATCTGCGATAGAATTAAACAAAATACATGACACCACAGTGTATAAACAAAAATGTTGTATGAAACTAAATTATAGACAAGAGTAGGCTAACAAATACAAACAAATCAAAACAAAACTAAAGAATGCGAAATAATAACGAAAACAATATTAAAACATGTCATCACAGCTAACATAAATAGCAACAGAAGTCGCTTAGCAAATTCCAGTATCGGAAATTTGCAAACCCTACAGAAAACGCTCACAATAGACGACCTCTATGACGTGGCATAATCTAACGGAGACACCACCCAACCGAGAACCCGCTGAAATATAAACATATAAATATACAAATAACATATAAACATATAACATATAGAATGAGATGATACACAGAAGACTCAGCAGAAGTATAAGGGCACAGTTTACATACAAACAGGCCACTTAACTTATAGGCTTCCAATCGTAGAACAGCAGAAAAACGGATGTCAATCAACGTCCTAAAGAGCGAAGCTCCAACGATGATGGCACATCTGAACTGCTTCCACTGCTAACACGATGGTACAAGAGCTTCTGAAATACTGTGTGTTGAGTTGTTTCGGCACTTGACCTTCTAATCCAAAAGTAAGTTGATGGAAATCGGTACTTGGCCTTCTTCAGAAAACAACCCGTTTCAACCGGCACTTGACCTTCTCAAAAAACGACAGCACTGGAACCTTGACAGCAGCAACTTGCTTGACTTGCGTAAAAGATAACAGCAGTCCGAGTTATCCGGCAACATGTAACAACGCCGGGTACTGTCAAATTCTTGTTTCCGTCAAAAGTTGAAATTTTGACTTTTACCGGGCAACGCCGAGTACTTTGAAAATTTTGAAGATGTTGACTGTATTGAAGAATGTTAATTTCTTGAAGGATGCTGATGAATTCTTGTTGAAAATGAAGTGGGTAAGGGACCCCGTGTTTGCTAGTACCAGAATCAAACCAGCTTATGGCCACCAAATGATGCGTGATGCCATATGATGATGGATGGCATCCGCATGTCTGGTTTTGTGTAGTGTGTAGATGTGTTCAGTCAAAACAATGTTCATGCAACAATAACAGGGCAATCCACATAGGACGTCAGTAAACTCACGACGTATAAAGTCAATGAGTCTTGAAACAGCCGTTGACGTTTTTCTTCATTATTTATTGTGGACGCCACAGTGACAAAATGGTTACGCAAATGTGTAGGCACATCAAACAGTCATTATCACAGCAACATTCAATACAGCAATAAACGGTAGACAGCATTACAATGATGAGTCAGATGCATGTTATATTTCAAAGTGCTGTAAATGTAGTCAGGTGAAAACTCCATCCTTTTCTATAACAGCCAGGAGATAACCAGATGTATGAGATCAGTTCACTCTCCTTAGTTTGACTTCAGCAAGACAGACACGTCTGCCGAAGTATAAATAATGTCCTCAAAAATATCCTCTAGATAATAAAGGTTTTCTAAACCTAGTTCATTTAACAAAGTAGCAAGTAATGGTCCTTGGTACATGCATCAACCGATGCAGTACAATGCAGCGACATGTGAGCTGGGAAAAAACATCTCGTGACGACGACTTTCGGAGACAGGCTATGAAGCGAAATCGCTCACGACCCAAAATCGATAGAGTTAATGAAAAAGTCAATTTACCTTGCTTTCATGAAATACACAGAAATATCACGCCTCCCGACATGTGGGAAAACACTAGAGGTATTATCTCGACTAAACGAAATATCCATAAGAGGACTACACATCCCTGACAGAACAAAAATAGCGGAGATCCCCTCTTCAACGAGGCATCTCTTTCGCCATTCCAAATCGCTCACTCCCACTAGTGGTGGGCGGAAACCGATCGACCAAACAACAAGACAAGTCATGCGCAGTCCAGCGCAAAAATGACCACAGCTCAAAAGTTAACTGCATTCGATACTAACGCGAGAAGACAAATGCTTACCGAGAAAAGTGACTATAGATTTCAAGCAGTTGTTGCCCTTGCGTTATAAAACAGACATTGAAACAAAACGATGTTGCGAGAATTTATCACGCAACAATGCTCTTGCAGCCGTGGTTTCTGCATCAATTTTTAAACATGATGAGGTTGCCAGCCTTATACACAACCTTATGATGATCACCTTGTACCACATGCTTAATGGTGCAGTAATGTCGTTCCTTCTTTTGTCTTATCAGTGACCCCCGGGAGCTACACAGGTTTAGTTCTGTCCAATTCTTTGCGCCTCCAAATCCTATTGTTTATGTCTAAATTCACTTTCTTGACACAATTCTGTGTAGTAAGAACTTGTCTAATCTTTCTTCATATCCCGTATTTTAAAAGTGTAAAGCTTTAATTTTTCTTGTTTCAGCCTATTTCCCACCAATAATTTGTTGCAAATGTATCTTTATTAACTTTACTATCTTTACTATATTTACTATCTTTACTATCTTTACTATCTTGTGTATCTTTACTATCTTTACTATCTTGTTTATCTTTACTATCTTGTGTATCTTTACTATCTTTACTATATTTACTATCTTTACTATCTTTACTATCTTTACTATCTTTACTATCTTTACTATTTTACTACCTTTACTATCTTTACTATCTTTACTATCTTGTGTATCTTCATCGTTTTTTAAGCATGCACTCAGTCACAGCTGCGTTATAAAGCCTGAACATTTACGAGACACTCGTAAATTACGTATCACTGAGTGATGGATTTCAAGTTTAGCTATTGTCAACAGAAAGGCAGAACGGTAAATTGAAAAGATGAATTTGTTACGTCATAATGTATCTACGCCCGTGTAGATCCTGAGATTCTCGAAAGGGAGCCGATAAATTAGATTGTTCGTGAGGCTGGTTACCTCATAATGTTAAATAAACTGCTACAGCAAACACCGCGGCAAACATACATGAATGTGTGCAAGTGTCGTACCGATAGGTTTGTGAGTTATTTTTGGTCCTGTCTGAGTAGAGTTGATGGTGATAAGTACGTGAGAAAAAGGTGTGAGAAATAGATTTCACGTGTGAATAGCTTAAGGAGAAGATATGTCTCTGGAATGAGTAAGTTTCTCTAGACCAGCCTATCTATACGACTATAATTTAGTACAAGACAATCTTGTCCCCCTCATACATATAAATATAAGTTTAACTACACACACACACAGCTATGTGACAACAAGGCACACAAACCTGAAAAACTACGGTTAATTGGGTATAGGTCTGACCAGCAAACAAAGTTAAGTTTCTTTTGTTGTTTATTATCATTTAAACTTGACAACATCCAATATCTAAAGAAAGATAAAATAAAATCAGATTTACATACATAAGAAATAGCAGAATAAATGTGCCCTGCCCAATGGGAAAAGAACCCAAATTGTTAATAACCCAAAGGTCAAAGGTTAGCACTATGGTACAGAATAGACAGTAAAGAAACAAACTCCTACTATATGCTATCCAGTAAAGTTAACAAGTTTAAGCAAAATCCAAGGTTGGTAAAGGTCCTGTAACAAAGAAAAATTATTCACTCTCTCTTTCATACAGTGGCCACTCAATCACGCTTACCTACTCTTGGTAATATCCCTTGGAAATACAATTATCCTGAATATAAAAATGCCAGGTTTTTTTTTTCAAATTAGCTTCAGTCCATCTTCGAAAAAAATAACAACTAGCGAGGTGGACGCCGAATCTGGTGTGTGTTTTTCCTGGATGAATAAATATCACCGCCAATAGTTGATTTAGAAAAGGTGATCTTGGGGTTCACAGTTCTCTTTCTTTGATCCCTAGCCGCCGACCGTCAAAGCAGTCAGTGGCCATCACGCCTCGTGGCGTCGTGTAGGGTAACAACAAATTGATTCCACTTTGCTCGGTCGGTGGCCATCCTTCGTATAGTGCCCAACTCTGGTTCATTCTTTGCATCTCAGCCTCCACAGTCCTCCGCCAAGTTGTTTTTGGTCTGCCTTTCTTTCGTTTTCCTTCAGGGGTCCATAGCATAGCTGTTCTTGTGATGGCATCGGGGTCTTTTCTGAGGACATGGCCAACCCAGCTCCAGCGTCTGCCAGCTATGATGGTGTGCATGTCCTCTTGCTTGCTTCGAGTATACAGATCTTGGTTGGTGATGGTATTCGGCCAAAAGATTCGGTGAATTTTTCTTAGGCATGTTGTGTGAAAAGAGGACCATTTCGACATTTCCTTCTCTGTAACTCTCCAGCATTCCGCACCACAGAGAAGCACAGAAAACACACAGCTTTGATATAATCTTAATTTTGTGCTTGTGCTGTTCTGAGAGGACTTCTAGATGTTGTTTAGATTAAAAAAGGCTGTTCTTGCTTTGTTCATTCTGTTGTTGATGTATTTGCTTGCTCCGCCGTCTGGTGCTACTATGCATCCTAGGTATGCGAAGGTGTCTGTCTGTTCCAGTTGCTGATTCCTCACTGATATGGGCTCAGGGTTGCTCACATTGAGCGTCATGACCTCTGACTTCTTAAGATTGATGTTTAAGCCCACCTGCTGGCTATACTTATTAAGTCTATCCGTTTTTTCCTGGATGTGTTGGTGTGAATGTGCTAGTAGTGCAATGTCATCTGCATATTCCAGATCTTCTAATGTAGAAAATGTAGTCCATCCATCTTATTCCTCTTGGACTGCCCTCTGTTGTCTGGCGCATTACCCAGTCTATGACTGTTAAAAATAGAGTGGTTGATAAGAGGCATCCCTGTGGTACTCCTGTCTTCTAAATCCTGCTTGTTCTTACCTCAATGTGCGGTCTACTGCTTTTGAAATTCTCTGTATAATTATTCTGCCTAATATTTTGCTGGGAACTGAGAGAAGAGTCATTCCTCTCCAATTATTGCAATCTGCAAGATCTCCCTTCTTGGGCAATTTGACAATTATTCCTTTTTTCCACTCCGTTCACAGTTAAAAGAGGAAAATACTTCCAGTATTGGGAAACATCTGGTTGCTAAAATGTTACAATTGATAAATGATGATAGTCCTATCGGCTGGCCCTATGGTAGAGTGCGGATTCTGAAACAGCGTAAATTCTGGATGCTACACTTGGATACGACTGTCAGAAGTCGGGGATAAAGGTTATTTTATCCACAACCCAGTGGGCTGATAAAATAGAAAAAATATTGCTGGGTTTTGTAAGTCCAGTTAAATTTACAAGTTAAAATGTTTCTCGTGTATCGGTGGCCAATCCTTGCTCACAAATGAAATTTGTGACGCACAAGCCAAGAAAGGACAACATTAACCAATCAGTAAAGAAAAAGACCGCTGGACGCCCTTGTGATCAGGTCTGCTAGGAATAAAAGAAACATTTATGGAAAAATGCTACTATTCTATATAGCTACATATGTGCACACGGACGGGGACAAGTCGATATCTTATCAACTCCGTCAGTACTGATTAAATTTAAAAGGCACACGGTGTTTTTCTTTTACGCCTTTACCGTCAGCATTTGCTCGCGCAGCGGTTCTAGGTCGGGTGAAGGTATGCAACTCTCCCCGCCCCTTGCGCGCGCTTTAACGATAAGCGTACAATGGCAATTATTATTCAATTATCCATACGCGCACTTACATAAATATCGCCCGTCGTTAATAGCTATTAAGTTGTCGGCGTCTGTTTGTCATAGTATGGTATAAAATAATAGGCACTTATAATAAATACACAAAATAAAATATAAAGTGAATTCTTTTCTGTCACTATTAGTCGCGCCTAGCATATAATTAGTCAATTAAAACCTTCTCTTCTTGTGCGAGAAAGCGGGTGGTGAAAATTAACGATGTAACTAAACATCTGGTATAAAATAGCTACGCGTTATTTTATTTCACTGGTTTTAACAGCGAGAACTCTAAGTGAATTATAATGGTAAAAAATTAACACTTTAACACGTAAGCACTAATTTCTATTACCAGAAAATCATAATGAAAGATCCCCACGAATGCTATTAACACATTTAGCGAAATGGTTCTAGAACTACGTGCTTAGACTATCCAAAAAGTTCTGAGTGACAACTGATAGCAGGTTTAAGAAAACACAGATTATATCTCATCATGTTTCTCTGATCTATAGATGATGTTACTTTTCACACTACTGTGTATACCAGAGAATTAGAAACATGAGTTCCCCAGATAAAAGTTTACGGTCGCCTTTCCTCTGGCGTTCGACAGCCATTAAAAGACATATCCGTGTAACGGGGTTCTCGAAGATTTTGCCCGCTTCTGAAGATGAAAGAGCCCGGGGTTTCTCTGCCTTCCCTCTGTGTACGTACTTCAAAGGGTCTTTGGTTCTTCACGTGCGGTCTGTCAGGTATCGTATGATTGACAAATAAGCCCGCGTGAGAATATTCGATAAACAAACCTGATTCTCTACCTGTTATGACTGGCAGGTCACGAAAGGCTGTAAACCTTGTGTTAGCTCGTGTTAAACACAGAAAAAGAGGTAGGACTAAAAAGTGAGTAAACACAGACTGTATATGCATGGTTTTGCTAGCAAATCATAGGACGCTACGAGGTTACAAGCCTGTCAGATTACTGTGGGCTCTCTTTCCATTATACGTCACTGTGACGTGGAAATGTAAATATAGCCTCAGAAATCCGACCACCTTTGCTCCCGCATTTAGTGTTTTAATTTTGCTACGAAAAAAACCACGAACTTCGCTGTCTGTCTGACTCATATTTTAAAGCCACGCCTATTTTTCGTGTTTACATGCACTGATGAGTGTTTACCAATCTTCGCACCCGGCAGTCTCACCAGGCGAGCGAATCACGTTCGCTTACCCGAGTTTCTCATGCGAGCTGATTTGCCAATATCGGCAATTAGACAGACGCACGTAGAATAAACGGTTTGTTTGTTTGATCAATTCAAGGACGATAATAATACGTCCCGATCACCTTTGATGTCCGACATTTTCAGGGGACTTAAGTATTTGATTTACGGCAGGGGGAGATAATCTAAGAAGGCCCGTTCGCAAGGGATGCCTTCTCATGTCGTTTCGGCATCGAGAGTGAGCGAACCGTAGAATCATTTATCTCGGAAGCCAAGCTCGGTGATTTTTCCCTGATTCGTCCAAGGCTTGAATTTTCACATCTTTTAGAAATATTACCCTAAATAAGTATATAAACTGCCTTCTCTCTTAGTCAGATTATCAAGTCTCTCAGGAATTTTTGTATAGTCTAAACGCGTATGCTAGAACCTATGGGAAATAGTCCGTTAATAGCATCGTGGGGATTATTCTGATTTCTCTGGTAATAATATAAGCTGTGCTTAAGTATTAAATGTGTTAAAAGTTTTACCAATTTTATTCACTGCTAATTCCATAGCGTTTAGAACGAGTGAAATAGTAAACGCGTAGATATTTTCTTACCAGTGGTTCAGTAATGTAAAATCCATCAACCATCTATTTTTTCACCAGAAGATACGGTTTAGCTGACTAAATAATGCTAGGAGTGACGGATAAAGTGACAGAGTAGAATGCGCATTATATTTTTCATTGTGTGTAATTATATAGTGACTAGCATGTAATATCATGTGTAAAAACGATAGACGCCGTCAATCAACTAGCTAGTAATCTCAGGCGATATTTGTTAAGGGCGCGTACTCATAATTAAATTAAAACTGACATTGTGCGCTGAGTGCTTTACCGGGTCGGGAGGGGAACCGCTGCATGCTTTTACCAAACCCGTGCTTTTTAAAGCGACGCGCGATAGTACAGGCTTAAGATACCGTGTGCCTTTTAATTTAATTAGGTGACGGAGAGGATAAGAGATCATACCTTACGCGTGATAGCCTATGATTTGTCATTTTAGAAATGTTTTGTTTTCTTCCTAATACAGTGCTTGATCAAAACCCAGCGGCTTGCGGTTTTCTATTGTGGTTTTTTCCTCAGTTACTGAAGGAATAATAGTTGTCGTTTTCCTTGGCGTTCGTCCCCGGTGTGAACAGGAATTGCCAGGGCGAGACGCTAACAATTTTTAACTGTAAAATTTGAGTAACGGGACATACAAATACACCCAGATTTTTCCATTCAATTTTATCAGCCCGCTGTGGCAATATACTCGTACATAACATTTTTCCCGACTTCTGACAGTCGTTTACCCAAGTGAATTTTAACCAGGAGTATACACTGTTTCATAATCGGCACTCACCCCCAGAGAAATGCCGATAGGATTTATCATCATCAGTTTGTTTTTTAACGTAACAGTTGTATTAGCACTCAGAGGCTAGACAATACAGGAACTATTTTTCTCTTTTGTTATAACTGTGAACGCCCCGAGAACGTTTTGCTTCAATAACTATATGCGGTGATACAGGGCTCATCCAGGAAAAATTAACCCACCAACTTTGGCGACCACCTGGAAATTATTATTTGATACCAAGGCTGGTCTGGGGCCAGATTTGGGCAACCCACATGACACTATAGGTACAAACTATTGTAATTTTTCAAGGGATACCTACACCAGTTATTAGGTAAGCAAGATTGTTTGTGGCCACAGATGACAGAGTGAGTGACAGAGAGAGAGAAAAAATATTTTCCTTTGTTACAATCATTGTACTCACTTCTTATTTTTTATTTCGCTAACCTGAGTATTTTGCTGGATAACGTAAGTAGGAACTTTATTCTTTTCTTTACTGTTTATTCTCTATACCCTAGTGTTAATCTTTGACATTTGGGTTATTAAGTTCTTTTGGGATCTTTTCTCAACAGGGGGGAGGGCACTTATTGAGTTATTTTCTTGTGCCTGTAAACAGGATTATATTTGATATATATGTTTGATGTTGTAAAGTTTAAGTGATAATAAACTAAACTAAAACTTAACTTAGTGTGACGGTCAGACCCATTCCCACTTATCCATAGTTTTTCACGTTTGTGCGTATTGTTGTCACATAATTGTGTGTGCATGAGCGTGTGTAGTGTAACTTATATTTCATATAGGGAGAGAAAGGTCGTCTGATTAAAATATAGTCGTATTGATACGCTGGACTAGAGAAACTACTCACTCCAGAGACTGATCTTCCTCTTACACTATTTCCTCGTGAAAATCTATTTCTTACACCTTTATTCTCACAGATTTTACCACTATCACCTCTGCTCAGACGGTACCCTAAATATCGTCTGACCTATCTTTAAAAAATTTACGACAGTCACAGCAAGCTTTACAGGGACCACTTCGTATGGGATAAAAATGAACATGAATTAATGATATTGTATCTATGCAGCAAAACACATATAACCAAATGTCTAAGTGAAATGATGGAACAACGTTTAGGGTAAGAGAATCCACGTTTTTGTTAAAGAAATGCTATTAATAAATTTAACACGTCCATACTAGAGGAGAAGCACATTGTAAGATTGTTTATTTTCTCACTATTGATCAAATGATTATTATAAACTTGAGTAGGTCATTTAATTATTATTGCTAAGTTTTATTTACAAACCGACAATTGTAATGTTTCACCCGTGTGTTACTGGGGCCTGAAAGGGAAGCAAAGAATAGTAACACTGTGCCCTACAAGGTATGTCGTAAAAAGCTATTAAGGAGGGTTGGGCATGGGGCTGGTTACCCAGTCCCGTAAAAAAAAAACATGTTACCACAAAACCGTCAACAGGCACTATGGAAATGGTGAAATATAGAAAATAAATTAACTCAGCCACCCAAGACACAAGAACGAAGGCTGATGGCACGTGACAGGAGGACTCGGTATGTGTTTCTTGAAGGCCTCTGCTCATTGGGGAGCTAACGGGTATTTATTGATTGATTGATTTGTAATGCTTCTAGAATTGCATGATTGTGAAATGTATGAGGGTATGTGTACATTAAATAACACTTACCGTTAGCTCAAATAAGGAAACATAGATGATAATAACCACACCGAGGGCATCCAAAGATGACAATGAAAGACCAAGCATTCAAACTCATCATAGGAATACAACATAGATTCAGAAGAAGACACTTATCACGGTTGAAATAAAAAACAAGTGATAATATAAAAAAGAACTATTTTGGGTTACTGTAAATCCCACTAAACTTTTGAGTTATTACATTGCAATAGGTTTTTGATATATTACTTGAAATGATAGTAGTGAGACGAGTTAAAAGCTACCCCGAAAATGTACACAGCCTCACTGATACCTCAGATAGCTAGCTATACGCCCATGAAAGTAATCTGAGTAACACTGGAACATTTGTGTACACATCGTACGAGATATGGCCAGGTAAACGAGAAAAATTGTGGCTATAGCGATTGACCTACAGGATGCTTATAACTGTGTACACTTTGCAACCTTAATTAACTGTGTAAGTGCATGTGGTCTAAAGCCCCAGTTAACAAACTGGATAACAGTTGCCTTAACGGAGAGATCCTTTGCATTTCGCTTGGGAGAATGAACGTCAGAATCAACGCACATTTGCCCGGGGTTCTGCCTAGAACTGAGGCTTTTTAACGTCTATACAGCAAATGTAGCTATAATTCAACCAAAAGGGCAGAGACGAACGTTTAACTTTTGCTGCTGACTTACTCAGATACAGGACTGGCTCGATAGACATGAAACGGTCAAAAGCATGCATGAGACTCTTCAGGTGGTTTCTAAATTGTGCAAGGAAATCAGCTCTAATGTCAATCCCAACAAGACCTGTCTGATGTGGTGCTTCTTGTGGTGCTATTCGGTTAGAATAGATAGCTGGTTGTCGCTGGAAAGAGTGGAGCTTACACAATAACAACCTTCAGCATAAAAATAGAGATACAGACTACTACTGCAGCAATTGGGTAGCTGTCTGAAATTTCATTAACCAGGGCAGTTATTCAATCGGACTCTTGGCCCATGCTTTGGAAGGTCCACAATAGATTGCCATTGGTGTGGATCAACTGTCCCAGTCGTGCAGGGATATCAGCAATGAGAGAGCTAACAGACTAGCTTCAGGAGCATTCATACTGGGTGTCACGGGTTGCCTCCACTTTGCTGTGCATTAGTGGTCCAACAGTGGCCAAAACCTAGAGTATCTAATGTTGGTCATCTAAGGTGTCTACCTTCGCACAAGATTACACTTGGCAGAGTTGTAAAACGTAAAGGTAAAGGAACCCGTTACACGCCCATTGAGGCATATTGGGAATATGGTGTTAGGCCCATATTATCTTGACCGTCGGCACACTAGGGGTGATGTGGTCGGCATCACGCCGGCTGCCTTAACCTTCCCAGAGTTACTCTGGTATCCATTTGGGGCTGGGTCGACCCAGGAGCCGTTTGTGGCCTAAAAAAATCCCACCTCATCTGGGGATCGAACCATAGACCACTGCGCTAGGAAGCCAGTGCACTAACTACTATGCTACCGCGGCTCCCTGGCAGAGTTGTAGATAGAAGGATAATGTTGCTTCTACCTCGATGGAGTGTCTACAAGATATTTAAGAAATCGAGAACGATGATGAAGGAGTCTGAGCACGTTAACTCTGTATCTTTCCCGTGGCCTTTTGTGAAGATGGATAAAAATAATTTATCTTATAATTAGCTCTTTCAAGCCCCATGCTGATTTAATTCAGGGAAATCTTAATTTGGTAGCTCTGTTTAAAGTGTATTTACGATGACTTGGTGCAGTACATTCAAAATAATTAAATCAACGTTACATTTTTATATACACACAAAAAAACTTAATAATAAATTATGTTCAACAGTTTAAAATGAATAATTCTTAAAATAAGCACTCCTCACAGTGTGATGTTATGGTTTTCGAAAAGTGGACAGTTCACTTTGCAGCATTTAAGTTTTAATTAGCTGCCAATAGTTTGATGATTTCTGCTCCCGCTGATGTTTGGTTCTTTGCAGATAGATGACTGGTTCAATCGTCAATGGCCAAGTCTGAAAGTTGTGACACGTTCCAAGAAATTTCAGGGAGAAATCACAAAGCTGGTCCAGCGTCTCTAAGACCCGTCTGATGATGGTATCTAGCGTCGACTTCAGGCCACTTATACTCTCTGTCACGAAGTGGATTTAAGTTTATAGAGTTTGCCTTAATGAAAGCAAGACCCTAGTATGAGAAAGTCTGAGAAGATAGAATTTAGATGAAAAATGACATGCCTGTGGACAGATGAGACTATTGGCTCAAGGGCTAGAACCAGGATTTGACTCTCCCCTTGCCACTTCGTGACTTCAGAAAAGCTATAGAATCACCCCCCTCTAACTACCTTTAAACACAAGGAGATAAGGTGTATAAAACGACCACAGACATCACTATACAGACCACATATAGGTATAGTATAGAGTAGAAGCTGATCCAGTATATATTATAGATATATTTATTTACACACAGAAATAATTAAAGTTCATCATACATCAATCAAATAAATAGCGTGCACTTTTGAACGGCCTGAAAAACAAAGTAACAATTAAATTACATAGACACTAGAAAAACCCCAATCACATTCACTCGTTCTGTCACCCTGCTGGGGAACAATAAAATGGTTAGTGATTTAAACAAATCTAATTTGGTGGGGCTGTCAACTTTAGCCTCAACTCTCTAACACTAATAAGATTTCTACTGTTGCCGCCCTGTTGCCTCTTCCTAAAAGAACGTCTACACAGCTTAGGCGATATGCTCCGCTAACTAACACCACTGGAAATGCTACAATAATAGACTTGGCTTACAACGATGGCTCAGTGTCTATCCGTCAAATGGCTAATGAACAGACCCTACTGGTCCTGTCTATTTTCTCCCTCCTTCTCTCTCTCTCTCTCTCTCTCTCTCTCTCTTTCTTTCTCGCTTGGTCTCAGTGTCTCTCTAACACTCGACGACTGATGATGCGGCGTCTCCGTTACGCTATTCTCTCGTTACTTTCAGGACCCAGGTATTGTAACCCTATTACCTGCTCCTGAATGTGGTGATGATGATGATATTCGTGGAATCAAGCATGAGGTACTTGATTAGCTGTCGAAAACGTCTCTGCGGCTGAATAGCTTCTATAACTTTCCACTTTTAACCCGCTCCGGATTTAGAGGAAAAACACAGCCTTGATTTCTGGCTGTATACCATTACACCAATCTCCCGGGCCTCTTGCCGGTGCTGGAGACTATAATAGCGATGAGCTCGGGCTGTATGTTAAATAAACCCGTTCCCGCTCCTCACTGCAAAAAGAGCTGTTTAGGTCTCGCCGAAGAGTTGAACTTCGCTGAAATAGACCGTTTAGGTTATTTTCTTTTCGCTGCGGCGATACATCGAGTCCTCTGACCCCTGAGATATTCCCTTTTGCTGTGGATAATTTGTATTGGCAAATTATGCTCCCCCACTGTTTGCCGAGACTCGCTGAAATTAAAAGGAAATGCGTCTAATGTACACCAACTCCAACATAACGCATCTCTAACACATATAGCTCCCATAATCTTTACAACACCCCTACTCAATACCTCACTCGTTGTGTACAACAATACATAAATAATACTACCCACGTGGCACTTAAAGCTCACTCCTCCTACTCCCCTTCTCTCGTTCTGAACAACGATACATAAAATAATACAAGCCCACGTGTCTCTTCAATCTCACTCCTTCTACTCCACTTCTCTCGCTCTGCACAACAATACATAAAATATTCCTACCCACGTGTCTTCTATCTCACTCTCCTTCTCTCTCTCTCTCTCTCTCCTCAACTTAAATCTTCCAGGTAAGTAAACAAAGCCCCAGACACTGTCTGACGGGTTACGTGGTTGTTACGCATGGCTAACCACGTGTCCAAACATTTCACCTAGGGAAATCCTTTGTCCGAAATTCCCATTACACCTTGGGTTCCCGACTTAAGCCCCAATTTAAATTAAACCTCGTGCTATAGGAATACTTTACTCCCCTAAGCCGTATAGTTCATTGATAATATAAATCTGTACCCTCCGACTGCATTTCTCACATAAATGGTGGTATTACCCAACACTCTACAACTACCGAGCACCCGCGTATCTCATAACTTCCCACGCTCCTATCTACTGCCAAAAATCCTAGAAAGAATTATGCACACTTTACATTCACATCATTCTACAAAGAAAGTAATGGATGGCGCTTTACGCTTTAAAACTATAAGTTAATGTCCCCGAAGAACTTTACTTACGGGCGAATTTCTCAAAGAACCCTCTAATAAGTAAAACGATAATACAATTCCTACATACCAATTACCGCTGTTTTTCCCTACAGTGGAGACGATAATACGAAGTAGACCGGCAGGCAATTATTTTTTCATATAGAGTGTGATAAAATTAACCGTGATACAACGTTAAAATATCTCCAAAGATAAAATGTAGGGATAAAAATAATGCGTAAGCTACTAGAAGACATGATCGCCCATGCCGCGGGTCACTACCCGCCATGGAAATTAACTTGTTAGACGTGAAGGCAAAACGTTTACCCTTGTAGACGGGATGAGAACGGAGATCAAAAAGAAAAATATGACTGAACACGTGCTTGAAACTAGCAAGGCTAAAAAGACGCAATTGGTGGGGAAAGGAAAAAAATTCACGTCCCCAAGTTGACACAAGGTAAAGAAATTGACAAAAGGGACCTTAGCTATTATACGCAACAGTCATTTCTTGGACGCTTTTACGATACTTAGTCCCTTTATTTGAATTCAGCGGCAAACGCATTACAGAAGATGCTCGAACATATTTCAAAAAAACAACTAACCTTGAAAAGTAACTTTTTCTTAATAATAATGTTACGAATATAAAACCTAGCTGGCCTGATGGCCCATCTTGAGCAGAGAAATAATATGCTTTCATTTATACAGACGGATAGATAATAATGAAGATATTGACAAAAGACTGTGTTGTTCATATCAGCGAGCGACTGCATTGAAACAAAAAAATGTCACTAATTTTCAAAAAATTGCGGCCTTGAGACTCAAGTGCTAAAATCTAGATGAATGAAAGAGAGGGGGAATTAGTGGAAAGCTGTGGCTAAAAATAACTCTAGAGGCAGATTCGTGTAGGAAATGCATGTATAAACAAGTGTGTTTTTGTAAAAAACGCAAGTAGAGACAGACGGACCAACAGACAATAATACATACTTGACTGAGGTATGACTGAATTGACTTTTGGTAGGAGGTTTGAAATTTGAAAAGGGGGAAAGGCGGTGATTGGCCACAGATAATCATATTATCGGCGCTCAGACGCGCATTTTTGCCATTCATCATAAATTGTCCAGTAGTAGACACAGTAATTCTTCAGTGGTGTAATTCCCAGAAGCTAATTGCAATATTTAGAGGGACACCATACTAGAGCCAGCAGCTCAGCTGAGTTTTGCTAGCATATAACTGTGTTCTCTATTCATAATTCTGGTAAGACTGAAAGTATTTCTTTGTATATTTTAATATTGTTTAATGTTTCGAGTGATTTGATACTGCCATATCAAAATCTATCCCTTACAACAAGTAAGGATTCGCTCTAGATCCCCAGCCCCAGTTCAGGGTCTAGAGACAAACAAAATACATAAACGCCAGCAAGGATTATGAAAGGCGGATCAAGTGTTGAGATCAGTGGAACATATCACCTATCCTATTCAATGGCAGGAAGCTAATGAACATATTTCAGAATATGTAGTCTTGGGGAACTTATACTATGTGAAACCAACTTGGTAAGATGTGCTGTATGGTCAGAGAGATCTGACCCCGTCTATGTGGTGTTGTTGTGTAGTGTTGTGTGTAGAAGTGGCTCAGGAGGTAGAGTTCTGACACATGACCCAATACTTTTATTTCAGAACTGTGAGTTTTTATTTGGCACCAAAGTGGTGTCAAATGCTGTGTTGTAAAATACAAGTGAGGACCCGTGCAGTATAGTATTTTGGCAGAGCAGCCTATATTGCCCCCAAGCACGGAGAGGTGGGGCCACCAGATTCCAGCACCAGAACTACTCAGTCAAAGATACGTGAGCGTCTGGCCTGCTGGACATTCACCAACTTATTTTCTAACCAACACACCAACTATATTCCCATCAACTAGAACATACCATGTTGGGAAATAAACTTGTATTCCTCCCATCAGTAAATGGACAATGTTTGGTAGTCATAGACTGGGAGTGATGAAGCCACCCCAACAGCACATCCATTAATCGTTCTCCCAGATAAATTACAAATATAAACAGTAGTAATATTAACTAGTCTTGTAAAATACATATGTACACACCTTTCATTTATTATGCCATATATTCATGCATTTCATTCATAATTTCAAAACCTTTCATATGTTCTGACCAAAATAAAACCTTGGTTCAGAACAAATAAACTTAAAGAAAGTTTAATATCAAAATTTTAAACAGCTTGAGTTAGTTCAGTGTGTTATAAAGTTTATTAATATTATTAGACTTATTAAATATCTGTGTGTGTGTGTATGTAATCTACCACAACACATTACATATCAGTACCCTAGATTTTTAACGTAGCCACATTCATTAGTAAAAAAGATATGTGTGAGGTCGTAAGTGGTAGCAAGAAGGGCCTTATGTAAATTCACAGCTACATTTATCTCAGGAGCCTTCACAGCTGACCTCATGCATCACACTAGGTAATATCACAACCATACAGTACCATCAAATCCTTTACATATATTGGGGACTTGTCCAGGGATAATTAGCTTAACAGTAATATTAGGATCTCCTGGTGGGAGAATTAAAATTAGGGGAACAAATTGTAAAAATTAAAAGTGTCCCTTAAAATTAAAAGTAAAAATAAAAGTTGGTGAATCTTCACAGCCAGTGGTAATTAATTAGTTAACTGGCTAATTAGAATTATTTAGACTATAGTAATTTGAATTACTTTAGTGGTTGGAAATTTTACCTTGATAATTGTTATTTTGTGTGATGGCGGAGCTAGCTAAGTTCAGATCAGCTGCTGTGCTAACGGCGAAGGATATGGGAATGGATGGTCAGGTTTTAATTCAATATGTAACGGCTGAATGTGATAAGTATATTGAACGGGAAGAAAGAAGATTAGAAAAAGAGGCTGAAAGAAAATTAGAGTCTGAAAGGTTGGCTGAAGAGAAGAGGTTAGAGGCTGAGACTAAGAGGTTGCAAATTGAGGCTGAGGCTAAGAGGCTGCAGATTGAGGCTGACAAAGAGGCTAAAGCATTAGAGGCAGAAGATAAAAGATTGACTGCCGAAAGGGAGGCAGAAGATAGAAGGTTGCAAAGGGAGCACGAATTACGACTAAGGGAGCTGGAGTTACAAGGCCAGGCTCCTGAAAATGGTGCCAACCCTTTTGCCTCAGATGCTACGCCCAGTCTGGGAGCCTCAACATCAGCTATGGGCTTTCATTTAGACCATTTTGTTGAAAAAGACGATGACATCGAGGGGTACCTCGGACGTTTTGAGTTATTAGCTACTACATATGGGTTAGAGAGAGAGAGGTGGAGTTTAAAGTTATCACAGGGACTGAGAGGTACTTCTTATGAAGTCTTCGCAAAAATGAACAGAGAAGACCAAGACAATTATGACCTGTTAAAGCAGGCTTTGTTATTAAGGTACGAAAAAAATGGTGAATTTTATCGTAAGAAATTTAGAAATGCCAAACTGTTGTCTGGGGAGACATACCACCAATTCTCTGCCAGACTGGAAACCTATTTGGAGAAATGGACGGCTCTGGGGAAGACCCAAGATCTTAAGGAGATGATCATGATAGAGCAATTGAGAGAGTCCATGGCTCCAGACATGAGAAAATTTCTCATGGAACAAGGTGCAGAGAAGTTGGGGGAGGTTTTAAATGTCGCTGAGAGGTATCAGGCAGCCCAGGCAGAGGTAAGTGGCTCTAAAAAGAAGCACATAGAAACTTTTAAAGCTCCACAGCCATTTAATAAATTTGAAAATAGAGAACAGGGTAATAAGGGCAGGACAAACTTTGAACGGCCAAGAAATGACTATCGAGACAGAAACTCACAGTTCAATGACCAAAAATCCAATGAAAGAAAACCGTTGAACCAAGGAAAAAGATGGTGTAAATGGTGCAAGAAAGATAACCATAACACCGAATTTTGTAGAAGGAAACCTTCAAACATTGCTGCAATGAAGTCGGGGACGCAAAGATTAAAGGTTAATCCTAATGGACAACAGGAACCTTATCACCCCCCAGTTTGTGAGGATGTTATTTGTAATGGGGTCACCATAAGGTGCCTTTATGATACAGGTTTGGATTATGATTCAGTTGTGAAGTCTAGCCTAGTGGACCCAAGTCAGTATACCACAGAAACAGTGGAAATACAAGGGGCGACTAAGGACATACCACTCATGACACTTCCCATCGCAAGGATAACTGTGAAAACTCGCTATGTGGAAGGAGAAATCAGAGCAGCAGTGATAGATGAACCAATCTACCCTCTGATATTGGGGTGTAGATACGTCTTCTTGGGGAATCCAGAGAGACCTGTGATCATGGCGACAGTGCAGACCAGGTCACAGAAGAAGGAGGAAGAAGGTGAACCTATAAATGCTCATCCAGAGGAGATGAGGAAGGCGCAGGCTGAGGATAGGACACTCAAGCCATGTTTTAAAAAATTGCCCAAATGCCACACACCTCCGAGCAAGGGGGAATATTTTATGAAGAACAAACTATTATACAGGAAGGCCGGAACTGGAACAAATGGTCACAACCAGCTGGTTCTTCCCACTTCATATAGGGATAAAGTGATGGAACTCGGGCATGCGATTCCCTTCAGTGGTCACATGGGGATCAGCGCCACAGGACAGCGTATAGCTTGTCATTACTTCTGGCCAAGGATAACGGAGGATATAAAAAGATATGTCAAATCCTGTCCAGAATGTCAAAGGGTAGCTCCAAAGCACTGGACTGCTCCTGCAACTCTAGGGGAAATGCCCATAGTGGGAACACCTTTTGAGAGGGTTGCAGTGGATATTGTGGGACCTCTCACTCGGACCAAGAGGAGGAACAGTTACATCCTTACTCTGGTGGACACTTGTTCTATGTGGGGAGAGGCGGTAGCCCTGCCATCAATTGATTCAAAACATGTAGCAGAGGCACTACTTACAATATTCACCCGATTAGGATTCCCGCATCAAATCTTGACTGATAATGGCTCTCAGTTCAAGGGGAAACTAACGGAAGAAGTTTTTAAGCTATTTCAAGCCAGACACTTTCATTGTAGTCCGTACCATCCGCAAGGGAACGGCCAGGTAGAGAGGTTCAATGGGACTCTCATTTCTATCCTGAGAAAGCTGGCACACGAAAAACCGGATTTGTGGGATCAATTCCTGCCCGCCGCATTGTTTGCGTATCGGGAGGTACCACATAGTTCAACCGGGATGGCTCCCGCAACTCTGCTATTTGGGAGGCCAATAAAAGGTCCATTAGAAGCGCTATTAAGGACCTGGACAGATGAGAAGGCGGAAGAGACTGTTACCTCATCTTATAAATACGTGAACGAACTGACCACTCGTCTGAAAGCTGGATGGAAACTGGCAAATGATAATTTGAAACAAGCCAGGAAGAAACATGCAGCATATTTTAATAGGAAGGCAAAGGACAGAGAACTAGCTGTGGGAGAGAAGGTGCTGCTTCTACTACCCGGCAGCCAGAATAAATTACAAATTGGATGGCAAGGTCCATGTAGTGGTGTTTGATGGTATTGTATGATGGTGATATTACTAAATGTAATTGTATGAGGCCAGCTGTGAAGGCTCCTGAGATAAAATGTAGTTGAGAATTGTCAGAAGGCCTTTCTTGCTACCACTACGACCTCACACTTAATTTTTTTTTAATGAATGTGGCTACGTAAAGTGTCTAGGGTTATGATATGTAGTGTGGTGTAATAGGTTATAGATGTACCCACAGATATTTAACAAGACTAATAATATTAATAAATGTTAAAATACACTGAACTAACTCACGTGTGTAAAATTTCTTGATAGAATTATATTACATTTATTTTGTTCTGGATCAATTTTTTAGATTGCCCAGAACTTAAAAGGATTTAGAGATTATGAAAGAAATGCATGGAATATTATATCATAAATGCAATAGTGTACATATATATGTACTATACTAGTTAGTTTTATTAAAATGTTCTAGTAGTCATCTACTTGGGAGGATAGTTACTGTTTGTGCTGTTGGGGTGGCCTCATCACACCTGTCTATATTGACTACACAGTGTCCAGAAAATGGTGGGAATTTTTATGGGGGTATTAGTAACTACACAGCGTTGGTGAATGTCCAGCAGACCAGAGGCTCACTCATCTGGTAGTTGTAGCTCTGGTGCTGAAATCAGGTGGTCCCACCTCTCCGTACTGGCGGGCAATAATGGTGGTCTCTGTCACAAGTACTGCACAGATACACTCGAGTAAAGTCACCAACTGAATAGACACTGCTTTGTTGACAACAGAAACTCGCAGCTCAGATTATGAATAAATAACACAGAATTGCTAGCAAAACTCAGCTGAGCTGCTGGCTATAGTATGGCGTCCCTAAACTTCTTACACTTTCTTTCATATGGAAATCACCACACTTTAAAATCTGTGTCTATCACTGAACAACTATTGAAGAATGGCCCCACTTTCGCGTCTGAGCGCTAATGATATGATTGTCTGTGGCCAATCACTGCCTAGGTTTATTTTAAATTCAAATTTCCTACCATAAAGTCATTTCAGTCATGCTTCAGTCAAGTATGGATGGTTATCTGTTAGTCTGTCCGTCTCTACTTGTGTTTCTACAAAATGTACTTGATTTTTGAACCAACCTTTCTCTCCCCTCCAAAATTTTGTCGTTAAAAGTTATTTTTAGACACAGCCACCACAATATCCCTTCTCTTCCATACTACGTAGATTTGAACACCTGCGTTTCGAGGTCGTGTTTTTTTGTGCAATTAGCGACACTTTTAGATTCAATACAGTCTGTCGATGATGTGAACAACACTGTCTTTTGTCATTATCTTCAATATTATCTATCCGTCTGTAAAATTAAGAACATATTAGTTCACTGCTCAGAATAGGCCATCCGGCCAGCTAATTTTTATATTCCTAACATTAATATTAAGAAAAAAGTACTTTTTAATTTTTGTAATATTCCTAACATCTGCGTTTAGCCGCTGAATTCAAATCAAGGGCTTGGTATCGCAAAAGCGTCCAATAAATGACTGTGGCGTAACATATCTATGGTCCCTTCTGTCGAGTTGCTTACTTTTTATGTCAACTTGGGAAACGTGACTTTTCTCCGTTTCCCCCCCAATTGCGTCTCCTTAGCCTTTCTAGTCTCACGCAATCTTTCCAGTCATATTTTTTTCCTTTTTGATCCGCCGTTCCCCTCCTGTCTAGCAAGTCAGTTATTATGGAGGATGATGACCCGCGGTCTAGGCGATCATGTACATCAGCAGCCTACGCATTATGTTTTTATCCTTAAATGTTATCTTTGGAGATATTTTACCGTTGTATCTCTGTCAATTTCACTACACATCTCCCCACTTGAAAACATGCCTATGGCAAGTTCCAAAACCAGCGATACACATAGGTAAAATTACTCCTCACGTCTGCCACTACTCTAATTTTGATCACAGGGGTGCCGACTGAGGAAATCTGCACCGACATTCAATTTGCCTGGGATATATTGGATACTAAACTGATAAGGTTGAAGCAATAAAGACCACCTCAGCAATCTTGCGTTTTCATGCTTAGCCTGAGACAAGAACACGAGAGGCTGATGGTCCGTCTCCACCACAAAAGTCCTACCATACAGATAGACTTGAAACTTCTTTATTGCCCAGATTAACGCTAAACATTCTTTTTCGCTTGTGGAGTATCCTTGTTCCGCCTTATTCAATTTGCGGCTTGCATAAGCGACTGGTTTCAGTTCCCCATCAGGTGAAGATGATCTTTGCAACAAAGCCCCTCCGAGTCCTACATTACTTGCATCGGTTCTTAAGACAAAGTCCTGTGTCAAATCAGGCAGTTTGAGAATAGGCTTGCTAGTGAGTTTTTCCTTTAACTCTTGGAACGCTAGTTCACATTGTGCAGTCCAAATAATTTTATCTGGAAGTCCCTTGCGAGTCAGATCAGTCAGAGGAGCACAAATAGCGTTAAAATTTTTGATGTATTTCTGATAAAATCCGCATAACGACACGAATGATCGCACGTCCTTTTTTGTTTGCGGCCTAGGTGCTCTCTGCAGTTTTTCCAAGTTCTTAGGATCAGGGGTCATATTACCCTGATATACAGTGTGTCCCAAGAATTCCAACTCTTTGCATCCAATACAACATTTTGTTGGCCTAGCAGTTAAGTTCGCCTCCCGAAGTCTATCAAACAACATCTCCAGAGCTTCAATGTGTTCTTCAAATGTCTCTGTGGCGACGAGAATATCATCCATGAAATTCGTGATACATGGGTTATTCAGGGGATCCAACAATTTGCGCATCATCCTTGAAAACACACTCGGAGCATTTTTCAGTCCGAATGGTAGCATATTGAATTCATAATGTCCATCCGAAGTGCTAAAAGCCAAATAAGGTCTCACTTCAGGCTTCACTGGGATCTGGTAATAGCCTTTACTAAGATCCACCTTTGAAAAGTATTTTGCCTTGTTCAGTCTGGCAAATAACTGTTTTGTGTCTGGTAATGGATCCACTTGTCCTTCTGTGACAGCATTCAGTTTCCTGTAATCTATGCACAGTCTGTGTTCCCCAGACGGTTTTCTCAACAAAACGACACTAGAACTAAAAGATGATTCACTGTGCGAAATAATCCCCTCCTTCAACAAATACTCTATTTCTTCCTTCAATGCCTTCTCCTTCGCGAACGGAATAGAATAGGCTCTCATACAGATTGGGTTTGAGTCTACCAGTTTCATGTCATACTGTAGCAAATTTGTATGGCCTGGTTTATCTGTTAATACATCTGTATGTTCCTCCAGAACCTGTTGAACTCTCTCCCTCTGGTTTTTAGTCAGGTGCTTACTGACTTTTACCTGTGCTGCTGTTTCACAAGGATGTAATGGGTATTCATGTGAGGTGAGTGGTTCTTTTTGCATCTGGGTTGCAATAGCCAAGGTCAATAAGGGGGTGCTTTCCTGGAGTGGTCTGTCCAGATACTTCTTTAACAGGTTTACATGATAAACTTTTTCCTTCCCCTTTTTGTCAATTTTATAGTTTGTTCTAGACACCTTCTCTAGAACCGTATATGGACCTTGCCAACCAATTTGTAATTTATTCTGGCTTCCGGGTAGTAGAAGCAGCACCTTCTCTCCGACTGCCAGTTCCCTGTCCTTTGCCTTCCTATTAAAATATGCTGCATGTTTCTTCCTGGCTTGTTTCAAATTATCATTTGCCAGTTTCCATCCAGCTTTCAAACGAGTGGTCAGTTCGTTCACATATTGATACGATGAGGTAACAGTCTCTTCCGCCTTCTCATCTGTCCAGGTCCTTAATAGAGCTACATCTGGATCTTTAATTTATCATACGTAGTTATCATGGAACCCGTCAGGTCCCGTCCATTAGAAGCCCTATAGTGAGGACTTTTCTTCCTAGAATCATCACTCACAAATCGACCACTACCAATTTTTTTCTGGGGTTTGTCTCCCCACTTTAGATTGTTTATGAGAGATCTTCGCTCTCTTGTCTGTTCTTCCAGTTTATATAAGTCTGACCGAGGGATTGTCATCCTATCCTGGGTAAAATTTCTTCTTTGTACTCTTCGCATAGTGGCCATGTTAATCCATTCAAGTGAAGACTGGGTGTGAAAAGGGGGCTCCCATTCCACTTTGTCTACCCGAGTATAATTAGTTTTCCTTTCAGGCCTAAAGTTGCCCCGTGGCGTTTCTAGGTCCTGCACATATTTTCCCTTTGTGGGTGTTCCCTCATGAAATACGCCACATGCTTCTACAAAGTTTTCAACATCGACATTTACGTCGGGCCAATAGTATTTTCGAGCAATCTTTTGGCAGATGGTACCGACTTTCTCATGGTCACCATCTTTTCCAACATGTAAGCTCCTTATTAAGTTTGCCCTATATATCTTGGGAAGAACTAACTGTCCGTGACCAGTGGATCTAGTTCCTGTCTTCCTGTATAAGAGTTTGTTCTTCATGAAATATTCCCCCTTGCTCGGAGGTGTGTGGCATTTGGGCAATTTTTTAAAACAGGGCTTGAGTGTCCTATCCTCAGCCTGCGCCTTCCTCATCTCCTCTGGATGAGCATTTATAGGTTCACCTTCTTCCTCCTTCTTCTGTGACCTGGTCTGCACTGTCGCCATGATCACAGGTTTCTCGGGATTCCCCAAGAAGACGTATCTACACCCCAATATCAGAGGGTAGATTGGTTCATCTATCACTGCTGCTCTGATTTCTCCTTCCACATAGCGAGTTTTCACCGTTATCCTTGCGATGGGAAGTGTCATGAGTGGTATGTCCTTAGTCGCCCCTTGTATTTCCACTGTTTCTGTGGTATACTGACTTGGGTCCACTAGGCTAGACTTCACAACTGAATCATAATCCAAACCTGTATCATAAAGGCACCTTATGGTGACCCCATTACAAATAACATCCTCACAAACTGGGGGGTGATAAGGTTCCTGTTGTCCCTTAGGATTAACCTTTAATCTTTGCGTCCCCGACTTCATTGCAGCAATGTTTGAAGGTTTCCTTCTACAAAATTCGGTGTTATGGTTATCCTTCTTGCACCATTTACACCATCTTTTTCCTTGGTTCAACGGTTTTCTTTCATTGAACTTTTGGTCATTGAACTGTGAGTTTCTGTCGCGATAGTCATTTCTTGGCCGCTCAAAGTTTGTCCTACCTTTATTTCCCTGCTCTCTATTATCAAATTTATTAAATTGCTGTGGAGCTTTAAAATTGTCTATGTGCTTCTTTTTAGCACCACTTACCTCTGCCTGGGCTGCCTGATACCTCTCAGCAACATTTAAAATTTCCCCCAACTTCTCTGCACCTTGTTCCATGAGAAATTTTCTCATGTCTGGAGCCATGGACTCTCTCAATTGCTCAATCATGATCATTTCTTTAAGATCTTGGGTCTTCCCCAGAGCCGTCCATTTCTCCAAATAGGTTTCTAGTCTAGCAGAGAATTGGTGGTATGTCTCCCCAGACAACAGTTTGGCATTTCTAAATTTCTTACGATAAAATTCACCATTCTTCTCGTACCTTAATAACAAAGCCTGCTTTAACATGTCATAATTGTCTTGGTCTTCCCTGTTCATTTTGGCAAATACTTCATAAGAAGTACCTCTCAATCCCTGTGATAGCTTTAAGCTCCACCTCTCTCTCTCTAACCCATATGTAGTAGCTAATAACTCAAAACGTCCTAGGTACCCCTCTATGTCATCGTCTTTTTCAACAAAATGGTCTAAATGAAACCCCATAGCTGAGTTTGAGGCTCCCAGACTGGGCGTAGCATCTGAGGCAAAAGGGCTGGCACCATTTTCAGGAGCCTGGCCTTGTAATTCCAGCTCCCTTAGTCGTAATTCGTGCTCCCTTTGCAACCTTCTATCTTCTGCTTCCCTTTCGGCCTTTTTTTTCTTCTGCCTCCCTTTGCTGTCGTTTTTCTTCTGCCTCAATCTGCAGCCTCTTAATGTCTCTATCAGCCTCAATTTGTAACCTCTTCTCTTCAGCTAACCTTTCAGCCTCTAATTTTCTTTCAGCCTCTTTTTCTAATCTCCTTTCTTCCCGTTCAATATATTTATCACATTCAGCCGTTACGTATTGAATTAAAATTTGACCATCCATTCCCATCTCCTTCGCGGTGAGCACAGCAGCTGATCTAAATTTTGCCAGCTCCGCCATACTTTTTAGACAATATAATAATATACAAGATAAATCTCTAACCAGTAAATACACTAAGTACTTCTAATTACTATATGACTATAGTCTAACTAATTCTAACTAACCAGTTAACTAATTAATTATTACTGGCTGTGAAGATTCACCAACTTTTATCTGCAGGGACACTTTTAATTTTAAAGGGAATTTTACAATTTATTTCCCTACTTTTATTTCTCCCACCAGGAGATCCTAATATTACTGTTGGGCTAATTATCCCTGGACAAGACCCCAATTTATGTAGTGGTGTTTGATGGTATTGTATGATGGTGATATTACTAAATGTAATTGTATGAGGCCAGCTGTGAAGGCTCCTGAGATAAAATGTAGTTGAGAATTGTCAGAAGGCCTTTCTTGCTACCACTACGACCTCACACTTAATTTTTTTTTTAATGAATGTGGCTACGTAAAGTGTCTAGGGTTATGATATGTAGTGTGGTGTAATAGGTTATAGATATACCCACAGATATTTAACAAGACTAATAATATTAATAAATGTTAAAATACACTGAACTAACTCACGTGTGTAAAATTTCTTGATAGAATTATATTACATTTATTTTGTTCTGGATCAATTTTTTAGGTTGCCCAGAACTTAAAAGGATTTAGAGATTATGAAAGAAATGCATGGAATATTATATCATAAATGCAATAGTGTACATATATATGTACTATACTAGTTAGTTTTATTAAAATGTTCTAGTAGTCATCTACTTGGGAGGATAGTTACTGTTTGTGCTGTTGGGGTGGCCTCATCACACCTGTCTATATTGACTACACAGTGTCCAGAAAATGGTGGGAATTTTTATGGGGGGTATTAGTAACTACACAGCGTTGGTGAATGTCCAGCAGACCAGAGGCTCACTCATCTGGTAGTTGTAGCTCTGGTGCTGAAATCAGGTGGTCCCACCTCTCCGTACTGGCGGGCAATAATGGTGGTCTCTGTCACAAGTACTGCACAGATACACTCGAGTAAAGTCACCAACTGAATAGACACTGCTTTGTTGACAACAGAAACTCGCAGCTCAGATTATGAATAAATAACACAGAATTGCTAGCAAAACTCAGCTGAGCTGCTGGCTATAGTATGGCGTCCCTAAACTTCTTACACTTTCTTTCATATGGAAATCACCACACTTTAAAATCTGTGTCTATCACTGAACAACTATTGAAGAATGGCCCCACTTTCGCGTCTGAGCGCTAATGATATGATTGTCTGTGGCCAATCACTGCCTAGGTTTATTTTAAATTCAAATTTCCTACCATAAAGTCATTTCAGTCATGCTTCAGTCAAGTATGGATGGTTATCTGTTAGTCTGTCCGTCTCTACTTGTGTTTCTACAAAATGTACTTGATTTTTGAACCAACCTTTCTCTCCCCTCCAAATTTTTGTCGTTAAAAGTTATTTTTAGACACAGCCACCACAATATCCCTTCTCTTCCATACTACGTAGATTTGAACACCTGCGTTTCGAGGTCGTGTTTTTTTGTGCAATTAGCGACACTTTTAGATTCAATACAGTCTGTCGATGATGTGAACAACACTGTCTTTTGTCATTATCTTCAATATTATCTATCCGTCTGTAAAATTAAGAACATATTAGTTCACTGCTCAGAATAGGCCATCCGGCCAGCTAATTTTTATATTCCTAACATTAATATTAAGAAAAAAGTACTTTTTAATTTTTGTAATATTCCTAACATCTGCGTTTAGCCGCTGAATTCAAATCAAGGGCTTGGTATCGCGCAAAAGCGTCCAATAAATGACTGTGGCGTAACATATCTATGGTCCCTTCTGTCGAGTTGCTTACTTTTTATGTCAACTTGGGAAACGTGACTTTTCTCCGTTTCCCCCCCCCCCCCAATTGCGTCTCCTTAGCCTTTCTAGTCTCACGCAATCTTTCCAGTCATATTTTTTTCCTTTTTGATCCGCCGTTCCCCTCCTGTCTAGCAAGTCAATTATTATGGAGGATGATGACCCGCGGTCTAGGCGATCATGTACTATTCGCAGCCTACGCATTATGTTTTTATCCTTAAATGTTATCTTTGGAGATATTTTACCGTTGTATCTCTGTCAATTTCACTACAGTCCATATACGGTTCTAGAGAAGGTGTCTAGAACAAACTATAAAATTGACAAAAAGGGGAAGAAGAAAGTTTATCATGTAAACCTGTTAAAGAAGTATCTGGACAGACCACTCCAGGAAAGCACCCCCTTACTGACCTTGGCTATCGCAACTCAAATGCAAAAGGAACCACTCACCTCACATGAATACCCATTACATCCTTGTGAAACAGCAGCACAGGTAAAAGTCAGTAAGCACCTGACTAAAAACCAGAGGGAGAGAGTTCAACAGGTTCTGGAGGAACATACAGATGTATTAACAAATAAACCAGGCCATACAAATTTGCTACAGTATGACATGAAACTGGTAGACTCAAACCCAATCTGTATGAGAGCCTATTCTATTCCGTTCGCGAAGGAGAAGGCATTGAAGGAAGAAATAGATTATTTGTTGAAGGAGGGGATTATTTCACACAGTGAATCATCTTTTAGCTCCAGTGTCGTCTTGTTGAGGAAACCGTCTGGGGAACACAGACTGTGCATAGATTACAGGAAACTGAATGCTGTCACAGAAGGACAAGTGGATCCATTACCAGACATAAAACAGTTATTTGCCAGATTAAACAAGGCAAAATACTTTTCAAAGGTGGATCTTAGTAAAGGCTATTACCAGTCTCCAGTGAAGCCTGAAGTGAGACCTTATTTAGCATTTAGCACATCGGAAGGACATTATGAATTCAACATGCTACCATTCGGATTGAAAAATGCTCCGAGTGTATTTTCAAGGATGATGCGCAAATTGTTGGATCCCCTGAATAACCCATGTATCACGAATTTCATGGATGATATTCTCGTCGCCACAGAGACATTTGAAGAACACATTGACGCTCTAAAAATGTTATTTAATAGGCTTAGGGAGGCGAACTTAACTGCTAGGCCAACAAAATGTTGTATTGGATGCAAAGAGTTGGAATTCTTGGGACACACTGTATATCAGGGTAACATGACCCCTGATCCCAAGAACTTGGAAAAACTGCAGAGAGCACCTAGACCACAAACAAAAAAGGACGTGCGATCATTCGTGTCGTTATGCGGATTTTATCAAAAATACATCAAAGATTTTAACTCTATTTGTGCTCCTCTGACTGATCTGACTCGCAAGGGACTTCCAGATAAAATTATTTGGACTGCGCAAAGTGAATTAGCGTTCCAAGAGTTAAAGGAAAAACTCACTAGCAAGCCTATTCTCAAACTGCCTGATTTGACACAGGACTTTGTCGTAAGAACAGATGCAAGTAATGTGGGACTCGGGGCGGCTTTGTTGCAAAGATCATCTTCACCTGATGGGGAATTGAACCCAGTCGCTTATGCAAGCCGCAAATTGAATAAAGCGGAGCAAGGATATTCCACAAGCGAAAAAGAATGTTTAGCGTTAATATGGGCAATAAAGAAGTTTCAAATCTATCTGTATGGTAGGACTTTTGTGGTCCAGACGGATCATCAGCCCCTCGTATTCTTATCTCAGGCTAAGCATGAAAACGCAAGATTGCTGAGGTGGTCTTTATTGCTTCAACCTTATCAGTTTAGTATCCAATATATCCCAGGGTCATTGAATGTCAATGCAGATTTCCTCAGTCGGCACCCCTGTGATCAAAATTAGAGTAGTGGCAGGCGTGAGGAGTAATTTTATCTATGTGTATCACTGGTTTTGGAACTTGCCGTAGGCATGTTTTCAAGTGGGGAGATGTGTGATAAAATTAACCGTGATACAACGTTAAAATATCTCCAAAGATAAAATGTAGGGATAAAAATAATGCGTAAGCTACTAGAAGACATGATCGCCCATGCCGCGGGTCACTACCCGCCATGGAAATTAACTTGTTAGACGTGAAGGCAAAACGTTTACCCTTGTAGACGGGATGAGAACGGAGATCAAAAAGAAAAATATGACTGAATACGTGCTTGAAACTAGCAAGGCTAAAAAGACGCAATTGGTGGGGAAAGGAAAAAAATTCACGTCCCCAAGTTGACACAAGGTAAAGAAATTGACAAAAGGGACCTTAGCTATTATACGCAACAGTCATTTCTTGAACGCTTTTACGATACTTAGTCCCTTTATTTGAATTCAGCGGCAAACGCATTACAGAAGATGCTCGAACATATTTCAAAAAAACAACTAACCTTGAAAAGTAACTTTTTCTTAATAATAATGTTACGAATATAAAACCTAGCTGGCCTGATGGCCCATCTTGAGCAGAGAAATAATATGCTTTCATTTATACAGACGGATAGATAATAATGAAGATATTGACAAAAGACTGTGTTGTTCATATCAGCGAGCGACTGCATTGAAACAAAAAAATGTCACTAATTTTCAAAAAATTGCGGCCTTGAGACTCAAGTGCTGAAATCTAGATGAATGAAAGAGAGGGGGAATTAGTGGAAAGCTGTGGCTAAAAATAACTCTAGAGGCAGATTCGTGTAGGAAATGCATGTATAAACAAGTGTGTTTTTGTAAAAAACGCAAGTAGAGACAGACGGACCAACAGACAATAATACCTACTTGACTGAGGTATGACTGAATTGACTTTTGGTAGGAGGTTTGAAATTTGAAAAGGGGGAAAGGCGGTGATTGGCCACAGATAATCATATTATCGGCGCTCAGACGCGCATTTTTGCCATTCATCATAAATTGTCCAGTAGTAGACACAGTAATTCTTCAGTGGTGTAATTCCCAGAAGCTAATTGCAATATTTAGAGGGACGCCATACTAGAGCCAGCAGCTCAGCTGAGTTTTGCTAGCATATAACTGTGTTCTCTATTCATAATTCTGGTAAGACTGAAAATATTTCTTTGTATATTTTAATATTGTTTAATGTTTCGAGTGATTTGATACTGCCATATCAAAATCTATCCCTTACAACAAGTAAGGATTCGCTCTAGATCCCCAGCCCCAGTTCAGGGTCTAGAGACAAACAAAATACATAAACGCCAGCAAGGATTATGAAGGGCGGATCAAGTGTTGAGATCAGTGGAACATATCGCCTATCCTATTCAATGGCAGGAAGCTAATGAACATATTTCAGAATATGTAGTCTTGGGGAACTTATACTATGTGAAACCAACTTGGTAAGATGTGCTGTATGGTCAGAGAGATCTGACCCCGTCTATGTGGTGTTGTTGTGTAGTGTTGTGTGTAGAAGTGGCTCAGGAGGTAGAGTTCTGACACATGACCCAATTTTTTTATTTCAGAACTGTGAGTTTTTATTTGGCACCAAAGTGGTGACAAATGCTGTGTTGTAAAATACAAGTGAGGACCCGTGCAATATAGTATTTTGGCAGAGCAGCCTATATTGCCCCCAAGCACGGAGAGGTGGGGGCCACCAGATTCCAGCACCAGAACTACTCAGTCAAAGATACGTGAGCGTCTGGCCTGCTGGACATTCACCAACTTATTTTCTAACTAACACAGCAACTATATTCCCATCAACTAGAACATACCATGTTGGGAAATAAACTTGTATTCCTCCCATCAGTAAATGGACAATGTTTGGTAGTCATAGACTGGGAGTGATGAAGCCACCCCAACAGCACATCCATTAATCGTTCTCCCAGATAAATTACAAATATAAACAGTAGTAATATTAACTAGTCTTGTAAAATACATATGTACACACCTTTCATTTATTATGCCATATATTCATGCATTTCATTCATAATTTCAAAACCTTTCATATGTTCTGACCAAAATAAAACCTTGGTTCAGAACAAATAAACTTAAAGAAAATTGAATATCAAAATTTTAAACAGCTTGAGTTAGTTCAGTGTGTTATAAAGTTTATTAATATTATTAGACTTATTAAATATCTGTGTGTGTGTGTGTATGTAATCTACTACAACACATTACATATCAGTACCCTAGATTTTTAGCGTAGCCACATTCATTAGTAAAAAAGATATGTGTGAGGTCGTAAGTGGTAGCAAGAAGGGCCTTCTGTAAATTCACAGCTACATTTATCTCAGGAGCCTTCACAGCTGACCTCATGCATCACACTAGGTAATATCACAACCATACGGTACCATCAAATCCACTACATAGAGAAAGATCCCCCGTCTAACCGATTATTTTATACACAGGGAATTACTCCCGCTGATCACCTACGTATCTGCTTAAGCTATCCACTCGGACCAATGGAAACGCTTAGAAAAATAAAATACCTTTGACCTACGCCAATCAGATTTGAAAACGCGCAGACCGTGTGTCCAAAAATGACATCACGTTACGTGACGTTTCTGACGCGTCATACAGGCGTGCATGAAAATAGCGATTTTCGTAAACAACGAAAATCTACGTGATCGCGGAAAATCAGAAGAAAGTAAAACTGGTGGGAGTAACAAATAAACCTACCGTCGTAAAAAGAACCCATTAAATTACCTACACAAATATACCACATACGAGGAATATTTAAATGAGAAGAAACATGGCAAACACATATAGTTACAAAGTGAAGAACAATGGTGAAAACTCAAAATAGAAGAACAGAATTGGGCCTGTTGAAAGACGGAATTACAGTGCTGCATCACATAAGTCCCCCCTTTGAAGTGCGGGAATCCGTGCTAAATCACTGAAATCTCTGGGTTTCATACTGGCTCCTATCTAGATCTACATCCCGGTCTAATCACTGTCATAATTAGGATTGTCATACAGGCCCCTCTCCATATCCTTGAAAATCTTTGCAAGCGCTGTATCGTGAGGGTCACGCCTGGGGATTTCCTCCTGGCGACTGCAATCTGACTGGTCGCCTTTCCTCCTCCCTCTCATGTGTTTCCTTCGCCCACGAATTTTCCTGGCGGCGCGTGGTAAATAATGATTACCAAATGGTGCGACCTCCCAGTGTTTTGAAATCGACTGACTTGCTTGGCCAGACATCGTCGTAACAGGGCGTAACTGTTTGCTGTTGACTGAAGAAACTATCACATGTTCCTTCTTCTTTCTGTCATCATCTGCTGTGGCGGGGGAGAAACTGCTGTGGCTAATATAGCTGGTAGCAAACAATTCATTCCCCACTGGTTTGCCTAGAGGATGTCTAGAGACTCCTCCTTTCTCTACCCTCTCCCCAGGGGTTCTCACTGGGTTGCGCCTGACCTCAGCGACATCCGGTTCCAATAGTAGGCAGGATGCATATGGTTGCACTGCCTCGCTGGTTGCCTCTTCGTGAGAGTCCCATCCTGTAAGCGAAGTAGTGGTGGTGTGGGGCCCATCTCTGTTTGTAGGCGAACGGTAGATCAGACCACTGACCTCCTCCGTTTGAAAAAAGTGCTGATCGTATGGGGCTCCAGGGTTGGTCGGAAACATATGTTCGCTCAGACCGCTATCTTGAGCCCTATGAAGATGGCGCTGGTCGTGAACATAAGTCGTACCATTCTTGTCAGTATTTCCCTCCCTTGAGAGATGTAATACCATCGGGGGCCTAATTCCCGACGACAAAAAGGTATTTCCGAAATCAGAGGCGTCTCCACTGTTTGGCCATTAGGCTGAACAGGGCTGACAGGCGAATACGCCTCTGTAAATAACATTCCACTGTCTTTGGAGGCTTCTATCCTCTTCATCGCAAGACAAGGATGTTTGAGCTCCCGTGGGGCTCCGTGAATTTGGGGCTTTCCCCTTTCACTTCTCTTGTCTGCAGTAGGCCCCCTTGCATTAGCACGGATCGGTGTTGTTAGGTTCCCCAAAACTAAGTAAGGGCTTCCCAGGATGAAATCATGTGCTGGCTGTGCCATTACAGCTGCCTTGATTGTGCCAGACACAAACTTGCATTTCACCTCAATATTGGCTATGGGCAGACGCTGAGAGGTACCTCTTGTCAAAAAGCCACTAATATCAACTATTTCTCCTGTCCACTGCCCTGTTTTCACCAAATGACGAGCGACGATACTGGGGTATGTGAGCCCGCTGTCAAACAAACACGTAGTGGCTGTCCCATTCACTACGGCTGGTCCACTGTTAGAGAACAACTTCTCTGACTTGACGGGTTCCCAGTTATTCCCTTTTGTCACTCTCACCGGCCTTAAACAAGCTGCATGATAAGCTGGTGGTTTGTTCATGCACCAGGATGTCCAGTGGGAAGTGGTTCGACAATTCCGACAATACCGGTCGTTATCTCACCTGTTCCTAGCTGGTTCCTGAGATTTTGTTGGCTGTGCTCTGTTATGTTGCTGGGGGCGCAAGTTATAACCAGAATGAGGCTCCTTGCAAGAAGGCCCTGGCTGCTGATGAGCTGGTGAAGTAGCCGACTGCGATGACAAAGCTCCTTTGTCTGGGGCTGGCAGGTCTGGGTGTTTCCGTTTCTGTCCCAGTACTTCGGCCTGTGCTGTCTGGAGCCTTTCGGTGAACACGATAATCTGATCGAGTTGTTGGGCACCTTGTTGTGCCAGATACCGCCTCAAGTCGGGGGACATGTTTGCCTTTATTTGCTCACACAGAACTAACTCCTTCAACCCTTCAAAAGTTTTCGCCAGTCCTGACAGTTCCCTCCAGCGAGTTAGGGAATTTCTCACCCGCTCTGCAAACTGAGAAAAACTCTCTCCCTTCTCTGGCCTGCTCTCCCTGAACATGGTTTGGCATTTACAGGGAGTCCACTGAAATCTTTGCAATAAAGCGTTTCGCAGTGCCTCGAAGTTGTTCTGGTCTTCTATGAGCATTTTGTTGTACACTTCATACGCAGGTACTTTTAATGACTGCGATAATTTCAGACACCAAAGACTCTCGTCCAACCCGTATACCTATGCCATCCTTTGAAATTTCTCCAAGAACACGTCAATCTTCTCATTCCCGTTAGGGAACGAGTCAAATGGGAAGCTCATGGCTGCCATCCGGGGGCCTCCGTTTCCTGAGGTGTCACTCGCTCATGCTCCGGGTGAATCTCCATTAGCCAAACTGCCCTCCGAAGATCTGATTTGCAGTTTCAGGGAACGCATGGCAAGTTCATGCTGTCTCTCTGCTGCCTTCTCCTGTGCTTCCCTCTCTGCTGCCTTCTCCCTCTCCTGTGCTTCCCTCTCTGCTGCCTTCTCCCTCTCCTGTGCTTCCCTCTCTGCTGCCTTCTCCTGTGCTTCCCTCTTTGCTGCCTTCTCCTGTGCTTCTGCGGCGGCTTCCCTGTCCTCTTTCTCTTTCTCTTGCTGAATATGCCTATCATTTTCCCTTATCAGGTAGGCCTTAGTCTCCTCTTTTTCCATTCCCATGTCCTGAGCAGCCTCGCGCCAGGCAGCTCGTAACTTGGCCATATCCGCCATCTTACCTGTAACCTGCTGTAAGTTCACAACTACAGAGAATGACAGAAAAGGAAAAGAGAGGGAACTACCTGTTACGTAATAGGAAATACGCTCTATAACCGCTGTCACAAAACCCGAACTCAGACTAGCACCAAGTCTGAATAATAACCTGAGGAAAATTTGTTAAGAAGCTACCAAAACCCCGAAATTACCTTCCTGTTAAAGAAAAATTTCAGTATGCCATCAATTACCTCTAAGTCGTATATAGCTGAATTACCACCAAAATCTACTCGACTGTAACCTGTGGAAAAACTTATAACTTGATCAGTTCTAATAGCTCAACGTCTAGGGGATATTTAAGAAATCTATTTTTCAGAACTTCCTACAGACAATCTATGAATGTAGATCACAGAATTGATCTCAACAGAATGATCCACCGGACGAACGCCACCAATTGTCACGAAGTGGATTTAAGTTTATAGAGTTTGCCTGAATGAAAGCAAGACCCTAGTATGAGACAGTCTGAGAAGATAGAATTTAGATGAAAAATGACATGCCTGTGGACAGATGAGACTATTGGCTCAAAGGCTAGAACCAGGATTTGACTCTCCCCTTGCCGCTTCGTAACTTCAGAAAAGCTATAGAATCACCCCCTCTAACTACCTTTAAACACAAGGAGATAAGGTGTATAAAACGACCACAGACATCACTATACAGACCACATATAGGTATAGTATAGAGTAGAAGCTGATCCAGTATATAGTATAGATATATTTATTTACACACAGAAATCATTAAAGTTCATCATACATCAATCAAATAAATATCGTGCACTGTAGCACGGCCTGAAAAACAAAGTAACAATTAAATTAGATAGACACTAGAAAAACCCCAATCACATTCACTCGTTCTGTTACCCTGCTGGGGAACAATAAAATGGTTAATGATTTAAACAAGTCTAATTTGGTGGGGCTGTCAACTTTAGCCTCAACTCTCTAACACTAATAAGATTTCTACTGTTGCCGCCCTGTTGCCTCTTCCTAAAAGAACGTCTACACAGCTTCCTACCTGGTAGGCGATATGCTCCGCTAACTAAAACCACTGGAAATGCTACAATAATAGACTTGGCTTACAACGATGGCTCAGTGTCTATCCGTCAAATGGCTAATGAACAGACCCTACTGGTCCTGTCTATTTTCTCCCTCCTTCTCTCTCTCTCTCTCTCTCTCTCTCTTTCTCTCTTGGTCTCAGTGTCTCTCTAACACTCGACGACTGATGATGCGGCGTCTCCGTTACGCTCTTCTCTCGTTACTTTCAGGACCCAGGTATTGTAACCCTATCACCTGCTCCTTAATGTGGTGATGATGATGATATTCGTGGAATCAAGCATGAGGTACTTGATTAGCTGTCGAAAACTTCTCTGCGGCTGAATAGCTTCTATAACTTTCCACTTTTAACCCGCTCCGGATTTAGAGGAAAAACACAGTCTTGATTTCTGGCTGTATACCATTACACCAATCTCTCGGGCCACTTGCCGGTGCTGGAGACTATAATAGCGATGAGCTCGGGCTGTATGATAAATAAACCCGTTCCCGCTCCTCACTGCAAAAAGAGCTGTTTAGGTCTCGCCGAAGAGTTGAACTTCGCTGAAATAGACCGTTTAGGTTATTTTCTTTTCGCTGCTGGCGATACATCGAGTCCTCTGACCCCTGAGATATTCCCTTTTGCTGTGGATAATTTGTATTGGTAAATTATGCTCCCCCACTGTTTGCCGAGACTCGCTGAAATTAAAAGGAAATGCGTCTAATGTACACCAACTCCAACATAACGCATCTCTAACACATATAGCTCCCATAATCTTTACAACACCCCTACTCAATACCTCACTCGTTGTGTACAACAATACATAAATAATACTACCCACGTGGCACTTAAAGCTCACTCCTCCTACTCCCCTTCTCTCGTTCTGAACAACGATACATTAAAATAATACAAGCCCACGTGTCTCTTCAATCTCACTCCTTCTAATCCACTTCTCTCGTTCTGCACAACAATACATAAAATATTCCTACCCACGTGTCTTCTATCTCACTCTCCTTCTCTCTCTCTCTCCTCAACTTAAATCTTCCAGGTAAGTAAACAAAGCCCCAAACACTGTCTGACGGGTTACGTGGTTGTTATGCATGGCTAACCACGTGACCAAACATTTCACTTAGGGAAATCCTTTGTCCGAAATTCCCATTACACCTTGGGTTCCCGACTTAAGCCCCAATTTAAATTAAACCTCGTGCTATAGGAATACTTTACTTCCCTAAGCCGTATAGTTCATTGATAATATAAATCTGTACCCTCCGACTGCATTTCTCACATTTTAGGCACACTAAAATTAACGTACACACAATGGAGTTCCCAATAAAATTACATTGGTAAATACACAGGAATAAATGGTGGTATTACCCAACACTCTACAACTACCGAGCACCCGCGTATCTCATAACTTCCCACGCTCCTATCTACTGCCAAAAATCCTAGAAAGAATTATGCACACTTTACATTCACATCATTCTACAAAGAAAGTAATGGATGGCGCTTTACGTTTTAAAACTATAAGTTAATGTCCCCGAAGAACTTTACTTACGGGCGAATTTCTCAAAGAACCCTCTAATAAGTATAACGATAATACAATTCCTACATACCAATTACCGCTGTTTTTCCATACAGTGGAGACGATAATACGAAGTGGACCGGCAGGCAATTATTTTTTCATATAGAGAAAGATCCCCCGTCTAACCGACTATTTTATACACAGGGAACCACTCCCGATGATTGCCTACGTATCTGCTTAAGCTATCCACTCGGACCAATGGAAACGCTTAGAAAAATAAAATACCTTCGACCTACGCCAATCAGATTTGAAAACGCGCAGACCGCGTGTCCAAAAATGACATCACGTTACGTGACGTTTCTGACGCGTCATACAGGCGTGCACGAAAATAGCGATTTTCGTAAACAACGAAAATCTACGTGATCGCGGAAAATCAGAAGAAAGTAAAACTGGTGGGAGTAACAAATAAACCTACCGTCGTAAAAAGAACCCATTAAATTACCTACACAAAAATACCAAATACGATGAATATTCAAATGAGAAGAAACATGGCAAACACATACAGTTACAAAGTGAAGAACAATGGTGAAAACTTAAAATAGAAGAACAGAATTGGGCCTGTTGAAAGACAGAATTACAGTGCAGCATCACACTCTCACTTGTTCCAGAGATAGTACACTCAGTTGGTACCACCGACTAGTGTCACAAAAGAAGAGAACAAATGCCCTCTTGAGTATTGCGTTTTCATGACACATACTCATGTGCCCCATCTTTTCATTCCACCATCTCATCTATCTCAGAACTGTACCTTCTCTGAGACTTAATCTTAATCCCAGTGAGCGAAAAACTGTCATTACATTTAGATATAATAGGTGTACAAGTACCTCTTCATTGGTTGAAAAGGTTAACAATATAATAAGTATGTACATCCTTTCTCTCATCATTCCCTACCTGCTCCATATGGAACTTGGGACTACCTCAGCTTTTGGTTCTCTATAAGAAACTCACATAAAGCGGTCACCAGCCCTTGCATTGGTGGTTCATGAAATCATCATTCTTTACGGAAGCTATTACAACAATCCGTCTTTCAGGTGCATGTCTGTAATATGTCCGCAGACGGATAATTTATCTCCCTCTCCTTGTGCAAACACCGACCATCGTTTAACTATCTTAGCTGTGATTCTTCACGACAGTAATTAGTGAATCACAATAACCATATCAGCGCTAAACAAACTTGCTGGGCGTACGTCGTGTTAATCCGTCGCGCCCAATGTTTGGTAACGAGAATTTTACCAACATGACTGTCGGTCAATATTGCATCACCTGTCTACTCTCTCATCTCTCAGCAGGGAGGGTCAGGTAAACAGACAAGACGAATTATTACGGAGAAGAAGTGCAAACAATGACTCTTAAATAACAATACAGCCGGAGAGGAAAGGAGAGCGAACCCAATTATGTGACAGTGGGGACGCTGTACATGGATAAGGGAGAGATACTATTGACAATTAATAATTACATTTTAGAGAACGAAACTGAAATCAATGAATCAACAAAACCTGTATGGCTAGAATTTGGCATCAAACATAAGTCTAGCAGGATTCAACGTATAAGAAGACGTATGTATAGACAACTAGCGAGCTTAAAGAACAATTACAATTCATAATCTTCGACATTTTCTGAGAGAGACAGAGCACCTATAGGTTTGCCCGGATTGCAGAGATGTCGATTCTTATCAACAATAACGGTCGCCTGTAAACTCACTGAATTTTTCTTTCTTGGTTTAACGATGTAGAATACACGATACAACAAAACACGACCTTGATGGTTAGAAAAGAAGAAAACAGGGTGAGTCAGGGAATGAGATTGCAAGATAGAAAACTATGTCTAAATAAATTAATGTGTGTTCATAGTGCTCGTTATTATATGTTCATATCCTACTATAGCAATGAGATCTACTTCCATTTATCGCACTTTCCATCAAGTTAAAATGTTAAATATTCAAACACGAATCAAAATAAACAAAACATACACTGATATAGAAATGCCAAAAGTGTCAAAATATATAATTGTACGTGTACATTGTACGGGTTAACATTTCATAAATCTATTCCGAGCGACAAGCGAGAGCAGAAAGATATGAAGATTACACACTATTTCACGACAACCGAAAGCGAAGAGTACAGTCCTCATCTGTCACTAGAATATTTGATTGTTTGCCTCTAACGGAATATAATTTTATTCATTGTTTTTCATATTCGTCTCTCTTTCTCTCATGTTTACAATCCGTAGCTTATTTAAATTAATGTCTATGTTTCCTAACCATTTTAATCTTGTATACCCGTATAGCAGCGATGATTTGATAATGAGAATATATATGTCGAGTTTTGATGATGCTGATATATTCTTCGATGTAAATTTATCTGTTTCCGTTATTAAATTTTGTACACGAGAATTTGCAGGATTCCGTCTCGTAATAACATTTTGTATCGTTTTGGCTAGGTGAGGCCTGTTCAACCCAGACACAGGGTACGTCGGTTATATTAGGGTGCATTTTGAAGATCAAATCGACTATTTTATGTGGTTCAGGATGACAGAAGACAGAAATGTGCTACTTACTATACCAGGAATCTCTAAGAGACTACCAAAGTTGGTTTCTGGAGTTAACCTCTTCAGTATGCAAAAGAAATTGCTGCAGAAACTTTCCCGGTAAGAGTACATGACGTACTTCTGAGCAAAATTCCTGTATTGGGGACAGTTGCATTGGTGCCAAGTTATCCTTTATAGAGTAGCAAAGGGACATTCGTTAATTTCATCATTCCAGATGCGTGCCGTCTATCAGTTGAAATTAATATAATCGGCGGAACAATGTCCGTGGCCAAATAAACACAGAGGGGTATGTCGACAGACACGTATCAACTGGAATGCCAATTAGTTGACCAACACCTCTTTAAAGTTTACAAGATACAATTTATTCAGGTACTGGTACAAGCTCCATCAATTATAACAAATGTTCATGCCCCATGGCAAAGGCAGTAATGTGCAGTCTTCATAATGTCCTTAGGCAGTCCGTTCATCTATGTAAACCCTGTCCTTGCATTCTCAACAGTTTAATATATTGATGCATTCGACACAATATTGAATAAGTACTTGCTGTCATACAAATAAGCTAGGGACACCTCAACGGAGTATGTTGGTGCCCTAGTGATGGTAAAACTCAGGGAAAAACACAATAGACTGCAGGAGCACACACATATGCGACCTCTCGCATTAAAACACAATCGGCATTTCTCCCTTGCAGACGATAAAACCCCACTTCTGCTCAAATTGGCGTCTGCTACCGTACTACCCCGGTATGACGTCATTTCCGTTTATTTTGAGTCAATCCGTAATAAAATATAAGAAATGGAGCTCCGTGTTACGTCCTTTTTCACCCTGGGTGTTTAAAGGGTGTGGGACCTAACAGTATTGAAGTTGACATAAGTCTAACTTTTGTTAAAAGGGTACGCATCCGTGTAAGTTATAATGGTTTATGTGTAAGTAATAATGTTTAAATTAGTGGCGCACGGAAGAGCACATATTTGGTGCGTTTGAATTGAGGGGGTTGCTAATCACTGTATGACGCAGTGAGCAGAGACAAAATGCCGGTTGAATGCGACAGACGTTGGTCTGATCCAAGTGCCCCATATTGTGGGAATATTATTATTATAGTGGTCTAGCTACCTTCCAGGAGGAAGTGTTAGCATTATATTTATATATGTAAGTATCTACAATTAATACGTGCTACCAGTGTGATCTAGTTAGGGCTTCGACGTGGTCATTGATAACCCGCTGCAAGTGAGAACTGATCCTCTGCTGGTGTATATTTTGGTTTGAAAATACACTGAAGTTTTTGCCAGTGAATTGTCCGGCGTCTTGAATATATAAGGATTATTAGTAAAGGAATCTGCTAGCCACAAGTTCATTAATGAGGTCCATCAAATTTATATGGAAAGGAAATAACGATATAATGTTCATACCATGCTGGTGATAAATGTCCTTTTTTTGATCACCACGTTAATAAAGCTGGTATTGGTTTAAATGGTCAACTCTAAACCGGCACAGTGTTGGGCATACAGGTCACCTTGTCCAAAAACGTAATGAGGCCCCGACAAGGATGTAATGTTGACTATGAGTGTTAATGTGAGTGTCAATACGCGAATGCATGGATTGTTCTGAAGAGTTGACTAGAAGATCAAACACTCACTCACACGTAGCTAGAAGTTAATGATGCAGACTACTGTGGTCGTTTCATACTGTTTAATTGGACGCACACACTTGGACAGTACGGGTATAGTTACAGGAAAACAGGTCGACATATATCATCATACTGTTGATCAATGGTCTACAATCTTAAGTTGGCATTCATGTTGAAGAACATTACAATGGAACGTCCGTAGACAAGCACTTAGATTTCCACTGTTTATAAATATAATCATCAGGCCTTACTGACTGATCATGTCAGTTAATAAATAATGTTCAAGCATGACTCCTAGACAGAACCTCTTTTCTAACGAAGATTTCTTTACGTAAAGTTCAGCAAATATTTCTGGAGACAATGTTAACCCACCAGTATTGGGTTTTCTTTATAACTGTGATCTCTTAATCATCACCTGATAATAAGGGGCATCCCTGTTCTCTGATCGATGATCGACAAAAAATATAGAATCCAAAATGGCTTCTGGTTCCAGTGAGCATTACTCACTCTACAGATGCATAGCAAAGCTTCAATAAAGGCTTTTTTCATGAACACAAATGTTTCTACAAGAATCAGCATATTCTTTCATCATAACTGCTGCATACAATCATATTCAGTGCTGCTAGGTAACATGTCATCCCGACATATTGATATAGATAATCATCATGTAGACGTCTGCCCATCTAAGCCTAGTAAGGAAAAAGTTCAGCAAAAAGTTCTTTTACCTGGGCATGGGAAATACATTAGCAGAACACATACGCCCTCTCCTGGCGTTACAGAATAAACACTGGGGAACTCATAGACTTAATAATCGTATCAAAAACTATCTTCTTCCCCGATATAGATCACAGATATCAACAAACTTCGGACTGGTCTCCGACATGGCATTCACCAGGCTCCATCATCACGGAAGACCCTTTTTCGTATCCGCATGCGCAGAAACTGCCTGACCCCAAAGTTCAGTACAAGGAAAAATAGTCCCACTTAGACATACAAAGATATCACGATATAAGACCGCATCGTCTTAAATAGACAAGAAGTAAACATAGACTCGGACCATAGACATTCCTGCATAAACCTAAGCAAGGACAATCTGTTTCTGGCCCAACAAGGAACAGACCAACAAAATCTGGATTCATACGCCAAGTTCGATATTCAGGGGAGATAACCCATATAACAAAAGTATCAATCAATCATGAGTGATATATCCTTGGCCAGGAAAGCATCCTGATTTTCAAAACAAATACTTTCCCTCAGACAAATAAATATTATGATAACTACATACATTGCCACCAGTAATCTGTTGGTAACAGCTGGTCTGATTATTTGTGCATTGCTCTGCAAGTTGGTTGTCTTCGTCAAGAATAAACATAGTCAATTTTATCTAACTTACCTGCCAATGGGTCAAATATATTGCATTAACCAGTTGGTCAAGGACCCTGTTGTACTGTTGGATTTTTTTGGACTTATAATAACCTTGAACCCAGTATACGAACACTCCATACCACGATTCGCGTATTGACACTGTAGTCGGCTACCAGTAAGCCCGACATATTCTGACAATGTTTTAAGTCAGATTTAATACCAAACACAAACTAGAATTAACATATCTCAAGGCGACAACGTGTCTTACAGAACCCAAAACAAAGACACAACAGTTTGGTGTGCCAGTCTAAGGGAACAAGATCAAGGTTTCAAGCTTTCTGATATTCTGAGTCAATTGAATATCCGTTATTTCTGCAATGTCCAGTTACTGTCAAAACGACATCATCACTTGTGTTGGAGATCAAGATAACGGTCGCTCAGACTAACTTTCAAGTGGTCATCCGACGTCAAAGTTAAGGTCAACTTTGGACGTCAACTGTCAGTGTCAACGTTGAACGACATCAAGTACAGCATCAAAATTCAACAATTCAAGAATATCAAATTTCCTTGCGATGGCAGATACTTTCAAATCTTCAGGATTATGCCATCACTTTTCCTCGCCGAAAGGGCTACATAACGTTTATGAAGTCTGACCTTCGTGTAATCCAGCAATGCAGCCGTTGTCAAGGTCGTCTTTGTATTTCAACAGTGGTAGTAAGGCTCATTCATGCAGCATCCGAGTTCCAAAACCGCAAGCTTTGCGAGGGCCGGGAATTTTTTTCTGTTGATACAGATAAGTTGAACTGTTGTTCTGTACACCTTTGCATGTCTAGTTGAGCCTTTCTTTAATATGTTCGTATATATACTTCATGTTTTCTGTTCCATGTTCTTCGTGGGCGGTTGGGAGGTCGATCTGACAAACGAGGTTCATCTCGAAGCTGATTCGGGCTCTTGTCAGATGTTCTATAGGATTTAGTTTGTGAGTTTCAATTGAGCTGTAATTCCGGTTCAAGGCTAAAAACCTTGCTGAAGTTCTGATCGCTACTTGTCTCTTACAACAGTAATTGTTTAGCTATGACGTCAAGTTTTTCTTATTGTTGTTATCGTATTAATTTCTTATATGTACCTTTTTTATTACGTATTTTGTTTGTAACCGTTCGTCTCAATCTGACTATCGGTTATTTGCATACACCCTTTATGTTTATGCATTGTATTGTTGCTTGCCTTGTCATTGTTATCGCAGTGTCATTGCATTCTTTGCAATATTTTTTTTAGTTCTAATTTATTGTTCAGTTGATTCTGCGAACGTTGTCATTTGTTCTTTAATATCTTGTCTTTGTCTCTACTGTTTGCATTGTCTACTTCTGTTATGCTCTTGTAATATTATAATGCATACTTTATGATTAAATAACATGATTAGATAAGTAGGAAGTAATTGTGCAAATTCTATGGACAGAAACTTATTGCACTTGTAAGCTTTAAATAAATTTTAAATTATTTGAAGAAAAAAATCTTTCTGAGGAAGTAAGATTGCTCATACACATTTGTCATAATGGCACCTTTGGATTACTTCATTAAACAAGGTAAATCCCTTGGTATGACTACTGAAGAAGTAAAACAATTCGCTCTTGTCGAATATGAAAAGGTTCAGAAGCTAGAAGCAAATAAATTAAAGGCGGAAAACAAAAGACTTCAATTGGAACTTGAGAATAGGAAATTTGCCGCTGAAGAAAACGAGAGAAAACTTCAGATGGAACTTGAGAATAGGAAATTAGCTGCTGCAGAAAATGAAAAGAGATTTCAGCTTGAGGCTGCTGAAAATAAAAGACAACATGAACAAAAATTGATGTCATTAGAGCTTGAAAAAATTAAATTAATGAATGAAGGTAATTCTCACAATGCTCATGTTGGTCAAGCTTCCTCTAACAGGGAAAATACTTGGTATTTCAATTTAAAATTGCCACGATTTAATCCACCTGCAGATGACATACTATTTTATTTAGATAGGTTTCAGACAATATGTGAGGCCAATAAGATTGAAAAATCACAGTATTGCGCACATTTGTTACAGCTACTTACAGGCGAAGCAATGACAACAGTTAATCTGTTGAAAGAAACCGACAAGAATAACTATGATGCTTTCAGAGCTACTTTGCTTAAAAAATTTCAGTTGGACGAGGATGGCTACCGACTCCGTTTTAAATCACTGTTACCGTAAAACGGAAAAGATTTTAGTGATTTCATCTCACACATACGTCTCAAATTTGACAGATGGGTTAAATTATCTAAGATAGAACGTTCATATGACGCTCTTGAAGATTTATTACTACGTGACAAGGTTATGTCTTCAGTTAACCCGTCATTTCTTTCGTTCTTGCATGAACGTAAGCCAGCAAATTTAAATGATATGGAGCAAAAGTGTAGACAATATTGTACCGCACATCCAAACATAGTAGTTAGCAATTCTCATGTTAGAAATGAATTGCCTGTTGCATTTGCCATGCAAAACGGAAGCCATTTCCGAAGTCGCTCTCTCAGTAATGATAGAAACTTTAAAAAGGGAGATAATAAGAATTTCAATTCTTTTAAAGGGACATCATTTTGAAATTGCTCTCCATATCAACATAAGTGGGCTCAATCTCACATGTCACGTGATTCTAATATGAATAATTTTTGTAATTATCAAGGTAATAACCACAACAATCATTGGCAATCAAGATCAAATTTTTCTAACAGTCGACATAATTCTCCAAACAAACAGTATGGTCAAATGGATAATAGTTACAACAATAAATCGAGATCAAATCAAAATGGTAATCCAAATAGACAGAATAATTATAACAATTTCCGAGACAATAGTCAGAATCGATCTAGAGGTAGAGATAGATCTTCCAACGGTAGATCGCATCACCAGGCAAATTCTGCTCAGCATGATACACAAGTTAATTTAGATCAGGATACAAATGTTAATCCTCATAATGCATCTTCTTGTTCTATTGATTTCGAGCAGGCTAAACTTTGCCATGAATGCACGACTTTGTTCCGGCCTAAGGCGATCACTACGTTGAGTTGCGGCCATGTCTTACTAAGCCTTCCTGCGATGTCCACCGCCATGTCGGCATCTACACACGATGGAAAAGGGTCTTTTACCTTACATAGAGGATTCGCTAATAAAATTCCTGTTTCTACTCTCTTTGATACAGGTTGTTTCACCGTCGGCATCAGACATTCGTTAGTCCACCCGTCATGTGGGACGGGGAAAAAGTGTGAAGTGCGTGACATTTGGGGGCAAAGTTGAGACATTCCCAACGGCTGTTATAGAATTAGATACACAATTTTTCACAGGGAAAATCCATGCCTGTCTACTTCCTTCACCAATTAGTGATTTGATACATGGTGTTAAAGAGTGTACGCCACAACAGATTGCTACATGGGAAAAGCAACACATACATGCTGCCTATGCAGTTACGACTATGCCAGGAGTTTTTTCTCATGTACATACTGCTAACATGCTATGTACTTCTAAGGTTTTGGAATCTAGCATTGAAAATGGTTCCATTATTCATTACGCCAATTTTGGTACTTCGTTACAACCTTTACGACATGCTTCTGATCGTCGGAGTGCAAATAATATCTCTTCACTACATACCATTATTGAGGAAGATTCCTCTGTTGTGCCTGACACACACACTAATGTTGTCGACGCAACTGAATCTACATTCAGTCATGTTGATTACACCTTTTATCCTACATTGACATCCGATTTCTTTACCACATGTTCGGACTTAGTTATCCGTGCATCCGTATTTCTTGTCGGATTGTTTACCTTTCTTTCTGGGCCGGTTAGCTCAGTATCTAGCTGTTCATGTGCTTTTTATCGCACTCACTACCATACATTTCAATTACGATGCACATCCAGATTCACACATGTCTGGTTTTGTATCTTTGTTATCTTTTTAATATCTTTCTTGTCATTACCCAGTACACAGGCTATGACATTAGTTCATCCTGTCCAATCTATACTATTACCGAATGAATTTTCTTCGTCTTATAATCTGACGGCTAAACCATCAAAAGCATATGTTGGTTTCCATGACATATCCTTTTTGGGTCATCGTGTTGGCCACCGTCTTTTACACACTGAAGACAATAATGTTTCAAAAATCCTTAATATCACTGCAGCTAAGACTAAGAAACAGGTTAGAAGTCTTTTGGGGTTAATTCAATTTTATAAGAGATTTATTCCACACTTATCTACCATCACTGCACCTTTCTCTACATTGTTAAAAAAGGGTTCAGCTAACATGATTCGGTGGTCGCCAGAACATCAAATCACGTTAGATATTATTAAATCACTTTTTTCTGCCGCACCTGTTTTACGGTTGCCTAATGCAGACCTACCTTTTGTGCTCTGCAGCGACGCGTCAAATTTTGGAAACGGCGCAGCATTACTACAGGATTACTCAGGTGCATTGCACCCAGTAATGTACGTTTCAAGAAAATTAACGCCTACAGAACGCAATTACTCAGTCTTAGATAAAGAGTTGTTGGCTATGGTTTGGTCAATAACCAAGCTGCAACGCTTCCTGTTGGGTGCTCATTTTTTCGTGGAGTCGGATCAGCGCGCACTTACAGCTCTCAACAACAGTGATGTGAAGTCATCGAAATCTACAAGGTACGCAATTGCTTTACAGCCATACCATTTTACGATCCGAGCAATCCCTGGATCGGAAAACGTACTTGCTGATGTTCTCTCCCGTTGTCCTCATGAGTCGAGCGAGCCTATGCGCCCTACAAAGAGTAACGCCTCTACACTCAAACATGAGACAATTCCTCGATTGTGACGTGCTACTTAAAGAACATAAACATTTCGTCGTTCAGTGATATTATTTTACTACTAAATTTCACCGTCAATGCATTTACATTACCGTTTTGTGCTATCTTTGCGTAAACAATGACATTACAGTGATTTTATATATACATTATTCAAGTGATAAGTTTAGATAACTTGAACTTAGAAATAACGTGCTTTAATGTGAACTCAACGTTTCAACGTAATAACAGTTACACTCAAACATGACATTGTGCAATTATTGCCAGTCTTTAAATCTAACATTACGACTTCATGCCATGTTTTAAAAATTACTCAAGTTCAAATTACTTGCATTTTTAATGCCGTGAACTCTATGCTACAATTATTACTATTCAGTTAACTTAGTTAAGTTAGATATTTACTATACCAATATTGCAAATTTATTTATTGCTATTTCATAGCGCTTATAATTGTCGCGCATAACATATCTCATGTAGCATATTAGCAGTCGTACTTTATTAGTATCGCTAATTATTTCTTTGCCATTTTAGGAGTGTTGTTTGATTCGCGTATTTTATTTTCATCCTTCCTCATTCCTACCTCATGGTTTTATGCATTCATATTCCATTTATTTGAGTTCATTTATTGACATTTTTGTTTATTTATTATCACCCTTATTCCCTTATTTTCTCTATTGTTCCTACATTTGCCACATTTTAGTTGATAGTGGTTATACAATTTCTTACATTACCTTTCATTTATTTGAGTTGAATTAAGTTTCAAATCTCTTCCTTCACTCTTATTACTTTCTTCATGATAATTATGTTCATGTAATGTATAATATAATTTGATTGACCTCTACGCGATAATTCAAGTAAAAAATAAATAAAAAAATTTTTTCCGGCGGTTGAGGTAAACTGTTACGTCCTTTTTCACCCTGGGTGTTTAAAGGGTGTGGGACTTAACAGTATTGAAGTTGACATAAGTTTAACTTTTGTTAAAAGGGTACGCATCCGTGTAAGTTATAATGGTTTATATGTAAGTAATAATGTTTAAATTAGTGGCGCACGGAAGAGCACATATTTGGTGCGTTTGAATTTAAGGGGGTTGCTAATCACTGTATGACGCAGTGAGCAGAGACAAAATGCCGGTTGAATAGGACAGACGTTGGTCTGGTCCAAGTGCCCCATATTGTGGGAATATTATTATTATAGTGGTTTAGCTACCTTCCAGGAGGAAGTGTTAGTATTATATTTATATATGTAAGTATCTACAATTAATACGTGCTACCAGTGTGATCTAGTTAGGGCTTCGACGTAGTCATTGATAACCCGCTGCAAGTGAGAACTGATCCTCTGCTGGTGTATATTTTGGTTTGAAAATACACTGAAGTTTTTGCCAGTGAATTGTCCGGCGTCTTGAATATATAAGGATTATTAGTAAAGGAATCTGCTAGCCACAAGTTCATTAATGAAGTCCATCAAATTTATATGGAAAGGAAATAACGATATAATGTTCATACCATGCTAGTCTGATTATTTGTGCATTGCTCTGCAAGTTGGTTGTCTTCGTCTTCGTCAAGAATAAACATAGTCAATTTTATCTAACTTACCTGCCAATGGGTCAAATATATTGCATTAACCAGTTGGTCAAGGACCCTGCTGTACTGTTGGATTTTTTTGGACTTATAATAACCTTGATCCCAGTATACTAACACTCCATACCACGATTCGCATATTGACACTGTAGTCGGCTACCAGTAAGCCCGACATATTCTGACAATGTTTTAAGTCAGATTTAATACCAAACCCAAACTAGAATTAACATATCTCAAGGCGACAACGTGTCTTACAGAACCCAAAACAACGACACAACACTCATTCGAGCTGAAGATACTCCACACATAATTGTTATGATTTGTAATCATAACATCAACCCCCCCCCCCCCCCCCCCCACGGCAAAAATAATGAAAACAAAGTTTTTGTTATGCATGTGGTGTGAGCATAAAATCACCAGAGTGAAATATGGTAACATCAAATTTCACAGGAAGTAAGAACTAGAATAGCACCCATGTTTGCCTTAGGGTAGGCAATTTAACACTAAAAGAGTGGACAAAGTTATATGAGCCATCGCCAATGTCTACTGTCAGAATAAGTTATAGGTTACTAAGGGTACACAGCACACACACAGAGCACACCGGGCTACTTGTGCTGTGTGAACAACCCCTCTACTGGTACTATGGATTTAAGGCACACTCACACTATGCACTTCGCTCGCTGTCTCAAAGGTATGACCACAGTACACAGTAGCTGATATGAATAATCTAATAACACCTCAATCAGGTAATAACCCTTTAATAAGTACGGTGCACACATATGAGCCACACACGGCTAACAATACACATGAAATGCATTACACAATGCAATGAAAATGCCAAACTACTTGCCAAAATCACCAGCTCAACATAATAGCAAAACAGTCACCGACATAATCTAACCAGCCACTACAGAATGACTATCGCTCACAGGCGACGTCCAATACTGAAACAAGGCAATACATAATTACACAATTCTACCGTAAATAATATCCAGGAAAGAACCACCAGAAATCACATCACCCTTCTAGTAATCTAACAATAATCCTGAACACCTGAAACAACCGGCAAGCAATGAACAAGAATGGCATTCATGTAATCCCAGCAAAACCGCTGACAAAGGGAACAAACGTCCGAACAGGACGGCTGGCATCTCGTAGAATCCATCGCGCCAAAAAAATCTACATCCTCTTCCGTTCTGGCCCGACTCGCCAAACGGGTTTTCTATTCTACGCTGTTGCCATGTGATAGGAAAGGGAAAGAACTGAGATATGACTAAGTAAGAATAATTTATGAGTAGTAAGACTTAGCTCTGACGTCACTGGAGCACGAGAAATAAGTGGGCTAAGGGAAGAGCAGAGATCACTCTTCAATGGTCGTCAGCTGAGAGCGGGTTAGAAATTAGACTAACCGTAACGACCATCTACCATGTTATGAACAGCTGAAGTGCCATGTTACTTATGGTACTGCTGCAGTGTGCAGAGAAGAGAAGAAGAGAAGAAGACTGATGCAAGATATTTCCAGAACAAATAGTTTTTCATGTCGAGCGGTGTCCAGCAAATAAAGCCACCAGTTCATCCTGGTATGTAAACACTCGCATATTTAACGAGCGTGGATAGACAAAGAAAAGTGTTAGAACTGTAGTCCAGTGTCGGACGTGTAGACAATTTACTAGGAACAGTTTATAGCTAAGAATAAGTTACCAGCACTGGAAGTTTACCCAGACAATACTTCGAAGCTTACTTTAATAGATTGAGAACAGCCCATTAATCAGTGATGTGTAGTAGTGATGGGTGGATAGAATAACAAAGAAGACAGCAGAGATCCTGAGCTAATCAAGAGATATAATAACATTAGTTCCTGACCAGTGCAGTAAATGATGTAGGAGTGTCATCATTGAAGTCTCATATATATATATTTATTGATAATCAGGCTCGGAGGTAGCCAATTTGTGAATATGTTCCTTGACAACTAATAAAGAACTTTGGTTGTCAGTCTGAGTCGTCAAGTCCTTTCAAGTATTATAATTGGCAGATAATTTAATCTCATTCAGCAGTCATAGGAACAAGGTAGGCCACAAAGGTACGGCGCCTACAATTACGGCCTGTGAACATAAGACAATGACATTACGGTCATCATTAAGTTGAGAACATACACAAGGGTCAACATAACAACAATCACACAAGCAAAAGAATCTGGATAGAGAATCAAATGAAACTATCACACATTCTCTTTATGGTGCCAGTGACCACTTGTGGGACAACTCATGTATGATTTATAATCGGGCAGTGACCACTTATGGGAAGATTACGTGTGTAACAAGACAGTGTACTTATCAAAACGCAGGCGATTGAAAAGAAAACAACGTCAAGATCAACGAAGCGTGAATTCAAGGTAACGGTGAAGAAAACAAGACAGTTGCGTGCCGAGACTTATGAAGAGCAGCCGAGCGTGACAAGGTCAACGAAGGAACCCAGGTCAACGGTGACGAAGATACATTCTTTTTACAACTTAATTCCACAGTCGGGTAAGGGTCAAACATCATCACACCAAAGTGATCCTTCTATGAACAGTGTAGCAAGTATCAACAACAGCCGCTCATAACACAGACGACAACAAGGAAGAAAGAACGAAACAAAAACATGTGCACACTCAAGTCAACAGTCCAGTAAAGACATTCATCAGGAACCAACGTCCGGATACAGTGTAGTTAGTTAGTTATAATTAAGTAGTATTATCGTTTGTATACAACTTTGAACCAATTCGTGTATTATAATTTCCTTCATATTTTAAGTATAGAGATTAGCTATGAATAGCAATTATTTTGTTACAATACCAAGATAATTAACCAGAGAATTTTTTTTTCAGAGCCCCAAGAAGTCCCACTAACATAACTTTTTTTGGTTTTCAGGGCTAAAATGGAACAAGGAACAGAAATTGTAGCAGGCGTCTTACGCCAGCTATCTGAGACATTGAATAAGTTAGATAAAAATAGCAAACTGACCAATGTAAAAGGTAATGTTGACACGTTTTCAGGTAAATGTACTGAATGTAAGGCCTGGCTCTTACAAATAGAGAGATATTCTTTATCTGTTCAGGCCTCAGACAATGAAAAGAGATTGTTAGCTTTTCTTACCAGCACACATTTAGTAGCCGATTTCATTAGAAGAAGGTTAGATATAGTGCCGGAGGAATCATGGCAAGATTTCAAACATGAATTGGTGAAGAGATATGGAGAATTACAAGATGTACACCTAGGATGGCAGAAACTTAGAAAGATAAAACAAAGCAAAGAAGAAACGATACAGATGTATACTGACAGAATGTTTAACATCATTGAAGATGTATTTCCAGCTGAAACGATAGATAGACAAGGAATAGAAAACCAATTGATCGGTATCTTCGTAGACGAATTATATAAGTGATGCCATCAAACTCCACTTAATAAGGAAAGATCATAAGACGTTAAAAGACACTATGGCTTCTGCCATTGCAGAAGAAAACATAAGGAGAAGATTTGAGTTGAGAGTAGAACAAGCAAGGTTTGATGAAGAAGAACCTATGGAAGTTGATAATGTTCATCGATCAAATAGTGATGGAAGGAGACAACAAACAGGTAGCAGAGTGTTGCAGGACATTGAATGTTACAATTGCCATCAAAGGGGACACAAAGCTAACGTGTGTACATGGAGACCGCCACGCATGTGTCAAAACAGGAGGTCTTCGCGTTTAGATAGTTGTCATAGTCCGCATCAGACTATGTGTAGGGACAGGGACGACACATGGTGTCAACCCCAATACACCCGCACACAAGGAGCACACTCATGCACGCACCGCACGAGGGCTTTCGAGACGCCTCGGTACAGTAGATACAATAGTCAGGGAAAAGGCAGACCTACTCACATGAGAGAGAGTAACATGAATAGGGTGATAAATAGGTCACAGGAGAATAAGCAGGTACTTATGGAAGGAGGACCAAGGATAAGGAAACAGAATAGAGATATATCAACAGTGAACGAAACGTACCATACAGATCCGAGTTCGTGTTTGATAACAATAGGTGACAGAAAAATCAGAAGTCTCTTGGACTCAGGCGCTAGTGTTAGCTTATTAAGATTTAGGTTGTATAAACAGCTATGTCAGCCACCCAAATTGGAAAAAAACATGCATGCAACTCACGTCAGTGTCAGGTGAAAGGTTAAAAGTGATGGGAATGTCAACGCTACGGTTTAACATTGGAACGAAGTCATTGATGCAAACTTTTGTTATAGTGAAAGGTATGTCACGGAATTGCATATTAGGCAGGGATTTTATGAAGAAATACAGCGTAAGATTGTATTTTGACATACAAAAGTTAAGGATTCAAGACGAATACATTGACATGCAGGATGATATGCATATCGCATCAGTGATAAGATTGCAGAAGCCGATTACTTTACGTCCGAATACGGTGAACATAGTCACAGGAAAAATTAAGAGGTCACCATATTATAAAATTGGACAGACGGTCAGAACAGTGGAATTCCAGGATGCAGACATAGCTGATGAACCGTGCATAAACATGACGGAGGGGATAGTAGTGATAGGAAACAGGTCTCAATTTCCAGTTATGCTACTCAACACAGCAGCAAAGCATGTCACGATACCAAGAGGATTCATCGTGGGGAGAGTACAACACATGTCACACACTGAAGGCAGCAGACAAGGACAGGATAACTACAACGAAAGGAAAGATAGACATAGTGGTATCCGAGATAGGAAAACATACACTAGGAGGGATAGCCAACAGTTAGGACGGAATTATATGAATACCAGTAATTGTCTAGCGTGTAGAGAACAGCAACGCATGTGGAGGGAAAGAAGATGGCGCTATAGAAACAACAATCGCATTGAATGTAGGGAAAGAGACACAAGATGGAGAAACAATTGTCACAGACCGTACTACACATCCGATCGAGAACATAGGATAGAAATGGTTCAAGAAAAGAGTCGACAACCTTGTTCTGAAGACAGACATAAGCATAGGAAGTTATATGAGACTGGAACTAGACAACAAAGAGACAGAATGCAGGGACGAAATATACCACAGGTTAACATGAAGGATAGGATGAAGGAGACGAAGTCACAGCTAAGGACAGAAAAAGAAAACAAAAGAAAATTTAAAGACTTTATCACGAAACATCATGATGTATTTACGCTAAATGACATAGAAATACTAATCCGGGAAAAGAACCGAGCACACACCTATGCACAAAAGAACATCAAGAAAATTTTTGAAAGGAGGCAAAGAAATGCGAATAAAAATGCAGTTGCACAGGAATTCAAGCCAGGAAACATAGGGTTCTATAGGGAACACGTTAGGAGTGGAAAACTAGACCAGAACTGGATTCCGAATTGGCAGGTGTTACGACGCCTTTCAGAAACAACATATCAAATATGGAAACAAGATCAAAATAAAACCATCAAGGCGCATGCACAACATCTAAGGTTACAAACACAGAAACCTATAGACATACCACCGCAGGAACAGAACAAGAGGAAGACCTATTATGTAGTGGTACCAGAAGACACAGATGAGGCTACATCAGAAGAAAGTTCTCCAGAAGAGTCATACAGACCAAGAGCAGGTGGAAGTCGTATAGTCACTAGAGCGGAGATACATACACAACCTGAAAACCCAAACCAAAGATCTGGAATATTTAACGATTCACAAAACAAACAGGAGAGAGGAAGAGAGAAAGATGGGGAGGACAAATAGAAGACAGAGAGGAATAGACAGAGAAAGCAGACAGAGGTTAAAATAGAGGAAGAAGAGGAAGATGTACAGCGTGATCAGGCGAGAACGTCGGAGAGGAGAAAAGGTGACAGAACTATACCAGAAGAATTAAGGAGGTTAAGAAATGTAAGAGATAACTCCGAGAGCGAAGAGGACATTCCGCTCATGGAATATGTACAGAGATTGCAAAAGAGAGAAAATAGATTAGCAGAGCAAGAGAAACAATTACGTCAGATGCAGGAAGCGGAGAGGCAACAAGAAAATCAGCAGGAAGAAGAGGAGATGGAACACAATACACAAACAGACGATCAGGAGGACAGGACAAGAGACATTAGACATGGGAAGAAGAGATATTATGCGTCATCCGACGATTCGTCAGAATACAATATGCCACTCGCGAAGATAAGAAATACAGCACAAATGCAAGTACGTCCGAAGTGGAGAGGCAGACACAGGGAAATACAAGAGGACGATAGACCGACACGAGGAAAGGGTCGGGAAACGATTAATTATGTACAAAATAGGAGCAGACAGAGAAGGACTCCAGAAGAGGTATCGATGTCAAGTGACTCAGACAGTACGTCGTCTGAGGAGAGTGACGAGCGTCACAGACATAGCAAACGGAGATTCCATAGAAGAGAGATAGTGGAAGGGAGTACACAAAAGACGAAGAGATGTTGGTCGTCTTCAGACAATTCATCAGATTATAGAAGATGCCTCGAAAAGTTGAGACAAGTAGAACAGGTGGATGTGAGATCGAAGAGTAGAGATACTATGGAGGCAAGTAGGGAGACGGGTCAAAGAGAATACCGACCCAAGACTAGAGCCAGCAAGGAAAATAGGAGAGATAATGGTATAGAAAGAAGAGGTAAAACAGATCGAGGGGATTTCCGATCTAAGAGCCGAGATAGGCTGAGACATAGAAGGGATGATAGAAGAAGGAATACGGATCGAAGGGATTACCGATCCAACAGTCGAGAAGCTAAGGAGGAGGAGACAAACAGAAGCAGTAGTAGAAGTAGAGAAACTACTAAGGATCGAAGGAGATACCGATCTAGTAGTAGAGAGGAGTCAAAGACGAGAAATAAGGATGGAGAAGGTACAAGTAGAGGTCGAGGTAGCGACAAATTAAAGAGTAAAGAAACTGAAAGAAACTCAGAGAGCACGAAAAAGGAAGAAATGGAACATAGAGAAAAATCAATGCAAACGATTGAAGGAGTAAGGAGTGGAGAGATTGAGAGAAGTTGTGGAGATGCGGGACATAGAGAAGTAGAGAACAAGCAAAGTGTTGAGGAAGTCACAAGAGGGCAGGAAACTCAAGATATAGATAAACAGATAGCGTTGGAGACGCTCAGAACCAAGGAAGCCACAATGATGAAGATATTAGAGTTTATGAGTAAGTAAGGAGTGAGGAGGAGGCGGCTATGTGAGCAAAGGTGATAAACGCTCTAACCTTCGGTCACCAGTGTTGGTTGTATGGTTACAATCGTATTCGAAGGGGTGTTGTCACAGTGAAGACAAACACAGGTCAACTCGACCTAAGCAGTGGTGTATTGTTTTGGAGTGAGGATACATACAGTACGCGAATGTTGGAAAATGTTCTGAGAGTTGACAATATTGCAATCTCACTCACTCGTGGCATAAAGTGTAAGACGAACTACTGTTTACGTTTTCTTGCATTTAATGGACACACATTTCGACGACACATAAACAGGAAACATCAGACAGGTTGGCATAAATCATCATAATATTGATCAATGCAATGCGCTATCACCTGGGCATTCATGTTGTATAACAGATCAATGTAATGTCAGTAGACAAGCACTCAGTATTTCAGCACATATGTATAATCTCAGGCCTTACTGACAAATCGCGTCAGTTAAGAACCAATGTTTACTCATGGTTTCCTGTAAGAACCTCGTCTAAGTCTTTCAGGCCGAAAATTCAGTAAATGAATTTATGAATACAATGTCAAACCACCAGTAGTGGGTTTTCATATAATAGTATGCAGATCTCGATATCATCGTCTGATATTAAGGACATTCCTGTTCTCGATCGATGATTTTATAAGATTGAAACTTGGAGTCCAAAGATGGCTCCATCTTTGACTTTCACTCACAACAAAGATAATGACGAAGCATGATCATAGGCTCTGTTCCTTTCATAAATATATGTAAATTAGACTCTGCATATCCTGTTCAATCATGTTGCGACATAAAATGTATATATATATATATAACTGCAAGCAAATACGTCGTCTTAACATCGCTAATCAAACGCCTGTGCAGACGATAGCATGTCGACCTAGCTGAATATGACGAAAGATTCAATATGTCTGTTTTACCTTATTTCTCAGGAAAAACACAACAGCCAATAACGCGAATAACGCACGCCATCCCCTGGCGTCAAGAATCAACACTGGGGAAGAATCTCTGATAATTCAATCATAGAGATAAACAATCTCCTTTCCCCAAAAGGAATCACAGAGCTCAAGACAAATCTTCAGACCGCTTTCATCTCGGTCCAACAGGGCGGAACCTTCTCACCTCCCTTCTTAGCGACACATCCGCCGAACAACCTATGACCCCAAGTTCGACACCAAAGATATAGTTCGACTTAGACATACAAAGACATTAAGATAAAAGACATACTCGTCCTACCTAGACAAGAACTACACATAGATTCGGGTCATAGATATACTGAAGCAAGAACAATCTATTTCTAACCAAACAAAGAATAGATCGCTATAAACCTAGATTTCTACGCCATTCGATATTCAGCAAAGATACAAGGACCGATAACTCACAAAATGAATACACATCGCCTAATCTGAGTTCTGTCCCTCTAGACTAAAAATTGTGAATTCAAAGATAAACATATTTTTATCAGACAAATAAATACATTTTTCATTTGTATGCGTAATCTGTGCGACACACAAAAGAATATGTGTGCAACAGATTACCCCACCCCCCGGGAAAAAAATGAAAATCATTTTTTTTCCATCTGAGAGCAACATACAATAGGCTCACAACGCACAAATACTGCGCAGATGAGAAATATCTGGAATTTATAAGCCAAATTAAGGCAAAGTCGAAATATGGGTTGACTGGTGAAAATACATCTCAAACTCTCAGAGAAAGCATTTCTCTTAAGCATAAATGTTTCCAGGGAGGTGTCACCAACGCATACTACTATACTTGCAATGACACAATGCATATAACAATTTCATATTTAAGCATTATAAGTACATGATTTACAAAAAAGAAAAATCATCAACGCGTACCGGTGAATATATATATCAATGAACGTAGTGATAGTAGTGATACAATCACTATATTACAAATCACAATGTGTATCTATTTTGATATAGAAAAGAAAAATCTGTTGTCGAGTTGGAAGTGTTAAGAAGTCCAAGACTTAACAGTTAAGTGGAATCATGTGGGCATCTAGACAGAATGTCAGCCATCACATTATCTGATCCACGGATAGCTCGTACCGAAAAATGAAAAGGTTGAAGAGCAATTGCATATCGAGTAGACCTCGAGCTCTTCAAATTTTTACTCTGTATAGCCGTAAGAGCTTTCTGATTGGTTTCTACTATGAAATGTGCGCCTAGAAGGAATCTTTGTAGTTTGAGTATTGACCAAACCATAGCCAATAGTTCACGGTCTAAAACCGAATAATTCCTTTCTGCAGCATTAAGTTTTCTGGAGATATACATTACAGGATGCAGAGTTCCAGAGTACTCTTGCATTAGTGCCGCTCCAATCCCAGTGGATGAAGCGTCACTACGAAGAACAAATGTCTTATCCGTAGTAGGTAACACTAAAATAGGTGGTGATGAAAACAATGTTTTGATCTTATCCAAAGAGGATTGGCATTCTTGAGACCAGTGGACCATATTAGGAGACCCTTTTTTTAGTAGTATAGAAAGAGGTGCCATGATAGAGGATAGATTCGGAATGAATCTTCCATAAAACTGAATAAGACCTAAGAGACTTCGCAATTGCTTTTTAGTCTTAGGAATAGAAATGTTAAGTATCTTAGTGATATTATGGTCCTCTGTCTTTAGGAAACCATGACCCACTCGATGGCCTAAGAAAGAAATTTCGCTAAAACCAATGCAGGCTTTAGAGGGTTTCGCTGTCAGGTTATACTCGCGTAGAGTAGATAGTAATTCAACTAACCTTGAATAGTGATCTTCCCAAGTATCGCTGAAAAGACAGATGTCGTCTAGATACGCGATGACATCTGACCGATAAGATAGAATTCGACGCATCATGCGTACGAATGTAGCTGGTGCGTTCATAAGGCCGAAAGACATGAAATTCCATTGAAAAAGGCCTCTAGGTTTAGAAAAAGCCGTAAAAGGTTTGGCGCGTTCAGATAAAGGAACTTGCCAATATCCTTTGGTCAAATCTAGTTTAGTGAAAAAATGAGATTTAGAAAGCCTAGTAAGTAGCTCTTCTAGTAAAGGCATAGGTTCAGCATCGAACTTCGTAACTTGATTCAATTTGCGATAGTCAACGCAAAGACGTATGTTATTGTCTTTTTCCGAACAATAACCATCGGCGAAGAATATGCAGAAGTTGATGGTTCAATTATTTTTAACTCTATCATCTCATCCAACTCCTTCTCAACCTGTGCTTGAAAATGTATAGGGATAGGATAAGGTCTGACCCTAATAGGATTATGGTCAGTTAGAATAATGTCATGTTCCATGACATGAGTTTTTTCAGGGATGTCAGTAAGGACATCCTGAAATGTTTGTAACATAGTGTTACGTGCAGTCTTTGATATCTTACAATATTATACATAGGTAATTTTTTTTGTGCTTAAGGGAAAGTCATTATTGAGTTACTTCCCTTGAAAGTTGTGCCATCTCTTCGATCAAACTCCGCGGATAAATCCATTTTACTGCGATTTATTCGTTGTTTGGGTAATAATAGATTGTTCTTGCTTCAGAATATCTATGGCCTGAATTTATGTGTATTGTTTGTCTGAGTAGGACGAGTCTGTCTTATATCTGTATATCTTTACATATCTAAGTCGAACTATATGTTCTGTTGTCTCTAGAGAGGTCAAAGGCTATTCGGCGGATGTGTCGCTAGAGTGTGGTGTGATTTGGCTTCGTCCTGATAGGGACTGTGTGTTTCCTATGTCGGCCTGTCGCCGGGAAAAAGTGATCTCAGTATTTGTGGGGAAAGTGATAGTCGTCTAGACCTATCGTGTATGCTTTACCCCAGTGTTTATTCATATTGCCAAGGAATGGCAGTTTCATATTTCCTCTACCAAGGTAATCAAAGACACTCTTATGAACTCTCGATCGAAGCCACCATTTTCGATAGTTACGATTTGAATGTCTAAGAGAATATATTTGACTCGATGAAAACGACTTCGATTCCTAGCAGCACTATATTCTGTAGAATGCAGTCAATTGTTCATGATCAAATCTACAGAGCAATGCAATGTTTTATGAATGACTAACTTTAGGACAGATTCATTATCTGTATCCAAACGTGAGTGACAGTTCACGAGTGAAGCCATCTTGGAACCAAAACATGTAGCGACTTTCAAGAAGAGAAAGGGGATGCCCGTATTATCGCTTGTTTAGTCCAGAGATCACTGCTACACATGAGAACCCGTTATTAGCGGTTCAATATTATTATATGAAAAAAATATGTGCTGAACATTATGTGGGAGAATCGTCGCTAAACGAGATTAGGTTTAGAAGCCATCTGAAATATTGTTTATAAGCTGACGTGCTCAGTCAGTGAAGTCAGATGATTTATATGTATGGGCGATACTGAGTGCTTGGCTACTGACAGTCCATTATAATATTAATCTACATGAGTGCCCATGTAACATAACATTGCAAGACCATTTATCCACTGTACTATGATGTATTATGCCAACCTGTGATTTGTCACTATCTGTGCTGTCGAGTGTGTACGTCCAATTAAACTTTAGAAAAGGTACACAGTCGTTGGTGTCGATGACTTCCAGTCATACATGAGTGTGAGAAAAGAACATTTGTCAACAACACGAACCCTTATCATCATTCGCACATTATACACTCAATCCATGTCTACACACCACTGCGTAGGTCAAGTTGACATTCCATACACTACAGTGGAGCAAACAACACCATAGAGATCTTATCAACTGATGATGATGATGATGTCTGCTTCCATCCACTTATATCTATCTTTTGGTGGATATCATTAACGGGAATAAAAATCCAACATTATCAACCTTATCAACTGGTGGACCAGCTTTCTGGGTTTGACCTCGCAGAAGTTCAGAAGTCAACAGATTACCGATACCAGACCGTTTCCTGTGGCTGATACGACACACTTGCAGTATTGGTTTGCTCTTTGTCAACACTTCGTCACGTGACCTGTCAAGTGAATGCAGTATGTAGGTCAGCGTTGTTGACATTTTTACATTAGACATTACAGAGTTTCACAGAACAGTTGGATCAATTCTTGTCAATGTTAACAGGAAGACAGTATTTGTGAACTAAGAAGTCCTATTTTCATCGATGGATCTTCTTGTTTTCCATATATGAACTTTAATATTTAAGGCCAGAATGTTTAATTGAATAAAGTGGCAGTTTGTTTATTTTCATAAAAATAACTTTGCCATTACTGTAAAACTGAGCCTATTTTGCAACACATACTATCATACACATAATTTATATATATTTATGTTTACATGTTATTTGTTTGTATAGTATGTTAGTTTCTATGTCAGCGGGTTGTGTTTAAGGTTGGGCGGCGTCCTCACAACAGAATATCCCACGTCATAGAGGGTCCGTTGTGGGCGTTTTCTATAGGTGCAATTTTCTTGATTGAAAATTTGCTGCGACAACTGTTGCTTTTGTGTTAGCTGTGAAGACTGTAATTATTGTTATTTTTGTAATATTTCTTTGTTCTTTAGTTTTGTTTTGATTTGTTTGTAATTTGTTGGTCTAACCTTTTCTATCTTTCAGTTCTATTCACAATTTATATTCATATATTGTGACGTCATTTGTGTTGTTATTCTTTGCAGATTCAGTGATTATTTTCATTGATTTCCCTATTTGATTTATTTTGATTTCTGCAAACGTTCTTGTATTGTCAGTCCTATTTGTACTTTATGTATTCTGTTGGTTGACATATGTTTTATATAGGTATATTTCATAAGACACAATTGCCTGTGCACTGCACTTGGATTATGGTATAAACCAGTACCTGATTATTATTACTATTATACAAGACCTTATTAAAGGCTTGTGACCCACAGATATTGGGATAGTATACTGATTAATCAAGTCATTGAGAACTTGTGGTATTATTATTGATTCAGGTGATTAGTATTATTGTTAGACATCATGTCTACATTAGAATACTTCATTACACAAGGGAAAGCCCTTGATAAGACTGGTCAACAATTAGAACAATGGGCAGTTGCTCAATATGACAAAGCATTAGCTGCAGAAGAGAGAAGAGCTATGGCAGAAGAGAAAAGATTAGCTGCAGAAGAAAGAAAAGCTATGGCGGAAGAGAAAAGATTAGAAAGAGAAGCTGAGGCTGCTGCTGAACAAAAGAAATTGCAGATGCAGGTGGAGGAAAGGAGATTTGAAGCTGAACAAAAAAAATTAGAAAGAGAAGCTGCGGCTGAACAAAAAAGATTAGACAGTGAAGCTGAACAAAAAAGATTAGACAGGGCAGCTGAACAAAAAAGATTAGACAGGGAAGCTGAACAAAAAAGATTAGACAGTGAAGCTGAACAAAAAAGATTAGACAGGGAAGCTGAACAAAAAAGATTAGACAGTGAAGCTGAACAAAAAAGATTAGACAGTGAAGCTGAACAAAAAAGATTAGACAGGGAAGCTGAACAAAAAAGATTAGACAGGGAGGCTGAACAAAAAAGATTAGATGCTGAAGAGAAAAAAGCAATAAGAGAACATGAATTTGAGTTGGAGAAATTGAGATTGACAAGTATGAGTAATGTTAATCAGGCATCTAGTGGTAATGGTAAACCTTCTACTTACAAGGTTAAGGTTCCACCGTTCAATCAGTCCAGTGACGATATTACATTCTGGCTGGATAGATTTGAACGTTCTTGTCGTACACATAATGTGGATAAATCACAATACGCTAATCAATTATCAGAAAACTTGAAAGGTGAATCTTTGACTAGATTATGCCTTGTAGGAGAAGCAGATAAGGATAATTATGATGTCATTAGGGCGGCTTTGATAAAAAAATATCAGCTAAGTGAGGAAGGCTATCGCCTTTTATTTAAGACGATGGTACCTGAGACGGGTGTAGAATTCTCAGAATTCACTGCAAAGGCACGTCTCACAGTTGATCGTTGGATTGAGCTTTCCAAAACAGAAAAAACGTATGAAGGACTTATGGATTTGTTGCTCAGAGATAAGATTATGTCATGTGTGAACAAACCTTTCCTTGAATTTATACATGAGCGTAAACCCAAATCTCTAAAAGAAATGGAAGAATATTGTTCCCAATATGTCACTGCACACCCCGACGTGACTTTTGGCAACACTAAGATTAAGGAGAGTATGCCAGTTGCTTCAGCAACACCATACAATCCCAATTATTCACACAGATTTCAGGGACCTCAAAACAGATTTGATAAAAAAGGTAACCATAATAGTTATCAAAACCAAGGTAACCAATCATTTCAGGGTTCTTCTTCAAAGAACTGGAGACGACCTGATAGCTCTCGACACAGGGGTGGTCATAATTATAGGAATTTCCGTAGAGGAAGTAATTATAGAAACTATCAGGGTTATCCGTCTTGGAGTCAACAAGATCATAATTACAGAGATACTCATTATAATGAATATGATAATGGTAACCAAGGGAACTATGACTCAAACCCAAATAGGGGTTACAATAGAGGTAACAATAACTACAGAGGTGATAATAACCGAGGTAGATCTCAAAACAAAAGACATAAACCACATTTTCAGGCAAACTCTGCACAACAAGAGTCCCATGAAGCCTATAAACAGAGTAAAGATAATAATGATGCTAGTAATATGGCATGTGCCGCTTTTGATTTTGGGAGAGCATCTCAGTGCCCCCAATGCAAAACGTTATTTGAGCCAACCACAGTGTCTACTTTAAGCTGTGGCCATCCTCTTCCTGCTCTTCCGGCATCAGTCGCGCATGATGGAAGAGGTTCTCTTGTCTTACATAAGGGTTTAGTGAATAACAATCCAGTCTCTGTGCTATTTGATTCTGGATGCACCACAATTGGTGTTAGGCAGTCACTCGTAGATCCTTCCCGTGCCACTGGACAAGTAGTCAAATGTGTAACATTTGGCGGCACATTAGAGAAATACTCTACTGCTATCATTAGGATTGCTACTCCTTTCTTTACAGGAGATGTACACGCATGTCTTCTTCCGAATCCGATCGCTGACCTCATCATCGGTCGCATTCATGGAGTCAAGGAATGCACTCCGCAACAAATTTCCACGTGGGAAAGGCAAAACATGCAGATTGCTAACGCTGTAGTCACTAGAGCTCAGGCTCTTAATATGCCTCAAACTTCATCTACTGAAGATAATGAAGTGCATAACCAAGATAATCCCTTGGTAATTTCTCGTGACTCGTTTATAAAACAGCAAGAAGATGATCCCACTCTGAAGAAATTCTTCATTCTTGCAACTAAAGGTGATCCGAATAAAGACACAAGTCGTAAATCGTGGATTACAAAGAAGAATGGCGTACTTGTACGTATGGTTCAAGACTCCATTACGTCAAGTCATTCTCAAATCCTGGTTCCCAAGAATTTGAGAGTTAAAATTTTGCAGCACGCTCACGACTCTCAGTGTGCTGGACACATGGGTTTTTCCCGTACTAAGTCAAGAGTCCTTGCGGCTTTCTTTTGGCCATTGGTAAACAAGGACATACGGATTTATTGTCGATCTTGTAAAGTATGTCAGGAAGTTAAATCCAAAGGTCCACGGCATGCTGCACCCATTCAGGCGGCGGACATTCCTATTCGGCCGTTCCAAAAAATGGCCATAGACATTATTGGTCCATTTAAGATCAAGTCTGCCAGAGGACATCAGTTTATCTTGACGTGTGTTGATATGTGCACACGTTGGCCAGAGGCTATTCCTCTGAAGAGCATTACTACTGCTGATATTGCAGATGCTCTTTGGCTTATATTTTCTCGTCTGGGGTTCCCCGGAGAGATATTGTCAGACCATGGCACCCAACTAATATCAGATACCATGTCTCAAGTAATGTCTACTCTGCAGATAGATAGATCTTTAAGTAGTATCTACCATCCAATGTCTAATGGTATGGTCGAACGCCTTAATAGAACACTTAAAAACTTACTGGGGAAGATAACTGAGGATCATCCTCAAGACTGGGACAGAGTTTTACCTGCGGCCCTCTTCGCTTACAGAGAGGTACCCAATGAACATACGGGATTTTCTCCCTTTGAACTCGTCTTTGGCGCGCGTCCGCGTGGCCCTATGTCGTTGCTTCACGATCTCATAACATCTGACAATATTGACGATGACACAAAGTCATCCTACGAATATGTCATCGCGTTGAGACAAAAAATTATCGAAGCATGCAAATTAGCAACTTCTTCTTCTGAATTTGCGAAACAGAAGGCAAGGCAATTTGCCAATAAGAAGAGATGCTTACGACAACTTTGTCCTGGTGACAAAGCATTTGTGTTACTACCTTGTAGGGAAAACAGATTACTTATTTCTTGGAAAGGTCCGTACGATATAATATCGAAAATTTCCGATGTCGACTATATTGTCGATATTGATGGGAAGCATAAAACCTTCCACATCAATATGCTTACTGAATTCCATGAACGTCCGGATTATTTGCAACCCATTTTCCAAGCAACGGACAATTCTCCAGTACAACATGGTCATTACTCATCACTGTCCGTGATACAGGATGAGGAAACAAGTTTTTCAGATGTAAATCTTCCTCTTCCAATGATCCCACTTCATTCCAGTGAATCATGGAAGAACGTTACTGTCTCTCCTGATTTGTCTCTAGGAGAACAGCGACAAGTTTCAACTATGTTGCAAACATTTCAGGATGTACTCACTGACATCCCTGGACAAACGAATGTCATTCAACATGACATTGTTCTAACTGACCATACTCCTATTAGGGTTAGACCTTATCCTATACCTATACATTTTCAAGCACAGGTCGAGAAAGAGTTGGATGAGATGATAGATTTGAAAATAATCGAACCATCCACCTCTGCATATTCTTCGCCGATGGTTATTGTGCGTAAAAAAGACAATAACATACGTCTTTGCGTTGACTATCGAAAATTGAATCAAGTAACGAAGTTCGATGCCGAACCTATGCCTTTACTGGAAGAGCTACTTACTCGACTCTCCAAATCTCATTTTTTCACTAAACTTGATTTGTCTAAAGGATATTGGCAAGTTCCTTTATCTGAACGCGCCAAACCTCTCACGGCTTTTTCAACACCTAGAGGTTTGTTCCAATGGAATTTTATGCCTTTCGGTCTTATGAACGCACCAGCTACGTTCGTACGCATGATGCGCCGAATCCTATCTTATCGGTCAGATGTCATTGCATATCTAGACGACATCTGTCTTTTCAGCGATACTTGGGAAGATCACTATTCAGGGTTAGATGAATTGCTGTCTACTTTGCGTGAGCACAACCTGACAGCGAAACCCTCTAAAGCCTATATTGGTTTTAGCGAAATTTCTTTCCTAGGCCACCGAGTTGGTCATGGTTTCCTAAAGACAGAGGACCATAATACTAGTAAGATACTTAACATCTCAATCCCTAAGACTAAAAAACAGGTGAGAAGTCTGTTAGGTCTTATTCAATTTTATGGCAGATTCATTCAGAATCTATCCTCTATCATGGCACCTCTCTCAACACTTCTAAAGAAAGGTTCGCCTAATGTGGTCCACTGGTCTCAGGAATGCCAATGCTCTCTGGATAAGATTAAAACACTGTTTTCAACACCACCTATTTTAGTGCTACCCACTAAAGATAAGACATTCGTTCTTCGTAGTGACGCTTCATCCACTGGGATTGGAGCGGCACTAATGCAAGAGTACTCTGGAACTCTGCATCCTGTAATGTATATTTCCAGAAAACTTAATGCGGCAGAAAGGAATTATTCGGTTTTAGACCGTGAGCTATTAGCTATGGTTTGGTCGATCCTCAAACTACAGAGATTCCTTCTAGGCGCACATTTCATAGTAGAAACCGACCAAAAAGCTCTTACTGCTATACAGAGTAAGAATTTGAAGAGCTCGAGGTCTACTCGATATGCAATTGCTCTTCAACCTTTTCATTTCTCTGTGCGAGCTATTCGTGGATCAGATAATGTGATGGCAGACATTCTGTCAAGATGCCCACATGATTCCACATAACTATTAGGGCTTAGACTTCTTGATATGTCTAGTTCTATAGTAGTTCCTTTTCTATATCATGATAGATACACATTTGTAATTTAATAATATAATGATTGTATCACTACATAGCGGTTCATTGATGTTTATTCACCGCTGTGCTTTGATGATTTTTTCTTCATAAATCATAAATTTAAGATATCTAATACGAAATGATGATATGAATTTTTTAGGCATTGTGTAATTGCCAGAATTGTATTATACTTTGATGACACCTTCCTGGAAAAATATACTTGTAGAGAAATAATTTCTCTCAGTTTATGAGACACATTCTCACCAGTCGCTCCATAAGTCGACTTAGCCTCATATTAGGCGTTATAGGTATTCCTGATATTTTCATCTGCGCATTATTCATGCGTTGTGAGCCTATTGTACGTTGCTCCTAGATGTATTTCAAAAAAAAAAATGTTCCATTTTTTTTTTCCCGGGAGGTGTGGTAAGACTGTTACGTGCAGTCTTTGATATCTTACAATATTATACATAGGTAATTTTTTTTGTGCTTAAGGGAAAGTCATTATTGAGTTACTTCCCTTGAAAGTTGTGCCATCTCTTCGATCAAACTCCGCGGATAAATCCATTTTACTGCGATTTATTCGTTGTTTGGGTAATAATAGATTGTTCTTGCTTCAGAATATCTATGGCCTGAATTTATGTGTATTGTTTGTCTGAGTAGGACGAGTCTGTCTTATATCTGTATATCTTTACATATCTAAGTCGAACTATATGTTCTGTTGTCTCTAGAGAGGTCAAAGGCTATTCGGCGGATGTGTCGCTAGAGTGTGGTGTGATTTGGCTTCGTCCTGATAGGGACTGTGTGTTTCCTATGTCGGCCTGTCGCCGGGAAAAAGTGATCTCAGTATTTGTGGGGAAAGTGATAGTCGTCTAGACCTATCGTGTATGCTTTACCCCAGTGTTTATTCATATTGCCAAGGAATGGCAGTTTCATATTTCCTCTACCAAGGTAATCAAAGATACTCTTATGAACTCTCGATCGAAGCCACCATTTTCGATAGTTACGATTTGAATGTCTAAGAGAATATATTTGACTCGATGAAAACGACTTCGATTCCTAGCAGCACTATATTCTGTAGAATGCAGTCAATTGTTCATGATCAAATCTACAGAGCAATGCAATGTTTTATGAATGACTAACTTTAGGACAGATTCATTATCTGTATCCAATCGTGAGTGACAGTTCACGAGTGAAGCCATCTTGGAACCAAAACATGTAGTGACTTTCAAGAAGAGAAAGGGGATGCCCGTATTATCGCTTGTTTAGTCCAGAGATCACTGCTACACATGAGAACCCGTTATTAGCGGTTCAATATTATTATATGAAAAAAATATGTGCTGAACATTATGTGGGAGAATCGTCGCTAAACGAGATTAGGTTTAGAAGCCATCTGAAATATTGTTTATAAGCTGACGTGCTCAGTCAGTGAAGTCAGATGATTTATATGTATGGGCGATGCTGAGGGCTTGGCTACTGACAGTCCATTATAATATTAATCTACATGAGTGCCCATGTAACATAACATTGCAAGACCATTTATCCACTGTACTATGATGTATTATGCCAACCTGTGATTTGTCACTATCTGTGCTGTCGAGTGTGTACGTCCAATTAAACTTTAGAAAAGGTACACAGTCGTTGGTGTCGATGACTTCCAGTCATACATGAGTGTGAGAAAAGAACATTTGTCAACAACACGAACCCTTATCATCATTCGCACATTGTACACTCAATCCATGTCTACACACCACTGCGTAGGTCAAGTTGACATTCCATACACTACAGTGGAGCAAACAACACCATAGAGATCTTATCAACTGATGATGATGATGATGTCTGCTTCCATCCACTTATATCTATCTTTTGGTGGATATCATTAACGGGTATAAAAATCCAACATTATCAACCTTATCACATAGCCGAAACTTGTCGCTGTTCTCCTAAAGACAAATCCGGAGAAACAGTAACGTTTTCCCATGATTCACTAGAATGAAGTGGAATCATCGGAAGCGGAAGATTAACATCCGAAAAACTTGTTTCCTCATCCTGTATTACGGACAGTGATGAGTAATGACCATGTTGGACTGGTGAATCGTCCATTGCCTGGAAAATAGGCTGTAAATAGTCCGGTCGTTCATGGAATTCCGTAAGCATATTGATGTGGAAGGTTTTATGCTTTCCATCAATATCGACAATGTAGTCAACATCGGAAATTTTCGAGATTATATCGTACGGACCTTTCCAAGAAATAAGAAGTCTGTTTTCCCTACAAGGTAGTAAAACAAATGCTTTGTCACCAGGACAAAGTTGTCGTAAGGTTCTTTTCTTATTGGCAAATTGTCTTGCCTTCTGCTTAGCAAATTCAGAAGAAGAAGTTGCCAATTTGCATGCTTCGATAATCTTTTGTCTCAGCGCGATGACATATTCGTAAGAGGATTTTGTGTCATCGGTAATATTATCAGCGGTTATGAGATCATGAAGTAAAGACATAGGGCCGCGCGGTCGCGCACCAAGGCAAGTTCAAAGGGAGAAAATCCTGTATGTTCATTGGGGACCTCTCTGTAAGCGAAGAGGGCCGCGGGTAAAACCATGTCCCAATCTTGAGGATGATCCTCAGTTATCTTCCCTAGCAAGTTTTTGAGTGTTCTATTTAGCCAATCGACCATCCCATTGGACATAGGATGATAGATACTACTCAAAGATCTCTCTATCTGCAGAGTCGACATCACTTGAGACATGGTATCCGATATTAGTTGGGTACCATGGTCTTACAATATTTCTCCGGGGAATCCCAGACGAGAAAATATAAGCCAAAGAGCATCTGCAATGTCAGCAGTAGTAATGCTCTTCGGAGGAATAGCCTCTGGCCAACGTGTGCACATGTCCACACACGTTAAAATAAACTGATGTCCTCTAGTAGATTTGATCTTAAATGGACCAATGATGTCTATCGCCATTTTCTGAAATGGTTGAATAGGAATGTCTGCAGCCTGAATAGGTGCAGCATGGCGTGGACCTTTGGATTTGACTTCTTGACATACTATACAAGATTGACAATAAATCCGTATGTCTTTGTTCACAAAAGGCCAAAAGAAAGCCGCAAAAACTCTTGACTTTGTACGGGAAAAACCCATATGTCCAGCACACTGAGAGTCGTGAGCGTGCTGCAAAATTTTAACTCTCAAATTCTTGGGCACAAGAATCTGAGAATGACTTGACTTGGCGGAGTCTTGCACCATACGTACAAGTACGCCATTCTTCATTGTAATCCAAGATTTACGCTTTGTATCTTTATTCGGATCACCTTTTGTTGCAAGAGTGAAGAATTTCTTTAGAGTCGGATCATCTTCTTGCTGTTTAATAAATGAGTCACGAGAAATTACCAAGGGATCATCCTGGTTATGCACTTCATTATCTTCAATAGATGAAGTTTGAGGCATATTAAGAGCCTGAGCTCTAGTGACTACATCATTAGCAGTTTGCATATTTTGTTTTTCCCAAACGGAAATTTGTTGTGGAGTGCATTCTTTGACTCCGTGAATACGACCGATGATAAGATCAGCGATCGGATTCGGCAGAAGACATGCGTGTACATCTCCTGTAAAGAAAGGAGTAGCAATCCTAATGATAGCAGTAGAGTATTTCTCTAATGTGCCGCCAAATGTTACACATTTGATTACTTGTCCAGTGGCACGAGAAGGATCTACAAGCGACTGCCTAACACCAATTGTGGTGCATCCAGAATAAAAAAGAACTGAGACTGGATTGTCATTTACTAAACCTCTATGTAAAACAAGAGAACCTCTTCCATCATGCGCGACTGACGCAGGAAGAGCGGGAAGAGGATGGCCACAACTTAAATTGGACACCGTAGTTGGTTCAAATAATGTTTTGCATTGGGGGCACTGAGATGCTCTCCCAAAATCAAAAGCGGAACACGCCATATTATTAGCATCATTATTATCTTTGGTCTGTTTATAGTCTTCATGTGACTCTTGCTGTGCAGAGTTTCCATGATAATATGATTTATGTTTTTTGTATTGTGATCTACCTCGATTATTATTGCCTCTGTAATCATTATTATTTCCTCTATTGTAACCCCTATTTGGGTTTGAGTCATAGTTCTCATGGTTACCATTATCATATTCATTATAATGAGTATCTCTATAATTATGGTCTTGTTGTCTCCATGATGGATGACTTGGATAGCTTCTATAATGACTTCCTCTGCGGAAATTTCTATAATTATGACCACCTCTGTATCGAGGGCTATCAGCTCGTCTCCAGTTCTTCGCAGAAGAACCCTGAAATGATTGGTTTCCTTGGTTTTGATAACTATTATGGTTACCTTTTTTCCCAAACTTGTTTTGTGGTCCCTGAAATTTGTGTGAATAATTAGGGTTGTATGGTGTTGCTGATGCAACTGGCATACTCTCTTTAATCTTAGTGTTGCTAAGAGTTATGTCAGGGTGTGCAGTGACGTATTGGTCACAATATTCTTGCATTTCTTTTAGTGTCTTGGGTTTACGCTCATGTAGGAATTCAAGGAATGGTTTATTAACACTTGACATAATTTTGTCCCTGAGCAACAAGTCCATAAGGGCTTCATATGTCTTTTCTGTTTTGGACAATTCAATCCAACGATTAAATGTAAGACGTGTCCTTGCAATGAATTCTGAGAATTCTACCCCTGATTCAGGTACCATTTTCTTAAACAAAATACGGTAACCTTCCTCAGTTAACTGGTATTTTTTCAATAAAGCTGCTCTAATAACATCATAATTATCCTTGTCAGCCTCTTCAACCAAACTTAAACTAGTTAGAGAATCACCTTTCAAATTTTCTGACAACTGATTAGCATACAGGATTGAACGCTGGTACCTTGACCTTATAAGTAAAGGGTTTACCACTGTTACCACTTGACTGATTAACATTACTCATATTTGTCAATTTCAATTTTTCTAATTCAAATGCTAACAGTTTTTCCTCATGTTCTCTTTTTGCCTTACTCTCCTCGGCTTCTCTGTCTAATCTCTTTTGTTCAGCTTCAGCTTCTCTGTCTAATCTTTTTTGTTCAGCTTCTCTGTCTAATCTCTTTTGTTCAGCTTCACTGTCTAATCTCTTTTGTTCAGCTTATCTGTCTAATCTCTTTTGTTCAGCTTCACTGTCTAATCTCTTTTGTTCAGCTTCTCTGTCTAATCTCTTTTGTTCAGCTTCAGCTTCTCTTTCTAATCTTTTTTCTTCCATCTGGAATCTTCTTTCCTCCACCTGCATCTGTAAGTTCTTTTGCTCAGTTTCAGCTTTCAGTTTCTCAATTTCTAATTTTTGTGCTTTTTTGTATTGACTGGTAGCATACTCCTCCAACTTATCACCAGTCTTGCCTAGGGATTTCCCTAACTCAATAAAGTATTCCAAGGTAGACATGATGTCTAATAATGATAGCAATCACTTGAAACAATAATGTAATCTATTAAATTCAAAATGAACTTGATTAATTAGCTCACAATCCCAATATCTGTTGTAAACAAGCCTTTAAATAAGGTCTTGTATAATCAACTGTGTACCTTTAGTAACAGCCATTAGTCATCAGTTGATTATTTCTCATAAGTTCACTACACAGCTAGTAGTGTATGATCAAGTATATTTTATAGTATATGTCAACCAATAACATACATAAACAAAAGACAATCAAGAAAAACAATACGAAAACATTTGCAGAAATCAACTAAATTAAGTAGAAAACTAAAGAAACTAATCACAGAACCTGTGACGATAATTGCAAAGGAATAAACAAAACAAATAACGCCACAGTGTATAAATATAAATGGTGTATAAAACTAAATTATAGGACAGGGTAGATCTACCAATACGAACAAATCAAAACAAAACTGAAGAACAGAAAAAATATTACGAAAACAACAATGGGTACAGATCGTCACAGCTAACAGATATTGCAACAGATGTTGCAGCAAATTTCCAACAAAGAAAATTGCTCCCTATAGAACACTAATATAGGACCAATATGACTCGGTATATCCTATACTAGTCACCTCACAAACCACCCACGACATAGACACAACGAGAAACAAATACATGTAATGTGAACATAAATATATAAATTATGTGTATAATAGGATGTGTTGTAAAGAAGGCACAGTTTTACAGTAATGGCACAGTTATTCTAATCAAAATAAATAAACTGCCACTTTATTGAATTACAAATTCTGGCCTTAAATATTAAAGTTCAACACAATAGCAGAACATAAGAAAGTCCATCGATGAAAGTAGGACTTCTGCCTTCACCTGTACTGTACTTGTTACAAAAAAGTTAAATGTATGCTTGCAACCTGATTTGTAATGCTGTGTAATGTCCAACGGTAGTCTGTTGACCTAGTTACAGTGTACGCTGACAGGACAGGTCATGCTGACATCGACTGTAGAGTTGTACTGCCTGTATACATGTGTGTCGTAACAGGCCACAGGAAACGGTCTGGTCTCAGTAGCTGACTTCTCAATCTCTGCTAGGTCAAACCCAGAAAGCTGGCCCACCAGTTGATAAACGCTCTAACCTTCGGTCACCAGTGTTGGTTGTATGGTTACAATCGTATTTGAAGGGGTGTTGTCACAGTGAAGACAAACACAGGTCAACTCGACCTAAGCAGTGGTGTATTGTTTTGGAGTGAGGATACATACAGTACGCGAATGTTGGAAAATGTTCTGAGAGTTGACAATATTGCAATCTCACTCACTCGTGGCATAAAGTGTAAGACGAACTACTGTTTACGTTTTCTTGCATTTAATGGACACACATTTCGACGACACATGAACAGGAAACATCAGACAGGTTGGCATAAATCATCATAATATTGATCAATGCAATGCACTATCACCTGGGCATTCATGTTGTATAACAGATCAATGTAATGTCAGTAGACAAGCACTCAGTATTTCAGCACATATGTATAATCTCAGGCCTTACTGACAAATCGCGTCAGTTAAGAACCAATGTTTACTCATGGTTCCCTGTAAGAACCTCGTCTAAGTCTTTCAGGCCGAAAATTCAGTAAATGAATTTATGAATACAATGTCAAACCACCAGTAGTGGGTTTTCATATAATAGTATGCAGATCTCGATATCATCGTCTGATATTAAGGACATTCCTGTTCTCGATCGATGATTTTATAAGATTGAAACTTGGAGTCCAAAGATGGCTCCATCTTTGACTTTCACTCACAACAAAGATAATGACGAAGCATGATCATAGGCTCTGTTCCTTTCATAAATATATGTGAATTAGACTCTGCATATCCTGTTCAATCATGTTGCGACATAAAATGTATATATATATATATATATATATATATATATATATATATATATATATATATATATATATATATAACTGCAAGCAAATATGTCGTCTTAACATCGCTAATCAAACGCCTGTGCAGACGATAGCATGTCGACCTAGCTGAATATGACGAAAGATTCAATATGTCTGTTTTACCTTATTTCTCAGGAAAAACACAACAGCCAATAACGCGAATAACGCACGCCATTCCCTGGCGTCAAGAATCAACACTGGGGAAGAATCTCTGATAATTCAATCATAGAGATAAACAATCTCCTTTCCCCAAAAGGAATCACAGAGCTCAAGACAAATCTTCAGACCGCTTTCATCTCGGTCCAACAGGGCGGAACCTTCTCACCTCCCTTCTTAGCGACACATCCGCCGAACAACCTATGACCCCAAGTTCGACACCAAAGATATAGTTCGACTTAGACATACAAAGATATTAAGATAAAAGACATACTCGTCCTACCTAGACAAGAACTACACATAGATTCGGGTCATAGATATACTGAAGCAAGAACAATCTATTTCTAACCAAACAAAGAATAGATCGCTATAAACCTAGCCATTCGATATTCAGCAAAGATACAAGGACCGATAACTCACAAAATGAATACACATCGCCTAATCTGAGTTCTGTCCCTCTAGACTAAAAATTGTGAATTCAAAGATAAACATATTTTTATCAGACAAATAAATACATTTTTCATTTGTATGCGTAATCTGTGCGATACACAAAAGAATATGTGCGCAACAAAAGGCATAGCATAACGTATACGGTATAAGATGGCGGCAGTTGCTAGTCTTAAGGAGACAAGTATGATTGGTCTATACCGCAGAAATAATGTAAACTGAGTACACCTGACCAATAGGGTACTGCAGTATAGGAGAAGATGAGTAAGAGAGAGATAAGAGGTAGAGTGGAAGTTATGGTAGTATGGGCAAAATGATAGAAAAAACCGAGGTGACGACGGCAGGAATAATGAAGATAGAGATAAGGAGAAGCCGTAGAGTTAGACGGCAGTATTATGGAGAAATATGGAGATTGAAATTTTGAGGAGCCGTAGAGCATGACGGTAGAAATATAGAGAAATATGAAGTATGGAGAAATAAATGGAGATAAACAGAATTATAATTGAGAAGTTGGAGAACACAGTTCCAGACAGGGAACGAGAGGTAGAGGAGATAAGGGTGAGAAGGAGAGAAGTAGAAAATTGTTGCAGGAGTATAGTTGTGGGGAAACTAGATGCAATCAGTTTACACTGAACATATTAAGAAGCTGAATAGATCTGAATGATAGACTACTGCAGTAGACAGAATAATTAAGACTCGAGTTTAGAGAGGTCAGAGTAGAGGCCATGGGAGATGGACGAAATAATTAAGACTCGAGTGTAGAGAGGTCAGAATAGAGGCCATGGAAGATGGACGATAATAGTAGAGAAAGAAAAGACATGGGAAATCAGAAGAGATGAGGAGTAGAGGAAAATGGTGAAGACAAGCCATGAGGAAAATGGAATATGGGAGAATTGAGAAGCTTAGAGAATAGGAATAATTAAGAAGCCAGGGTGACGGTGGAAAAAAAGTTGGAGATCGGAGAAGTCATAGAGGGATGACAGACAAGAGTATTTAGGGATACTGTTCCAGATGGAACGAATACAGTGGATAAGGGAGGAGGAGATGGTAGAGATAATGAAGAGGAGGAAATGGTAGAGATAATGAAGTTTGCGAAACCATAGAGAAATAACAGAGATACATGGAGAGTACACATAAGTATGTTGGGAGAAGCCATGTGTAAATGGCAGAGATATAGAGAAAGGTTCTAGAAGAAAAAAAAATATAACGAACATGTAATGGAGGAATTATAAGGGAGACGACAAGAGGTGAATGTGAGTTCTGGATTAAACAAATATAGTAAGATAAGTTTTACCAAAAAAGGGCAGAATGTTATGAGGAACAGAAGAATAGGACAGATGAGTGCACAGTCACGTGAAGATAAAGAAATAGAAAGAAGATTAAAGAGTTAGGAATAGATAGACGATACGGAAAAGCTAGTAGTTTGTATTAGGGGATAGTAATAATAAAGAATCTGTGACACCATGATTAGGTTTAGAAGCCATCTGAAATATTGTTTATAAGCTGACGTGCTCAGTCAGTGAAGTCAGATGATTTATATGTGATGCGTGATGCCATATGATGATGGATGGTATCCGCATGTCTGGTTTTGTGTAGTGTGCAGATGTGTTCAGTCAAAACAATGTTCATACAAAAATCACAGGGCAATCCACATAGGACGTCAGTAAACTCACGACGTATAAAGTCAATGATTCTTGAAACAGCCGTTGACGTTTTTCTTCATTATTTATTGTGGACGCCACAGTGACAAAATGGTTACGCGAATATGTAGGCACATCAAACAGTCATTATCACAGCAACAATCAATACAGCAATAGACGGTAGACAGCATTACAATGATGAGTCAGATGCATGTTATATTTCATAGTGCTGTAAATGTAGTCAGGTGAAAAACTCCATCCTTTTCTATAACAGCCAGGAGATAACCAGATGTATGAGATCAGTTCACTCTCCTTAGTTTGACTTCAGCAAGACAGACACGTCTGCCGAAGTATAAATAATGTCCTCAAAAATATCCTCTAGATAATAAAGGTTTTCCAAACCTAGTTCATTTAACAAAGTAGCAAGTAATGGTCCTTGGTACATGCATCAACCGATGCAGTACAATACAGCGACATGTGAGCTGGGAAAACATCTCGTGACGACGACTTTCGAAGACAGGCTATGAATCGAAATCGCTCACGACCCAAAATCGATAGAGTTAATGAAAAAGTCAATTTACCTTGCTTTCATGAAATACACAGAAATATCACGCCTCCCGACATGTGGGAAACACTAGAGGTATTATCTCGAATAAACGAAATATCCATTAAGAGGACTACACATCCCTGACAGAACAAAAAATAGCGGAGATCCCCTCTTCAACGAGGCATCTCTTTCGCCATTCCAAATCGCTCACTCCACTAGTGGTGGGCGGAAACCGATCGACCAAAAAGCAAGACAAGTCATGCGCAGTCCAGCGCAAAAAGACCACAGCTCAAAACTTAACTGCATTCGATACCAACGCGAGAAGACAAATGCTTACCGAGAAAAGTGACTATAAATTTCAAGCAGTTGTTGCCCTTGCGTTATAAAATAGATATTGAAATAAAACGATGTTGCGAGAATTTATCACGCAACATATCACCACCTCCTCCCGATAAAAAAAAATGTGGAACATATTTTTTTTTTTAAATATCAAAGAGCATGCGATAAGCGGCTCAAAACGCACGAATTATGCGCTGATAATTAATTAAATTGCCAAACAATAGGCTAATTATAGAGTGTCTGGTGAGGATATACCTCAACAGAAAAATAAATATGTCTCAAAAAATATTCACATCGGGGAGGTGTCACCAACACACATCACGTTAGCATGTAAACACAATATACGTATGCAAGTTACTATAATCATCATTAAACAGCATACTCTAATATTGTCTTTAAAAATGGATGTACAAATCTGATAGGAAAATTTAAATAGTACATTCTTTGACATGTAATGACATAAGTACATAGTAAAGTTAAACTACATGACGATCCAGGACATATGCTCTGGTATTCCGAGGGTAAGTACACAATCTAGAACTCGTCATGCTTGATACTAGTAAGGTAAGTCCTCAGCTCAACAATGACATTCTGAGAAAGTACAAGCAATATAATGCTAATTAATAACTAATATGCTTCATAAGGTACAATACATTATTAATAATTGTGGCTGTTTAGTAAACTAACGGCCCTTATATTAACTACTCAGTCCTCCTCTATCATCTTAAAAAACGAACAGAAGAAGATGACAACAAAGCACGATAGTGTGTACATATAAAGTAAGTACAGATGTGCTAATCTATTGTAGAAATATAGGTGTGTTATGACTCTGTAATATATGGAAATATAGGACAGAAGTATTAGTTGGAGTCATGTGGGCATCTAGACAAAATGTCAGCCATCACATTATCCGCACCACGGATAGCTCGTACCGTGAAGTGAAAAGGTTGAAGAGCTATAGCATATCGAGTGGATCTCGAACTCTTCAAATTCTTAGTCTGAATAGCTGTAAGAGCTTTCTGATCAGTCTCTAGAATGAAATGTGCGCCCAGGAGGAATCTTTGTAGCTTTAGAATTGACCAAACCATCGCTAACAACTCACGGTCTAAAACCGAGTAGTTCCTCTCTGCCGCATTTAGTTTTCTAGAAATGTACATAACAGGATGCAGAGTATTTGCATATTCTTGCATCAGTGCTGCTCCAATCCCAGTGGATGAAGCATCACTCCGAAGAACAAAAGTCCTATCAAGAGTAGGTAATCTTAAGATGGGAGGAGAAGAAAATATATTCTTGATTTGGTCTAGTGAAGATTGGCATTCTTCAGACCAACGGACCAGATTAGGCGAACCTTTCTTCAACAATGTTGAGAGAGGTGCCATGATCGAAGATAAATTTGGAATAAATCTCCCATAAAATTGAATTAAACCTAAGAGACTCCTAACTTGTTTCTTCGTTTTAGGAACAGAGATGTTCAGTATTTTGGAAGTATTGTGGTCTTCTGTCTTCAAGAGACCATGACCAACACGATGACCCAGGAAAGAGATTTCACCAAAACCAACAAAAGCTTTAGAAGGTTTTGCTGTCAAATTATTCTCACGTAGAGTGGACAGTAAGTCATATAACCCTAAATAGTGATCTTCCCAGGTATCACTGAAGAGACAGATGTCATCTAAGTATGCGATGACATCCGAACGATGTGACAGAATTCGACGCATCATGCGAACGAAAGTGGCAGGGGCGTTCATGAGACCAAAAGGCATAACATTCCATTGAAATAGACCCCTAGGTGTAGAAAAAGCAGTAAGAGGTTTGGCATGCTCTGCTAAAGGCACTTGCCAATAACCTTTAGACAAGTCAAGTTTAGTGAAGAATCTAGAATTAGAAAGTCTAATCAGTAGATCTTCTAACAAAGGCATCGGTTCAGCGTCGAACTTTGTGACCTGATTCAATTTGCGATAATCAACGCAAATTCGTATGTTCTTATCCTTCTTCCGGACAATAACCATGGAAGAAGAATATGGTGAAGTCGATGGTTCAATTATATTTAATTGAATCATTTCATCCAATTCCTTTTCCACTTGCGACTGAAAGTGTATAGGAATAGGATACGGCCTAACCCTAATTGGATTATTGTCGGTAAGAATTATGTCATGTTCTATGACATCTGTGTGTCCAGGAATGTCAGTGAGAACATCCTGAAATGTTTGTAACATCGACGAGACTTGTCGATGTTCGTCACCAGAAAGATTAGGAGAAACAGAAACGTTTTTCCAAGATTCCGTGGAATGTAATGGAACCACTGGAAGGGGAAGGTTGACATCAGAGAAGGTAGCTTCCTCATCCTGAATGACAGACAGGGATGAATAATGACCGTGAGGTGCAGGAGCATCATCCGTTGCCTGGAAAATAGGCAGCAAATAGTCCGGACGTTCGTGAAATTCCGAAAGCATGTTTATGTGGAAAGTTTTATGCTTTCCATCAATATCGACCACATAGTCAACATCGGAAATCCGAGAGACTATTGCATACGGACCTTTCCATGCAATAAGAAGTCTATTTTCCCTACTGGGGAGTAGGACGAATGCTTTGTCACCTGGACAAAGTTGTCGTAGACATCTATTCTTGTTAGCAAACTGCCTTGCCTTCTCTTTAGCAATTTCTGATGAAGCAGTTGCTAGCTTACATGCCTCAATGATCTTTTGTCTAAGAGCAATGACATACTCATATGAGGATTGAGTTTCATCGCTAATATCATCGGCAGTGATGAGATCGTGTAATAAAGACATAGGGCCGCGTGGACGCGCGCCAAAGACAAGTTCGAAGGGAGAAAATCCTGTGTGTTCATTAGGGACTTCTCTATAGGCAAAGAGAGCCGCGGGTAAAACCCTGTCCCAATCTTGAGGATGATCTTCAGTTATCTTACCAAGCAAAGTCTTGAGCGTTCTATTCAGACGCTCAACTAACCCATTAGACATAGGATGGTAGATACTACTGAGAGATCGTTCAATATGTAAGGTAGACATTACCTGTGACATAGTGTCAGATATGAGTTGAGTGCCATGGTCTGACAATATTTCTCTGGGGAACCCCAAGCGAGAAAATATCAACCAAAGAGCATCTGCGATATCTGTAGTAGATATGCTCTTAAGAGGAATAGCCTCTGGCCAACGTGTGCACATATCGACACATGTAAGGATAAACTGATGTCCTCTGGCCGACTTGACCTTAAAAGGGCCAATAATATCTATGGCCATTTTCTGAAACGGCCGAATAGGAATGTCAGCAGCCTGGATAGGCGCAGCATGTCGTGGTCCTCTAGATTTGACCTCCTGACATACCTTGCATGATCGGCAGTAAATACGAATGTCCTTATTGACAAAAGGCCAAAAGAAAGCCGCAAGGACTCTCGACTTCGTACGGGCAAAACCCATATGTCCAGCACATTGCGAGTCATGAGCATGTTGTAATATTTGCACTCTCATGCTCTTGGGAACAAGAATTTGCGAATGTGCCGACGTAGTCGAATCTTGTACCATACGTACAAGTACGCCGTTTCTCATTGTAATCCAAGATTTTCTATTTGTATCCTGATTCGGATCACCTTTCTTCGCAAGAACGAAGAATTTTTTTAAAGAAGGATCTTCTTCTTGCAATTTTATGAAAGAGTCACGAGTGATTACTAAGTGACTATCTTGGCTATCAACTTCATTATCACTATTCAGTGAAGTTTCGGGTGTTTGTAGAGCTTGTGCTCTTGTAACTACTGCATTTGTAGCTTGCATGTTATTATCTTCCCAAGCAGCAATCTGCTGTGGGGTACACTCCCTAACTCCGTGAATACGACCAATAATAAGGTCCGCAATAGGATTAGGTAAGAGACAAGCATGCACATCTCCAGTAAAGAAAGGAGTGGCAATGCGAATTACAGCAGTAGGATATTTTTCTAGAGTGCCGCCAAATGTGACACATTTAATAACCCTTCCTGTAGCACAAGATGGATCTACAAGCGATTGTCTAACACCAATAGTGGTGCATCCGGAATCGAAAAGTAGTGAGACCGGAGTATCATTAACAAGACCCTTATGTAGAATTAAAGAACCCCTCCCGTCATGCGCAACAGCAGCAGGAAGAGCGGGAAGTGGGTGACCACAACTCAAAGTAGTTATGGTACCCGGTTCGAATAAAGTACTGCATTGGGGGCATTTGTTTGCTCTCTCAAAGTCAAAAGCAGAACCAGTGACAGCGTCAAAGTTTTTACTATCAACAACATGATTACAGGCTCCCTCAGTTTCCTGTTGTACAGCATTAGCCTGCTGATATCTCTTTTTTTGTGTTGAGATCTACCCCGACTATTATTACCTCTGAAGTTATCAGAGTTATTATTATCTCTGCAGTTATTATTGTCTCTATTGTAATTGTTATCCTGGTTCGAATTCCAGTTTCCACGATTACTATCATGTTCACATTGATGCGAACATCTATTTGTTTGGTTCTGAGGTCTTCGGCAGGAATAACCTCTATTACCATATCCTCTTTTGAAATGCTTATAATTATTAGGGTGATAGTAACGACCACTATCAGGTTGTCTCCAATTCTTCGAAGAAGAATCACCATGAAATTGATTTCCATGATTTTGACAGAAATTACCGCTACTCTTTCTATCAAAATTTTGTTGGGATCTACAAGCAAAGTTTTGACCATACGGAGCTGCCGAAGCAACTGGTAAACCTTCTTTCACCTTAGAGTTACCCATGGTTATGTGTGGGTGCGCAGTTACGTATTGGCAACAGAAATCTTCCATTTCTTTTATTGTTTTAGGTTTACGTTCATGAAGGAAAGCAAGGAAAGACTCATTGACAGACGACATGACTTTGTCTCTAAGTATTAAGTCCATAAGTCCTTCATAAGTTTTTTCCGTCTTAGATAGTTCAACCCATCGTGAGAAAGTAATGCGTATTCTTGCAATAAACTCGGAGAATTCAACTCCATTTTCAGGTAACATGTTTTTAAATTGTAGACGATAGCCGTCTTCGTTAAGCTGATATTTCTTTAACAAAGCGGCCCTGACAACCTCATAATTGTTCTTGTCAGGTTCATCCACCATATTTAATATACTTAGAGCTTTACCTGTCAGTATCCCTGATAACTGATAAACATATTTTGCTTTGTCTATGTTATGAGCTGTACATGCTTGTTCAAATCTGTCCAGATAGAACATTATGTCATCACTGGAAGGACTAAATGTTGGTAACTTAATCTTAAAAGTATCATTATTAGCCTTACCAGAAGATGAACCCTTGTTTGAATCATTACCATTACTCATGCTCGTCAATTTCAATTTTTCCAACTCTAAAGCTAAGACCTTTTCTTCATGTTCCATTTTTGCTTTCTCTTTCCTCTCATCAGACTCTCTCTGTAATCTTCTTTCCTCAGCCTGAGCCTCTTTTTGAAGTCTTTCATTTTCAGCTTCTTTTTCAAGTCTTTTATTCTCAGCTTCTTTTTCAAGTCTTTTATTCTCAGCTTCTAGCTGGAGTTTTCTTTCCTCAGCTTCTGATTCCCTTTTTTGTTTTTCCATTTCCATTTGGAATCTTTTTTCATCCACCTGCATCTGCAGTTTCTTTTGTTCAGCTTCCATATGCAGTTTCTTTTGTTCAGCTTCCATTGCTTTATCATATCGAGCAGTTGCAAATTCTTCTAACTTATCACCAGTCTTCCCAAGCAATTTACCCTGCTCAATAAAGTGCTCAAATGTAGACATGTTGTCTAACATATGAGTCCAAAACCTGAAATAATTAACTAATTTATTTCAAACCTAAGTGTAACAAGTCTTAATTAAGCACTTGTATATTCACATCACATTATATTATCCCAGTCTCTGTGGGAAACAAGTCTCCAATCAAAGAACTTGTATATGAAATATCAACAATCAATTCTTGATCATAAGTGCACTTCTCATTCAATAGTGCACGACACTATTCATCATTCATTTATCATCAGTGTAGTAGTAACAGTGCATTAGCATAGCCCATTAACTAATTACTATAACTGTAAACAATGACTATGTAAACACATGCAGAATGTAAACATTGAAAATGTAAACAATGCAAACAATGTAAACAATAACAATGTAAACAATAACAAAGATCAGCAACAATACAAAAACGTTCGCAGAAATCAACTAAAAATAAAGCAGAAATTAATGAAATATCACAAAAAATGTGACGATATCTGCGATAGAATTAAACAAAATACATGACACCACAGTGTATAAACAAAAATGTTGTATGAAACTAAATTATAGACAAGAGTAGGCTAACAAATACAAACAAATCAAAACAAAACTAAAGAATGCGAAATAATAACGAAAACAATATTAAAACATGTCATCACAGCTAACATAAATAGCAACAGAAGTCGCTTAGCAAATTCCAGTATCGGAAATTTGCAAACCCTACAGAAAACGCTCACAATAGACGACCTCTATGACGTGGCATAATCTAACGGAGACACCACCCAACCGAGAACCCGCTGAAATATAAACATATAAATATACAAATAACATATAGACATATAACATATAGAATGAGATGATACACAGAAGACTCAGCAGAAGTATAAGGGCACAGTTTACATACAAACAGGCCACTTAACTTATAGGCTTCCAATCGTAGAACAGCAGAAAAACGGATGTCAATCAACGTCCTAAAGAGCGAAGCTCCAACGATGATGGCACATCTGAACTGCTTCCACTGCTAACACGATGGTACAAGAGCTTCTGAAATACTGTGTGTTGAGTTGTTTCGGCACTTGACCTTCTAATCCAAAAGTAAGTTGATGGAAATCGGTACTTGGCCTTCTTCAGAAAACAACCCGTTTCAACCGGCACTTGACCTTCTCAAAAACGACAGCACTGGAACCTTGACAGCAGCAACTTGCTTGACTTGCGTAAAAGATAACAGCAGTCCGAGTTATCCGGCAACATGTAACAACGCCGGGTACTGTCAAATTCTTGTTTCCGTCAAAAAGTTGAAATTTTGACTTTTACCGGGCAACGCCGAGTACTTTGAAAATGGTGAAGATGTTGACTGTATTGAAGAATGTTAATTTCTTGAAGGATGCTGATAAATTCTTGTTGAAAATGAAGTGGGTTTGCTGGTACCAGATCAACCCAGCTTATGGCCACCAAATGATGCGTGATGCCATATGATGATGGATGGTATCCGCATGTCTGGTTTTGTGTAGTGTGCAGATGTGTTCAGTCAAAACAATGTTCATACAAAAATAACAGGGCAATCCACATAGGACGTCAGTAAACTCACGACGTATAAAGTCAATGATTCTTGAAACAGCCGTTGACGTTTTTCTTCATTATTTATTGTGGACGCCACAGTGACAAAATGGTTACGCGAATATGTAGGCACATCAAACAGTCATTATCACAGCAACATTCAATACAGCAATAGACGGTAGACAGCATTACAATGATGAGTCAGATGCATGTTATATTTCATAGTGCTGTAAATGTAGTCAGGTGAAAAACTCCATCCTTTTCTATAACAGCCAGGAGATAACCAGATGTATGAGATCAGTTCACTCTCCTTAGTCTGACTTCAGCAAGACAGACACGTCTGCCGAAGTATAAATAATGTCCTCAAAAATATCCTCTAGATAATAAAGGTTTTCCAAACCTAGTTCATTTAACAAAGTAGCAAGTAATGGTCCTTGGAACATGCATCAACCGATGCAGTACAATACAGCGACATGTGAGCTGGGAAAACATCTCGTGACGACGACTTTCGAAGACAGGCTATGAATCGAAATCGCTCACGACCCAAAATCGATAGAGTTAATGAAAAAGTCAATTTACCTTGCTTTCATGAAATACACAGAAATATCACGCCTCCCGACATGTGGGAAACACTAGAGGTATTATCTCGAATAAACGAAATATCCATTAAGAGGACTACACATCCCTGACAGAACAAAAAATAGCGGAGATCCCCTCTTCAACGAGGCATCTCTTTCGCCATTCAAATCGCTCACTCCACTAGTGGTGGGCGGAAACCGATCGACCAAAAAGCAAGACCAGTCATGCGCAGTCCAGCGCAAAAATGACCACAGCTCAAAACTTAACTGCATTCAATACCAACGCGAGAAGACAAATGCTTACCGAGAAAAGTGACTATAAATTTCAAGCAGTTGTTGCCCTTGCGTTATAAAATAGATATTGTAATAAAATGATGTTGCGAGAATTTATCACGCAACAATATGTATGGGCGATGCTGAGGGCTTGGCTACTGACAGTCCATTATAATATTAATCTACATGAGTGCCCATGTAACATAACATTGCAGAACCATTTATCCACTGTACTATGATGTATTATGCCAACCTGTGATTTGTCACTATCTGTGCTGTCGAGTGTGTACGTCCAATTAAACTTTAGAAAAGGTACACAGTCGTTGGTGTCGATGACTTCCAGTCATACATGAGTGTGAGAAAAGAACATTTGTCAACAACACGAACCCTTATCATCATTCGCACATTGTACACTCAATCCATGTCTACACACCACTGCGTAGGTCAAGTTGACATTCCATACACTACAGTGGAGCAAACAACACCATAGAGATCTTATCAACTGATGATGATGATGATGTCTGCTTCCATCCACTTATATCTATCTTTTGGTGGATATCATTAACGGGTATAAAAATCCAACATTATCAACCTTATCACATAGCCGAAACTTGTCGCTGTTCTCTTACTTACTTACTTACTTAGTCGTTCCCCTTCTACCGTGAGGTGTAGAGGTTTGGAAGAGAGAGCGCCAGACCATTCTATCAGCTGTCTTCTTCCTGGCCTGGTTCCATTCTAGTCCTCGGTCCTTCAAAGATTGTCTAATGTTGTCCTCCCAGCGGACTCTGGGTCGTCCTGGAGGTCTGGATCCCTGGCTCTTTGTTTCCCATGCTTGTCGTGGTAGCCGATCTTCTCCCATTCTGCAGACATGGCCAAACCATCTTAGTTGGGACTGTTCTATTTGGGTCTGCAGCGGATGGGATTTTAGGCCTTGACGGATCGTCTGGTTGCGGACCATGTCTCTTCTTGTTACTTCAACCACTTTCCTCAGATACCTCATTTCTGAGGTTTGGATCTGGCTTTTGTGGGTTGTAGTCATTGCCCACGACTCGCATCCATATGTCAAGACTGGGACATAGGTGGAGCGGTATACAGCCATCTTCGTTTTCTTACCAACCTCTTTCTTGCTGAGGAATCCACGATTTATGGCCTGAAAAAGTCTCCCAGCCGCTGCTTTTCGAGTGGCCAACTCTTCTTTGATGCCTCCCTTTCGGTCTATAATAGCTCCGAGATATCTAAAGTGGTCGACCTGCTCCAGGACCTGTTCTCCCAACTTAATCTGATGTTTTCTTTCTTCTCGTGATATCACCATGGATTTTGTTTTAGAGCTGCTTATGACCATCCCTCTCTTCTCCAGCTCTTCCTTCCAGACTTGCAGGTTGGATTGGAGATGTGCCTCTGATTTAGCAATCAGGGCAACATCATCAGCAAATGCCAGCTCCGAAATATAGACCTGTCTCATCTTCCAGTACCCCACTGAATACTTTCTTGTTCTCTCCTTACATGCCTTGATGACATCGTCCATAAGGAGTATGAAGAGGTAAGGTGATAGGATATCACCTTGTCTTACACCAGTGGTGGTCCTGAACTCTTCTGACTTACTAGTTTTGCTTTCCTCATCTCTTCCACCAGCTCCTCTTCCTTCCCATTTATACTTCTTGTGTTCCAAGTTCCATAAGTCGTAGTCCGTAGTCCGTTCCAGTTCGTCGCCTTTAGAATCAGTCCGGTTTTCTCTCTTGTAGTTCGCGTAATCATGATTTAAAGCAAACAGGTGATTGGCCTGTTGTGCCTTTGCATGGTGGAGGGGCTGCCTCCTTACGGCCTCCATGCAGGCCGCCCTCCTCCTTTTTCATCCGGGCTTGGGACCGGCATTGGCGGAGTTGTCGCTGTTCTCCTAAAGACAAATCCGGAGAAACAGTAACGTTTTCCCATGATTCACTAGAATGAAGTGGAATCATCGGAAGCGGAAGATTAACATCCGAAAAACTTGTTTCCTCATCCTGTATTACGGACAGTGATGAGTAATGACCATGTTGGACTGGTGAATCGTCCATTGCCTGGAAAATAGGCTGTAAATAGTCCGGTCGTTCATGGAATTCCGTAAGCATATTGATGTGGAAGGTTTTATGCTTTCCATCAATATCGACAATGTAGTCAACATCGGAAATTTTCGAGATTATATCGTACGGACCTTTCCAAGAAATAAGAAGTCTGTTTTCCCTACAAGGTAGTAAAACAAATGCTTTGTCACCAGGACAAAGTTGTCGTAAGGTTCTTTTCTTATTGGCAAATTGTCTTGCCTTCTGCTTAGCAAATTCAGAAGAAGAAGTTGCCAATTTGCATGCTTCGATAATCTTTTGTCTCAGCGCGATGACATATTCGTAAGAGGATTTTGTGTCATCGGTAATATTATCAGCGGTTATGAGATCATGAAGTAAAGACATAGGGCCGCGCGGTCGCGCACCAAGGCAAGTTCAAAGGGAGAAAATCCTGTATGTTCATTGGGGACCTCTCTGTAAGCGAAGAGGGCCGCGGGTAAAACCATGTCCCAATCTTGAGGATGATCCTCAGTTATCTTCCCTAGCAAGTTTTTGAGTGTTCTATTTAGCCAATCGACCATCCCATTGGACATAGGATGATAGATACTACTCAAAGATCTCTCTATCTGCAGAGTCGACATCACTTGAGACATGGTATCCGATATTAGTTGGGTACCATGGTCTTACAATATTTCTCCGGGGAATCCCAGACGAGAAAATATAAGCCAAAGAGCATCTGCAATGTCAGCAGTAGTAATGCTCTTCGGAGGAATAGCCTCTGGCCAACGTGTGCACATGTCCACACACGTTAAAATAAACTGATGTCCTCTAGTAGATTTGATCTTAAATGGACCAATGATGTCTATCGCCATTTTCTGAAATGGTTGAATAGGAATGTCTGCAGCCTGAATAGGTGCAGCATGGCGTGGACCTTTGGATTTGACTTCTTGACATACTATACAAGATTGACAATAAATCCGTATGTCTTTGTTCACAAAAGGCCAAAAGAAAGCCGCAAAAACTCTTGACTTTGTACGGGAAAAACCCATATGTCCAGCACACTGAGAGTCGTGAGCGTGCTGCAAAATTTTAACTCTCAAATTCTTGGGCACAAGAATCTGAGAATGACTTGACTTGGCGGAGTCTTGCACCATACGTACAAGTACGCCATTCTTCATTGTAATCCAAGATTTACGCTTTGTATCTTTATTCGGATCACCTTTTGTTGCAAGAGTGAAGAATTTCTTTAGAGTCGGATCATCTTCTTGCTGTTTAATAAATGAGTCACGAGAAATTACCAAGGGATCATCCTGGTTATGCACTTCATTATCTTCAATAGATGAAGTTTGAGGCATATTAAGAGCCTGAGCTCTAGTGACTACATCATTAGCAGTTTGCATATTTTGTTTTTCCCAAACGGAAATTTGTTGTGGAGTGCATTCTTTGACTCCGTGAATACGACCGATGATAAGATCAGCGATCGGATTCGGCAGAAGACATGCGTGTACATCTCCTGTAAAGAAAGGAGTAGCAATCCTAATGATAGCAGTAGAGTATTTCTCTAAGGTGCCGCCAAATGTTACACATTTGATTACTTTTCCAGTGGCACGAGAAGGATCTACAAGCGACTGCCTAACACCAATTGTGGTGCATCCAGAATAAAAAAGAACTGAGACTGGATTGTCATTTACTAAACCTCTATGTAAAACAAGAGAACCTCTTCCATCATGCGCGACTGACGCAGGAAGAGCGGGAAGAGGATGGCCACAACTTAAATTGGACACCGTAGTTGGTTCAAATAATGTTTTGCATTGGGGGCACTGAGATGCTCTCCCAAAATCAAAAGCGGAACACGCCATATTATTAGCATCATTATTATCTTTGGTCTGTTTATAGTCTTCATGTGACTCTTGCTGTGCAGAGTTTCCATGATAATATGATTTATGTTTTTTGTATTGTGATCTACCTCGATTATTATTGCCTCTGTAATCATTATTATTTCCTCTATTGTAACCCCTATTTGGGTTTGAGTCATAGTTCTCATGGTTACCATTATCATATTCATTATAATGAGTATCTCTATAATTATGGTCTTGTTGTCTCCATGATGGATGACTTGGATAGCTTCTATAATGACTTCCTCTGCGGAAATTTCTATAATTATGACCACCTCTGTATCGAGGGCTATCAGCTCGTCTCCAGTTCTTCGCAGAAGAACCCTGAAATGATTGGTTTCCTTGGTTTTGATAACTATTATGGTTACCTTTTTTCCCAAACTTGTTTTGTGGTCCCTGAAATTTGTGTGAATAATTAGGGTTGTATGGTGTTGCTGATGCAACTGGCATACTCTCTTTAATCTTAGTGTTGCTAAGAGTTATGTCAGGGTGTGCAGTGACGTATTGGTCACAATATTCTTGCATTTCTTTTAGTGTCTTGGGTTTACGCTCATGTAGGAATTCAAGGAATGGTTTATTAACACTTGACATAATTTTGTCCCTGAGCAACAAGTCCATAAGGGCTTCATATGTCTTTTCTGTTTTGGACAATTCAATCCAACGATTAAATGTAAGACGTGTCCTTGCAATGAATTCTGAGAATTCTACCCCTGATTCAGGTACCATTTTCTTAAACAAAATACGGTAACCTTCCTCAGTTAACTGGTATTTTTTCAATAAAGCTGCTCTAATAACATCATAATTATCCTTGTCAGCCTCTTCAACCAAACTTAAACTAGTTAGAGAATCACCTTTCAAATTTTCTGACAACTGATTAGCATACAGGATTGAACGCTGGTACCTTGACCTTATAAGTAAAGGGTTTACCACTGTTACCACTTGACTGATTAACATTACTCATATTTGTCAATTTCAATTTTTCTAATTCAAATGCTAACAGTTTTTCCTCATGTTCTCTTTTTGCCTTACTCTCCTCGGCTTCTCTGTCTAATCTCTTTTGTTCAGCTTCAGCTTCTCTGTCTAATCTTTTTTGTTCAGCTTCTCTGTCTAATCTCTTTTGTTCAGCTTCACTGTCTAATCTCTTTTGTTCAGCTTCTCTGTCTAATCTCTTTTGTTCAGCTTCACTGTCTAATCTCTTTTGTTCAGCTTCTCTGTCTAATCTCTTTTGTTCAGCTTCAGCTTCTCTTTCTAATCTTTTTTCTTCCATCTGGAATCTTCTTTCCTCCACCTGCATCTGTAAGTTCTTTTGCTCAGTTTCAGCTTTCAGTTTCTCAATTTCTAATTTTTGTGCTTTTTTGTATTGACTGGTAGCATACTCCTCCAACTTATCACCAGTCTTGCCTAGGGATTTCCCTAACTCAATAAAGTATTCCAAGGTAGACATGATGTCTAATAATGATAGCAATCACTTGAAACAATAATGTAACCTATTAAATTCAAAATGAACTTGATTAATTAGCTCACAATCCCAATATCTGTTGTAAACAAGCCTTTAAACAAGGTCTTGTATAATCAACTGTGTACCTTTAGTAACAGCCATTAGTCATCAGTTGATTATTTCTCATAAGTTCACTACACAGCTAGTAGTGTATGATCAAGTATATTTTATAGTATATGTCAACCAATAACATACATAAACAAAAGACAATCAAGAAAAACAATACGAAAACATTTGCAGAAATCAACTAAATTAAGTAGAAAACTAAAGAAACTAATCACAGAACCTGTGACGATAATTGCAAAGGAATAAACAAAACAAATAACGCCACAGTGTATAAATATAAATGGTGTATAAAACTAAATTATAGGACAGGGTAGATCTACCAATACGAACAAATCAAAACAAAACTGAAGAACAGAAAAAATATTACGAAAACAACAATGGGTACAGATCGTCACAGCTAACAGATATTGCAACAGATGTTGCAGCAAATTTCCAACAAAGAAAATTGCTCCCTATAGAACACTAATATAGGACCAATATGACTCGGTATATCCTATACTAGTCACCTCACAAACCACCCACGACATAGACACAACGAGAAACAAATACATGTAATGTGAACATAAATATATAAATTATGTGTATAATAGGATGTGTTGTAAAGAAGGCACAGTTTTACAGTAATGGCACAGTTATTCTAATCAAAATAAATAAACTGCCACTTTATTGAATTACAAATTCTGGCCTTAAATATTAAAGTTCAACACAATAGCAGAACATAAGAAAGTCCATCGATGAAAGTAGGACTTCTGCCTTCACCTGTACTGTACTTGTTACAAAAAAGTTAAATGTATGCTTGCAACCTGATTTGTAATGCTGTGTAATGTCCAACGGTAGTCTGTTGACCTAGTTACAGTGTACGCTGACAGGACAGGTCATGCTGACATCGACTGTAGAGTTGTACTGCCTGTATACATGTGTGTCGTAACAGGCCACAGGAAACGGTCTGGTCTCAGTAGCTGACTTCTCAATCTCTGCTAGGTCAAACCCAGAAAGCTGGCCCACCAGTTGATAAACGCTCTAACCTTCGGTCACCAGTGTTGGTTGTATGGTTACAATCGTATTTGAAGGGGTGTTGTCACAGTGAAGACAAACACAGGTCAACTCGACCTAAGCAGTGGTGTATTGTTTTGGAGTGAGGATACATACAGTACGCGAATGTTGGAAAATGTTCTGAGAGTTGACAATATTGCAATCTCACTCACTCGTGGCATAAAGTGTAAGACGAACTACTGTTTACGTTTTCTTGCATTTAATGGACACACATTTCGACGACACATGAACAGGAAACATCAGACAGGTTGGCATAAATCATCATAATATTGATCAATGCAATGCACTATCACCTGGGCATTCATGTTGTATAACAGATCAATGTAATGTCAGTAGACAAGCACTCAGTATTTCAGCACATATGTATAATCTCAGGCCTTACTGACAAATCGCGTCAGTTAAGAACCAATGTTTACTCATGGTTCCCTGTAAGAACCTCGTCTAAGTCTTTCAGGCCGAAAATTCAGTAAATGAATTTATGAATACAATGTCAAACCACCAGTAGTGGGTTTTCATATAATAGTATGCAGATCTCGATATCATCGTCTGATATTAAGGACATTCCTGTTCTCGATCGATGATTTTATAAGATTGAAACTTGGAGTCCAAAGATGGCTCCATCTTTGACTTTCACTCACAACAAAGATAATGACGAAGCATGATCATAGGCTCTGTTCCTTTCATAAATATATGTAAATTAGACTCTGCATATCCTGTTCAATCATGTTGCGACATAAAATGTATATATATATATATATATATATATATATATATATATATATATATATATATAACTGCAAGCAAATATGTCGTCTTAACATCGCTAATCAAACGCCTGTGCAGACGATAGCATGTCGACCTAGCTGAATATGACGAAAGATTCAATATGTCTGTTTTACCTTATTTCTCAGGAAAAACACAACAGCCAATAACGCGAATAACGCACGCCATTCCCTGGCGTCAAGAATCAACACTGGGGAAGAATCTCTGATAATTCAATCATAGAGATAAACAATCTCCTTTCCCCAAAAGGAATCACAGAGCTCAAGACAAATCTTCAGACCGCTTTCATCTCGGTCCAACAGGGCGGAACCTTCTCACCTCCCTTCTTAGCGACACATCCGCCGAACAACCTATGACCCCAAGTTCGACACCAAAGATATAGTTCGACTTAGACATACAAAGATATTAAGATAAAAGACATACTCGTCCTACCTAGACAAGAACTACACATAGATTCGGGTCATAGATATACTGAAGCAAGAACAATCTATTTCTAACCAAACAAAGAATAGATCGCTATAAACCTAGCCATTCGATATTCAGCAAAGATACAAGGACCGATAACTCACAAAATGAATACACATCGCCTAATCTGAGTTCTGTCCCTCTAGACTAAAAATTGTGAATTCAAAGATAAACATATTTTTATCAGACAAATAAATACATTTTTCATTTGTATGCGTAATCTGTGCGATACACAAAAGAATATGTGCGCAACAAAAGGCATAGCATAACGTATACGGTATAAGATGGCGGCAGTTGCTAGTCTTAAGGAGACAAGTATGATTGGTCTATACCGCAGAAATAATGTAAACTGAGTACACCTGACCAATAGGGTACTGCAGTATAGGAGAAGATGAGTAAGAGAGAGATAAGAGGTAGAGTGGAAGTTATGGTAGTATGGGCAAAATGATAGAAAAAACCGAGGTGACGACGGCAGGAATAATGAAGATAGAGATAAGGAGAAGCCGTAGAGTTAGACGGCAGTATTATGGAGAAATATGGAGATTGAAATTTTGAGGAGCCGTAGAGCATGACGGTAGAAATATAGAGAAATATGAAGTATGGAGAAATAAATGGAGATAAACAGAATTATAATTGAGAAGTTGGAGAACACAGTTCCAGACAGGGAACGAGAGGTAGAGGAGATAAGGGTGAGAAGGAGAGAAGTAGAAAATTGTTGCAGGAGTATAGTTGTGGGGAAACTAGATGCAATCAGTTTACACTGAAAATATTAAGAAGCTGAATAGATCTGAATGATAGACTACTGCAGTAGACAGAATAATTAAGACTCGAGTTTAGAGAGGTCAGAGTAGAGGCCATGGGAGATGGACGAAATAATTAAGACTCGAGTGTAGAGAGGTCAGAATAGAGGCCATGGAAGATGGACGATAATAGTAGAGAAAGAAAAGACATGGGAAATCAGAAGAGATGAGGAGTAGAGGAAAATGGTGAAGACAAGCCATGAGGAAAATGGAATATGGGAGAATTGAGAAGCTTAGAGAATAGGAATAATTAAGAAGCCAGGGTGACGGTGGAAAAAAAGTTGGAGATCGGAGAAGTCATAGAGGGATGACAGACAAGAGTATTTAGGGATACTGTTCCAGATGGAACGAATACAGTGGATAAGGGAGGAGGAGATGGTAGAGATAATGAAAAGGAGGAGATGGTAGAGATAATGAAGTTTGCGAAACCATAGAGAAATAACAGAGATACATGGAGAGTACACATAAGTATGTTGGGAGAAGCCATGTGTAAATGGCAGAGATATAGAGAAAGGTTCTAGAAGAAAAAAAATATAACGAACATGTAATGGAGGAATTATAAGGGAGACGACAAGAGGTGAATGTGAGTTCTGGATTAAACAAATATAGTAAGATAAGTTTTACCAAAAAAGGGCAGAATGTTATGAGGAACAGAAGAATAGGACAGATGAGTGCACAGTCACGTGAAGATAAAGAAATAGAAAGAAGATTAAAGAGTTAGGAATAGATAGACGATACGGAAAAGCTAGTAGTTTGTATTAGGGGATAGTAATAATAAAGAATCTGTGACACCATGATGTTTTAAATGGGTCACAAACGATTGTATATATTATAAATTAAGTGTAACAGGCAGTTACAGTAGTGAAAACGTGTTAACTACAGAAAAAGTAAATAAGAAAGTGAGTATGGGTAGGATGATGTTCGGTAGGTTATGATGGAATGACTTACAATGGTAGACAACTAGATTAGGATATGACAGCTAATGTAAAAACAATGCTGAGCTCAGAAACAAAGAAGGGAATGGTGAGGTTCAGAGTGAAAATGGAGTGTGAAAGATATAATAAATTGTGGATGAAAGAAGTGTACAAGGTATAAATAGGTCACAGTTAGTAGTGATTACAGATTATGTTTTGTGGTCAGCATTATATGATTACAATAGGATGAGGTAGTAAGAAGATGATGAGGAATACATAATGGATTACTCCATGTGAGTAGAATGATGATATATATTTGATTTAAATGTTTATGTATTGCAGTACTAGTCAAGGAAGTAGACATATTAAGATTTAGGGTAGAGGTAGGTGTAGTAATTAAGGGTAGAGAAAAATTTGTCCTCAGGGACAAATCTTTTTTTAGGATAGGGGAGGTAATGTGATAGGAAAGGGAAAGAACTGAGATATGACTAAGTAAGAATAATTTATGAGTAGTAAGACTTAGCTCTGACGTCACTGGAGCACGAGAAATAAGTGGGCTAAGGGAAGAGCAGAGATCACTCTTCAATGGTCGTCAGCTGAGAGCGGGTTAGAAATTAGACTAACCGTAACGACCATCTACCATGTTATGAACAGCTGAAGTGCCATGTTACTTATGGTACTGCTGCAGTGTGCAGAGAAGAGAAGAAGAGAAGAAGACTGATGCAAAATATTTCGAGAACAAATAGTTTTTCATGTCGAGCGGTGTCCAGCAAATAACGCCAGCAGTTCATCCTGGTATGTAAACACTCGCATATTTAACGAGCGTGGATAGACAAAGAAAAGTGTTAGAACTGTAGTCCAGTGTCGGACGTGTAGACAATTTACTAGGAACAGTTTATAGCTAAGAATAAGTTACCAGCACTGGAAGTTTACCCAGACAATACTTCGAAGCTTACTTTAATAGATTGAGAACAGCCCATTAATCAGTGATGTGTAGTAGTGATGGGTGGATAGAATAACAAAGAAGACAGCAGAGATCCTGAGCTAATCAAGAGATATAATAACATTAGTTCCTGACCAGTGCAGTAAATGATGTAGGAGTGTCATCATTGAAGTCTCATATATATATTTATTGATAATCAGGCTCGGAGGTAGCCAATTTGTGAATATGTTCCTTGACAACTAATAAAGAACTTTGGTTGTCAGCTCTGAGTCGTCAAGTCCTTTCAAGTATTATAATTGGCAGATAATTTAATCTCATTCAGCAGTCATAGGAACAAGGTAGGCCACAAAGGTACGGCGCCTACAATTACGGCCTGTGAACATAAGACAATGACATTACGGTCATCATTAAGTTGAGAACATACACAAGGGTCAACATAACAACAATCACACAAGCAAAAGAATCTGGGTAGAGAATCAAATGAAACTATCACAGCCACTCTACAGCGTAACCAACTAAATATATTTCGGCGAATATCTCTACTGTGACATCCCCCCCCCCTCCTTTTGTTAAGAAAGAAAACGAAATCTTCCACCGGAGGAGACACGCCCAACCCCCCTCTGGAGTAAGGGCGAACAAAATGCCGAGATAGCACCTCCTCATGTAGCTAAAGAATGCCAGAGTTGTCCAATACTATTGTCATCCATGCCTTCTCACTCACTAGACTAGATACAAGGAACATGTACAAATCCACACCAGGTACTGGCAGTCGTGAAAAATAACAACGACTGACTAATCCTGGAGTAGTCTAAACACAATGCATGTTACACAAAATCTATATAAATAATTGTCACCAATCAAACAACAAGTCATCGTATCAACAATCATCTCTCATAATATAGCTGTAGGTATAAGATAATAGGATAGATCTACACATTGAGTACAACTTCATAGATATTGCCTTTATGGCAGCATAATAAATATATAGTATACCACAATACATCATCATGAAATACCAATTCTAATAAATATAACCAATTTCTTACATAAATTGTACTAAGTACTCTCTTCAGATGTACCTGTCTCATAGACTATAAATGTCCAACCAACTTCACAACCTGGACAAGACATCTGCTACAATGTTATGTACACCATGCATTGGTAAAATAGTAAAGTTGAATTGCTGTAACAATAATGCCCAGCGTGTCAATTTAGCACTGGTGGATTTAGCGGACTGCAAAAATAGCAGTGGTTTGTTGTATGTTTGGAGGAAAAAATGTGCCCAAAACAGATATCGTGCCAACTTAGACACCGCCCAGATTATCGCAGGAAACTCCCTCTCGATCGTGGAGTATCTGGTTTCTGCTGGCAACAACTTTCGATACACATATATTGTAAAGCATGACGTATAAATTACAGAACAAAGCATAGCAAAGACCCATAAATATTACAAGACCATCATATTCCATAAGTCTCTGATAAATGCACGCCAGGCCTGCCTACAGCGCATTTGCCTCCAGTGTTCTAGCCTACAGTATGCCTGCCCACAGCGCACCTGCCTACAGTGTGCTGCCTACAGCGCACCTGCCTACAGCATACCTGCCCACAGCGCGCTTGTATGGCCTCATGCCACATTAATGCAAAGCACAACAAGCATAATACAACATAACTATGCACTGTTCCGCATTTCATACCCTGTACAAGTCTACAAAATACACATATTCATATCAATATCGAACTGGGGGCGTGGGTCAGAGCAACGCAGGTTCGGTTCGCGTCAACCGAACACCTTACTGAACACGAACCCGAAATCTAACCCTAGCTATTGCTGGACTATTAGCAGATGGTTCTGAAGCAAGGACATATGCTTCTGCCTAACTGCATTACGCGCACCCCAACTATTCGCACAAGTCACCCGCGCCATTTTGGTATTGTCGCGCAACGACAGTACCTCTTCAAATCTAACCGGCGCGACCTCATCAAACACTCGCCTGAGTGTGCGCCAACTAGCACTCAGAAGGACGTTACGCACCCAAACTGTGCGATCACTAGCTTTCGGACCCTCGTATAAGTTCCTACTGCTCCTACTCATGTCACCCATGGCCTTGTGCACTCCCTGTACATTGCCGACGATTAAATCGGCAATCGGATCCTCAAGGACGAACGCGTTCACTTTACCTGTTATGAACGGAGTGTCCACATTAATACATGCCTGGGGGTAAGACTCCACTTTGCCCCCGAACGTGGTGCACTTTACGGTTTTGCCTGTAAGACAGGAGTCGTCGATGCACGATCGACGCACCCCAACTGTGGTGCATCCCGTGTCCCTCAACACGGAGACTGGTTTCCTCTCCACCATGCCTTTGTGGAGATCCACCTTGCCAGTCTCATGGACTGCTGACAGACATGGTGCCGCATGCCCGCATTGAAGCACCAACCTCTCGTTCGTATGGAATAGAGGGCGACACCCTGCACAGTCCTCGCTGTAGATTGTATCTAACACAAACGCGGAGTTCGCGTGTTCTATTGGGGTAGTGCATACGTCAGCACAATGACCCTTGCCACCACAATTGGTACACAGGCGCTCTTTCTTCTTCTTATACTCACGTGTACTTTTACTGGAGCTCTTCGATGACGAAGACCCCGCATCAGAGTCAGAAGATCGACTCTCTGAGGAACCACTCCTCTGCTTGTGATGTTTGGTTTTATATCAAAACCGGTCTTCGTCTCGAGAGTCCTCAAAGCGTACCTGCTTTCGCGTTTGGCGCTCCCCTCTGTCGCTATAACTATCATATTGTCGGTTTAGCCACCTCGGCCGACCATTCCTATGAGATCGAAAATTCTCATAGCTACCTCTACGTGGTTGATAAGGACTGGAGGGCCTCTCATATCTCTGCTCTTGACCCCTGTCTGCCTTGTCTGACTGATTTCGCCAAGGCTGGCGCTGAACTTTGCCGACACTGGCAACTAAGACTTCTGATAGACCCGACTTCTGAACAGGTTTGCCCGGATGGGCCAGGACATAATGGTGCCCCAATTGGGCCATGGACTCAATGTCCTTTGGTTGACGTTCCTGGAAAAACGCCGCCAACTCACTGGAACACGAGGACAAAACTTTGTCCCGTAGCAGCAAATCTAGCAAGCCATTAAGTAGACTGAGCACCTATGGGCATGGCCGGAATGCAGTGATATCGATTCTAATCAATGTCGTACGGAAGGTTAATTGTTTTATTTGGCCCGTCTGAGTATATAGAGTGGATGTCGACAGACACGCGAGAAGGTATAGAAATATATTTTTCACAGGTGGTAGAATTGAGGAAAAAGATCTGTCTCTGGAGTGATTAGGTAATCTCTTCCAGCCTATTCGTACGACTGTACTTTATTGCAAGACACCTTTTATCTCCCTATCACGAATAGATACGTTTCTCTCTCTACACACACACAGCTATGTGACAACAAAGCACACAAATGTGAAAAAAAACTAAGGATAAATGGGTATGGGTCTGACCAACACACAAAGGTAAGTTTCTTTGTAGTTTATTATCATTATAACTCGACAACATAAAAATATCTAATGGAAAAGATCAAAGAGTTATTTACATGCATATAAAATAAAGCAGAAAAAAATGTGCACCCTCCCCGAATGGAGAAAAAGAACCCTAAAATTATTAACCCAAAGGTTGAAGGTTAGCACTCTGTTACAGAATGAACAGTAGGAGTACTCTATGAGACCCAGTAAAATAAACAAACTTTTATACAAATCAGATATATGGATAGTTTTCCCCGCAAACAAGCAGATACTCGCACACTCTTGCAAACAGTGGCCACTCTCACACTCTTACCGAATTGCCTGGTATGGCAGGTCTGTAATATCAATTGGTAACAGAATTACTCCGTGAACATTATTCAATGCACTTAATATTCTGTCACCCCAGTTGTCGCATCTCCAAATTGGCCCCAGTCCATCCCCCGAAATTAGTTCATTAGGTGAACGCCTAATATGGTTGCATCTCCTATAAGTATTATTACAACTTGCTAAAAAAAACTGAGAGAATTCTTGATGGTCACTATTTAGCAGGAAAAAATACTTCCAGTATTGGGAAAACATCTGGTTGCTAGAACTTTGTTCATAGGCTGATGATGGTTCTTCTATCAACCAACTTATGGCTGGAAAAAAAATACATATACCGTCCTGGGTTTGGTAAGTCCAGTTATTAAACATATTTATTGTCCTCCAATACTCTCTGGCGTGTGCCCGTTCACGAATGAAATTGGTGATGCACAGCCAAGAAAAAGGAGAAAATAACAAATAAAAAAAAAATGGAAAAAGAAAAAGACCGCTGGCCGTCCTTGTGATCAAGTTTTCGAAGAAAATAAGAACATTTATATAAAAATATGCTAAACCTATATCTACACACACAGACGGGGATAAGACGATCTCTTCTCCACTTCGTCAGTCCTGATTAAATTTAAACGGCACACGGTGGTTCCTTACTCCTATCAGTTAACAAATTCCACCGGCAGCTGAGTTCAGAAGGGTCTGAGTTATGTTAGCTTGCCCGCCACTGCTCGCCGGCATCAGGGTACTGTGACAGCGCCATCTTGTCATCGCCATTTTGTCTGTCGTTCTCTACCTTTTTACTACAACATAGCGATTTGGCAGCCATTTTAGTGTTACTCAGTCAGGATCTAAAAATAGAACATTAGTCATATCGCTTACTGACAGCAGCCAATCAGAGAAGAGAAGCGTAACGAGCAAACAGGAACGTTTATGTCTCAAATGTGCTCCACGTACCAAAAGTAGGGGTATCATATTTACAAGGCGTATTAATGACTAGAACTAAATACATCACTAGGCCTATAACACGTGGCTGCCATCTTGCGAGGACAGCATACAGCCACGCTAACAACCCAGCTAAGCTGCGTGGTTGTACATTCTATAGTAACCTTACATTATAATACTAAATATTATAGAAAAATAGCTTAGCAAAGCTATTTAAAGCAGTACAGATAACCAATAGAGATTTTACACTGTATAAAGGACTATGAAAATAAGAAAGCTAACCCCAATTAGCTACAGCCGATCTTACTAATAGTTACACCACATTATCAGTCTAACATTACTGAAGAAGCACATGACTTTTATTCTAGTAAGCTGTAACATATTAATAAATTGCAGCACTCACCACACTAAAATAAACTATTTCGGCATCAGCACTGTAGTTAATAACTATAACAATCTAAATCGCGCCACAATTAAGTATTATTCAAACCGACGTGTCGGATTTACATAAGATCATTGAAGGTTTCCTTAACCCCAAACAATATGGAAATACTTAACCATTAATTTCATTTACACAAATGTAATAACCGAATATGTCAGTTCTAGTACCGGCCACGTGTTATATTTCCTGAACATGGACCATCTGCTCCAGTCACGCCATGTCTGAATAAATTTAGATCTGAAACGAACCGCACGCGAAATATAAATAACATTGAATTAAGTATATAATTATTTAAAATACTACGGCACAAAGATGGTGATCCTATATCCTTTCTAACACTATAAGTACTTTAGAATGTTGGAGAATAATATTAAATCTACTCACAAACTTAAGGCATGTTCTTGTTTGAACTAGACTTCAGTATTTCTCAATAGCTTGTTCTCTCTCCGCGACAGGCGATCAGAATGATAAAGAATTTAAAATGACGCGCTAGCCTGGACGCTTCTCTTCTCTGATTGGCTGCTATCCGTAAGCGATATGACTAATGTTCTATTTTTAGGTCCTGACTGAGTAACACTAAAATGGCTGCCAAATCGCTATGTTGTAGTGATAAAGAGCAAAATGAAGCAAACATTAAACAATTAAACGAACAAACAAAACTCCCAGCCAGTGCTCAATTGCTAATTTGAAACAGACAAACAAAGCACCAACTAGTTAAAATCATAATATATAGTTAAATAATGAGAAACACCATGCTCTCACCTGTCAAACTGTCCTTCTTCCACGCTACCTGAAACATTCAACTATCATGCACACACACTCAGCCCATGCATGTCGTCTAATCAGACTAGTATGGTGTGGTGCATGAGGCTGGCAATCTCACCATGTAACACAGATTGCTACCGAAACCACTACTGCGAGAGTACCTGAATGCTTTGTGCGGTCTCCATGCGGAGGCCAGCCACACTGGTGGCCATATGCTCCATAAGGAGTGAGAAGAGACATAATTTGCTCCCAAGTGGACCCACATGCTCTCATAAATTACCCAACACATAACAATAACTAAATAATAATGAAATATGCATAAAATAATATTAAACGATATGTACAACGAATACTCTCATTAATGAGCATAAACCACCACCTCGCAACTGATCCATCTCAATATCCGTCCCTGCACTCTGAAGCATGTCGTATATGCCGACTGATGAGATTGGGAACTCATCATATAAAACACATTGTTACAGAAACAAACCACTGCCATAGTATATAAATGCTTCGTGTAGGCTTCTGTTGGATTCAGCCGCACTGGTGTCGCCCTGCTCCGCAAGGAGCAAACAGGAACGTTTATGTCTCAAATGTGCTCCACGTATCAAAAGTAGGGGTATCATATTTACAAGGCATATTAATGACTAGAACTAAATACATCACTAGGCCTATAACACATGGCTGCCATCTTGCGAGGACAGCATACAGCCACGCTAACAACCCAGCTAAGCTGCGTGGTTGTACATTCTATAGTAACCTTACCTTATAATACTAAATATTATAGAAATAATGGCTTAGCAAAGCTATTTAAAGCAGTACAGATAACCAATAGAGATTTTACACTGTATAAAGGACTATGAAACTAAGAAAGCTAACACGAATTAGCTATAGCCGATCTTACTAATACTTACACCACATTATCAGTCTAACATTAATGAAGATGCACAGGACTTTTATTCTAGTAAGCTGTAACATATTAAGCAAATGTCGAAGGGTATGAATGCTATTAGCTCCTGTAGCGCGCTGTTTGTATACACGACGGATGCCTCAATCCCTGCTAGTCTTACGTGTGATACCCAAATTCCAACAGTCTAAACCTGTTTGATTCATCAACTGCAATATCGTTCTCCAAATAGCAATAATTAATTGTCTTTAATATCTCTCCCTTATCCATATCCAGTGTCCCCACTATGGGTGCTCTCGAAGCTAGTCTGTCAACTCTCTCATTGCTGCGTACCACTGCATGACCAGAACAGTAGATCCACACTAGTTCTTATAGACTCGAGGCTTCTACGGACGTTTTTCATTCATGCCGTAGCCACCCACCCATTTTAGACCTTCCAAAGCATGGACTGAGAGTCTGATACAATAACTGGCCTAGTTGATGGAGATTCATACAGCTACCTCAGGGCTGCAATAGTTGCCTCTACCGCCATTATCATGCTGGACGTTTTTGTTATGTAAACTCCGTTCTGTCCAACGACGACCTTGCCCTTTACTCCAGCCGAGAAGCCCCATCCTGACTTCTCACCACGGATTACAGACCCATTGGTGTACACAGTGGCATAATTATTCCCGGCATGCCCATTTATCAATTGATTAATTTCTAGTTCTGCTCTCTCATTGCCGTAAGCTCTGCTCTCTCTGCCAAGGCTGATTATGACTTGCTGACTACGTCAGGGATAAACGAATCAAATCAGAAGGGAAAGAAAATTAGAACTAATTAAAATACATCAAAAATAAATACAAATGATACAGCTCATAGATTAACGTGGATGGGTTTCGCTGCGATGTGCATGTACAAATGATACAGCTCATAGATTAACGTGGATGGGTTTCGCTGCCATGTACACATGATACAGCTCATAGATTAACGTGGCTGGTTTCGCTGCCATGTACATGTACAAATGATACAGCTCATAGATTAACGTGGATGGGTTTCGCTTCCATGTACATGTACAAATGATACAGCTCATAGATTAACGTGGATGGGTTTCGCTGCCATGTACATGTAACAATTTATTTCAACTGAGCTTATCATCATTGACCTTTGTGTTTCTCATGGAGCTTGGAACCACCCCTGTAGCTGGTTCCTTGCCAGGAAGCATACACCAAGCATGCTCTTCCAGCTGTTGTCCCGGTAGCAATGTGTTTTACATTATGAGGTTGCTAGCCTATCTACAACCTCATATATGTCATCTTGTAGTATTACCTGAGGGTGCAGTTGACCTGTTATTTCAACTGAGCTTAATGAAGTCTGTAGAACTGCAAGACTGGCCATTTTGTTTTAGTACAGTAAACGGTATTATTCTAAGAATGCTAAAAAAAAAAGTAAAAAATTAGTTCAGTTTCTAAGACGAAGAAGATTAGTGTAAACAATGTCTTGATAAACACGACACAAAGTAGATATGACCAACGTCATGACAATTATCCAACAGATATTATTAACATAGCATAAAATTGGAGCTCAGTGGTACTGAAATATTTCAGAAGGAGAACACACGATACCTGTAACACCAAGCATGGATTTTTGCATCTTTATTGGAAACATTTATTGAGACATTTGTAGTTAAAATTCTGGAAAAAATAATACACTTAGGTAAAAACGTAAAACTTAATCTGTGTCACTCGTAAATGATATGTTTGTTCAAAACCTCAGCTTAGATTGCCATTAGTCTAGTCAAGTGATGATTGTCTGTGATTACCCCTACCGTTATACAAGCAATTACGTCTTAACGTGGTCTCCAGCGACACTTTTCCCATAATTTTGATTAAATAGCGCATTGCTGGAATAATCCATAATATGAATAATAATCATCATCGTGCGTGACTGTACTTCTGTAATTTTGCAGAGAGGGCTATTATAGGAAATCGAAATCTAATCTAAGAAAGAGAGATGAATAGAAACCGGGGAGGGGGGTGTACCGCTACAAACTCGAGGATGCGGAGAGGGTCTTGATATTATGAATGTTTAATGTCATTCAAACTACTTGAATGTAAGTGGTCCTTATTCTTGTTTGAGGTGTATTTCAGTTATCATGTTATATTATCAATAATCATGTTTTTTACCACTCACATATGTCAGACATCACTGAATATTTGTTATGCCTCTAAATGATGTTTGACCTACACCTTCGCTTTATACTTAGTTTTTTAACATTTAAATTACAATAATTATTGTAGAAAATTGTGATTTTTGCTTAGCCGCATTACAAGGTTAGAACACATTACGAAAATATGAGAACACTTACATTTTTCTTCACTGTTAACTGGACTATTGACTAATTGCTGTCACAAATGCAGTGCTTCGATGCCTAAGACCAAACAAATCAAATTTACGAAACTGAAGTGCAGAACAATTTTATGTAGTGTATAACAAAGTACTAAATTGTAACTAACGATTTACAAGCTAAAATTCGTTCGCTGCAACAAGGAAACTAAACATTGATTATATATAACGAATCATATATATCTTACAAAAGTATATATTAAAGTAATATTATTGTTAATGAAATAAAGTAACCAGATTTGCATCTCCAATTATTTTAATCCAGACAGTCTATAAGATGTATCAAACCTCATTGTAAATAAAAGCAATTGTTGGAGTTAAACTGAGGTTGATTACATCATAACATCATACAAATTATATAGTCGCCATAGGTCATTGCAAAAATTGATTTAGGAATTTATGCCTTAAAAAGAAACCTGTTTTCACAAATACACCCAACAAAATTAAAATTACATGTTTTCAAAGGCAGATTAAAAAGTAGTTCGACTGCATTATGATATAGGCGATGGCAAAGACAAATAATTCTGTTTTGGTAGTTGAAGTTTCCAAGAACTGTGCTGTGTACGAGACATTTTTTAGCTTGGTCAGTAACGAAGTACGAGAGATCTTTCAGTGGGTCTTCTACGCAGTGGTGTCAGAGATCATAGATATTTTTGGGACCGTGACTAATATAATTAACATTGTTTGTTTTGTGAAACAAGGATTCAAGGATGCGGTCAACATTAGTTTGTTGGGTAAAGATAACTTCTATTGTGTGTAAAATGCGTGTGAGAAAATATTGATTTTATTAATTTAGCAATGTTTCTTCTTTCTTTTCACTAATAAATAACGACAAAATAACTACTTGAATTATCAAACACAGAATGGACCCACATATATACAGATGGCTCGGCAACAAAAACTAAAAAAAAAATGGATGTTGAGGTGTATACACAATTAAAAAATAGACAGGAAATACATATCTCAATGGCCACTGGAAAATTCTCAAACAACTTTAAATGAAAAGCAGAAGCACTAAAAACGGCTACAATTATCATCATGATTTTGCTAGCGACAAGATAGTTCTCCTCACAGACTCACAATCAATCAACCCAGCTCTCAGGAACAATAATAGCAACGAGACAGTCTGGTAGAAACACTAATGAAAACCTGCTATGAATACAAAAAAGTGAAAGTACAGTGGATCCCTGCCCACTGAAAAATATATGGAAATGAGAAGACAGATATACTTGTCAAAGAAGGAGGAAGGAAAATCCAAGCAGAAGACAAGGCTACATATGAAAAGATAAAAGCAATAATCAGAAATAACAAGAGAGAATATGGCATAAGGCACATCCCAGAATCCGATACTGCAGAATCATACGATACATTACCACGAAGAGACTAGGTGATAATGTTTCGACTAAGAACCGGCAATTGGAGATTGAAATACTCGTACCATTTGTAGAACAAATTGAAAATCGGACAGACAGATATGAACCTGTGTGGGGTGGGGGGAGGGTACGAACAGACATTAGAACACGTACACCAAAACTGTCAACTCCACCAGAGGAACGGGGTGGCAGCATGATCTTCTCCAACACAGTTGAAGGAGAAACTGTATGGGGACGAGAGAAGCCTGAGACGGACTGTCAGTTGAAGTAGAAACTGTATGGTGACGAGAGAAGCCTGAGACGGACTGCCAGTTGAAGGAGAAACTGTATGGTGACGAGAGAAGCCTGAGACGGACTGTCAGTTGAAGGAGAAACTGTATGGTGACTAGAGAAGCCTGAGACGGACTGTCAGTTGAAGGAGAAACTGTATGGTGACTAGAGAAGCCTGAGACGGACTGTCAGTTGAAAGAGAAACTGTATGGTGACTAGAGAAGCCTGAGACGGACTGTCAGTTGAAGGAGAAACTGTATGGTGACTAGAGAAGTCTGAGACGGACTGTCAGTTGCAGGAGAAACTGTATGGTGACTAGAGAACCTGAGACGGACTGCCAGTTGAAGGAGAAACTGTATGGTGACGAGAGAAGCCTGAGACGGACTGCCAGTTGAAGGAGAAACTGTATGGTGACTAGAGAAGCCTGAGACGGACTGCCATTTGAAAAAGAAACTGTATGATGACTATAGAAGCCTGAGACGGACTGCCAGTTGAAGGAGAAACTGTATGGTGACTACAGAAGCCTGAGACGGACTGTCAGTTGAAGGAGAAACTGTATGGTGACTAGAGAAGCCTGAGACGGACTGCCAGTTGAAGGAGAAACTGTATGGTGACGAGAGAAGTCTGAGACGGACTGCCAGTTGAAGGAGAAAATGTATGGTGACGAGAGAAGCCTGAGACGGACTGCCAGTTGAAGGAGAAACTGTATGGTGACGAGAGAAGCCTGAGACGGACTGTCAGTTGAAAGAGAAACTGTATGGTGACTAGAGAAGCCTGAGACGGACTGCCATTTGAAGGAGAAACTGTATGATGACTAGAGAAGCCTGAGACGGACTGCCAGTTGAAGGAGAAACTGTATGGTGACTAGAGAAGCCTGAGACGGACTGCCAGTTGAAGAAGAAACTGTATGGTGACGAGAGAAGCCTGAGACGGACGGCCAGTTGAAGGAGAAACTGTATGGTGACTAGAGAAGCCTGAGACGGACTGCCAGTTGAAGAAGAAACTGTATGGTGACTAGAGAAGCCTGAGACGGACTGCCAGTTGAAGGAGAAACTGTATGGTGACGAGAGAAGCCTGAGACGGACGGCCAGTTGATGGAGAAACTGTATGGTGACGAGAGAAGCCTGAGACAGACTGCCAGTTGAAGGAGAAACTGTATGGTGACGAGAGAAGCCTGAGACAGACTGCCAGTTGAAGGAGAAACTGTATGGTGACGAGAGAAGCCTGAGACAGACTGCCAGTTGAAGGAGAAACTTATGGTGTCGAGAGAAGCCTGAGACAGACTGCCAGTTGAAGGAGAAACTGTATGGTGACGAGAGAAGCCTGAGACAGACTGCCAGTTGAAGGAGAAACTGTATGGTGACGAGAGAAGCCTGAGACAGACTGCCAGTTGAAGGAGAAACTGTATGGTGTCGAGAGAAGCCTGAGACGGACTGCCAGTTGAAGGAGAAACTGTATGGTGACTAGAGAAGTCTGAGACGGACTGCCAGTTGAAGGAGAAACTGTATGGTGACGAGAGAAGCCTGAGACGGACTGTCAGTTGAAGGAGAAACTGTATGGTGACGAGAGAAGCCTGAGACGGACTGCCAGTTGAAGGAGAAACTGTATGGTGACGAGAGAAGTCTGAGACGGACTGCCAGTTGAAGGAGAAACTGTATGGTGACGAGAGAAGCCTGAGACGGACTGTCAGTTGAAGGAGAAACTGTATGGTGACGAGAGAAGTCTGAGACGGACTGCCAGTTGAAGGAGAAACTGTATGGTGACGAGAGAAGTCTGAGACGGACTGCCAGTTGAAGGAGAAACTGTATGGTGACGAGAGAAGCCTGAGACGGACTGTCAGTTGAAGGAGAAACTGTATGGTGACGAGAGAAGTCTGAGACGGACTGCCAGTTGAAGGAGAAACTGTATGGTGACGAGAGAAGCCTGAGACGGACTGCCAGTTGAAGGAGAAACTGTATGGTGACGAGAGAAGTCTGAGACGGACTGCCAGTTGAAGGAGAAACTGTATGGTGACGAGAGAAGTCTGAGACGGACTGCCAGTTGAAGGAGAAACTGTATGGTGACGAGAGAAGTCTGAGACGGACGGCCAGTTGAAGGAGAAACTGTATGGTGACGAGAGAAGTCTGAGACGGACTGCCAGTTGAAGGAGAAACTGTATGGTGACGAGAGAAGCCTGAGACAGACTGCCAGTTGAAGGAGAAACTATATGGTGACGAGAGAAGCCTGAGACAGACTGCCAGTTGAGGGAGAAGCTGTATGGTGACGAGAGAAGCCTGAGAGACGGACTGCCAGTTGAAGGAGAAACTGTATGGTGACGAGAGAAGCCTGAGACAGACTGCCAGTTGAGGGAGAAACTGTATGATGACTAGAGAAGCCTGAGACAGACTGCCAGTTGAAGGAGAAACTGTATGATGACTAGAGAAGCCTGAGACGGACTCCAGCTTTAGAAGAGAGATAGATGTGGTTATTTGAGAGCGGACGAAAAAAAAATGAGAAGCATTCTTGTTACCTTTTAAACCTCTTGTTACAGTTTAAATAAATAATGAAGGAAACCTGAGTCCTGTGGATAGTAAATAAATAAATAAAAGTAATTAACAGGTACTCGTTGGACATAAAGGATGACACTAGACAACAGACAAGAAAATATAAGTGATAGGCTTACCGGGAATCGAACCTAGGACCAACAAGTAGATGGAAACAGTAATACATTTTCCACCAAATTCGCGAACTTTCACGGTGTGATTTCAGTAAGTAGCATGTTTCCGGTGGAAGCCGCATAGATTATTTTCTGGCAGTCACTATCCTTCTTCATCCATTGTTTCGGCTCTACGACGTATTGGTATACTGGTGTGAGACTGACGTCCACTATATCGCCTGTATGTTTTCTCAACAAAGCTTCCGTGGGTCCTTTAATAGATGTCCTAAGATGAGAAGTTGCAGAAGAATAATAATGTGTGTACGTATTAATTCAATCACTCTGATTTCTGCTGTGTGTGTTTCCATATGTTGAAGATGAGTCCCGTCGAATCTATCAAACTGTTATTTACTTTCAGGGTGGTAGGGAAAATGTGTATCAGTGCTTAGCCTAAAACGTCGTGAACACTTTCTTGCGGACAGAAGGATTGTATCGACCCTGATGAAAGAATCCGACGTGAGGATGTAGCTGAGTTTTTATTCTTCATTGTAAGTGGTCCAACAATATCGACAGTCAATAGGTCAGATGAAGTTCCCAGGATGTACACCTCTTGATGAGCAGTTGGAGCTAGCCAGTGCTTTGGAGCTATCTTTTTTCTTCTTCTTCCTCGTTCGCCCTGAAAAGGACTGTGGTTGCGTTGTGTCTGTTTACACCGTAGCTGTGATATCTGCACCTTTCGGTCGACACATCCGACTTCTGCACGGCATTTATTGGGACCGGGTTTGCCTTCCCTCTTCGATCCGTACTCGCTCAGCCAGACTGCACTGCTGCAGACTGTTTCCAGGACCACCACGTGGAGGTGGAGTACGGTCTTGACCAGCTCTGGTTCGCTGATCCTGATGCAAGCAGTCAAGCTATGGGTCGCTGACTGCATTCTCTATTGCTGCATCTTTGGGTCCCGAGCTATCTTTTGACATTGTGGACACATTTGGATCTAGCGCTGTATGAAGGTGTTGATTTCTTACCAACAATACTGACAGAAGATATGCTGCATTTTGACGTTTAAACTCATATGGCTACTAAATGGAACAGCATGGTCCACATCTAAGACTTGTGTCTTTAAAGATGAGGAAGCCACGAACTGTCCGTGTTCCTAGGCTTGGTTATAGCTTTCCAATATATGTATGTCCACTCATCACGTAGAAATCCCCTACATGCGGAGGTACAGGAGCTTCTTATGACAAGGCACTGATGAACTGTCTCCCTTTGGGTGCTCTTCAATTGTTTCTATATGGTCTTGGCGGACATGTTCGGGTCTTAGTCATGTTTCTATTAATCTCTTGTCTGGACTTGCGCCATAACCAGAAGTTCAACAGGATGTCCTGAAAATGCATGTCTGCACACCAGAGTGAGTGAGTAGATTGGGTCTTCTAACACAGCTACGCTGATTTTGCCCTACACATAACGTGACACTACTTGGATTTGGCGCGACAGGCAAGGTCACAGTTTCTGCTTTCAAAGTGGGACCTTGAATGTTCACTGTTACCCCTGTTAGTTGCTTCGGTCTGACTAAGGATGGGCCGACGATTTCATCAAAACCAAGGCATATGTCAGAAGCGCACGTTACCTCGCGACAATTTACTATTACAGTTTCATTAACGGGTGGCCCAAGGTGTTTGTCAAGATGTTTGTATACCTCTCCGTCCCTGCCATCTTAGCTCGTAAACATGCAACTTTATTAGCTTTCCAGTTAGTGAGAAACGCAATTCTGTGTAATCGTGTTGCTGTCATCTGGTTTTTGGTTTTGCTTGAACAACTGCTGTAGTCTGCGAGTCAGGATCAGAGCGTGGATTTTGTCTCAGAGGAAGGTCCGGATATTCCCTTCGGGATGCTTAAGTTTCGGGGTTTGTCGCCTCTTACCGTTCAGTTAGGGTGACCAAGGTATCTTATCTGTCATGGGTGCATTCTTATGCCAGGAATAATGAATTTCTTTAGCTGCTCTATAATCATCATCTCCTGTAACTTATTAAAATCTTGAATAAAATGTCCGAAAGAATCAGATGTTTGTAAGTCCGATTCTAATCTGAACATAAATTAAGTGTAGTTTTCGCATGTTTTCTTTTTTGCGTTTAAGAACTTTTGCCGCTGCCTTAGCTTTCAGTTAATATCACATCAGAAATGCTCTCTTAAATGTTGTCTTTTCCTCTGGAAGCCTTTTCAGAAAGGACTATATCCATAGATGTATACCAAATTCATTTAGTAAAATTCGTACCACTTTGTGGTCCAGAACCCAAGAAATAGAATTTAAAATTATTACAAGGATTAAGATTTCCTCTTGCATTGACCTCGTTCTGTTAAACAATGTACCAATCTGATTCTTCCCTAATTAGAGTGTAATTAATAAACTATATGTATAGCAAGAGTGAATTAGATGTCAGCGTATAACTGTCACGGGATTCCCTTCTTTGCTCTGCAGTGATGGTCCAACAATGGCCAGAATTTAGAGTGTACAATGAGGGTCTTTAAAGAAATCTACCTTTGTTTAAGATTACTCTTGGCAGAGTTGTAAATAGAAGGATGGTGATTCTATTATAGGTAGTCTTCATATGATATTTCAGAAATGAAGCACAACGCTGAATTTATCAAAACAGTTGAACTTTGCATCTGCCGTTATGTGGCCGGGGGAGTGGACGGGAACGGCACCAAATCAAGTTAGATGTGACCGGGCTTGGTCACGGTGACAAATCAAGTCTAGTGTGACAGGGTGAGAATGGGGTGGAATCTTTTATCAATGTTCATCTGTTGTTTTACTGGCGACTGCCAGAGATGGTGATTACAGAATAGGAACATAACCCAGGTGATTCTTTTGGAGACTCGTAACTGTGTTTATGTTTTAGGCTGCATGATCGTCGAAAATATGGTAATATTCTTTTCTCTATTACCTGATGTAAACAAACGACACTTCCTACTGACGTTCAGGAAATAAGTTCAAGCTGGATTAAATATGAATGAACACCTTTATTAAGTGTCTGTAACCTCTGACAACTTCATAATAGTTCATAAATACATATGCTTCTGTGGTATACAAACCAGTCATCCCAAGAAATAACACACAGCCATCGAACTTACAAGATGGTCCAAAACCCCAAAATCACTGCCTCGCTCGTCTCGTGCCTAAAACCAACTCACTTAACCCCCTTCTTTCAAACCATTACTTAAGTCCTAACTACGGGGCAATTCTACCCCAAGTTCGATGACGTCATTTCTTAACCTTTAATTAAATCACTCATAGGATTTGTGACTAGTGTTATTACGCTAACTAGACACGCTCAAATACTTAGTGTTTAATCTTGCTAAGTATTCTTACCCTAACTATAATTAAGTGGCAGCACCTAAGTGTTAATCCGACGTAACAGTCCGTACTGTCACATACGCCCGGGGCCACTAAAGTGTATCCCGTAGGAGACACTTTATTGCCTAGAAAAAATTTACTAACTCTAAAAAAAAATTATTGGGATTCATGTATCCCACCATAAATCATGTCGGAAGGACTACAATAAACAATAGATGGGAATGATGGATGAAATAACACCATTAACATTTCACACACAAAAAAATCGATCATGAAGGGGTAGGGACTGATGGACATAACATAAACGAGGGACACATGGGGAAAAAAATATGGGGGTTATGGTGGCTACAATTAATACTAATAAGTGGCAAAACAAAAATATGGGCAAAATAGAACATTAACTAACATCATCAACGAACTAACAAAACGCTTTATGGGTTTATAGTCATCAATATCTCTCACACATGTGCGAATTATAAAACATAAAATAACATGACAAGCAAGTTAACGTCTCAAGGAAAAAAAAATTGGCAAAAAAAATATGGCGGGTGCACATAAAATATAGCGGATGCCCAAAATGGCTGTCACCCTACACTTCGCTGATGTGGGTGATGAAAAAAAAACATATGAATGGAGGAAATGGAAATAGAACCACAAAACTGGGTGGCAAAGTATGGGCAAAATGGGTAAGTCTCATTTAAAAAAATGACTTTACCGGTGTAACAATAACCGGAAACATTGAATGGAATGGAAACATGGTAATCAATGGACAATGGTATAGAATATATAAATGGGCAAATAGTTAAATCACATGTGTGAGTGTCGGTGTAACAATAACCGAAAATTCAATAAATCATAATGCAATATGGTGTCATCATCATAATGAATCGTGAATGATGCCAACATTAGTGGCGGGTGAAGATGTACATTAGTTAATCACTTTTATTTGGTACCACAGAACGATGTAAACCTTAAAAATACATCTGGGTAAAATCTTACGTCAGAAACATGGCAACAAGAAAAACAGAAAGAAAAAATCATAGGGGCATACAAGATGGTCAAATATTACATTAGTCAAAATAATGTGACATAATGACGCTAACGCGTGTAAAAGGGAACTACATCAACTACAATATATCAGGACTGCAGAGATCGTCTGAGTTGGTGGATCTCCATCAGCAGTGGTCGAAAGGATGTTGTAAGGGAAATGTTCATGTACCGGTAGATTCAGCAATGTTTTTCTTGCGGACGAAAATGTAACAGCTCTCCATAAATAACGGCTGTTGGACTTTCCTATCTGAACTGGAAATGTGCGTAAAGTGTGTAACCCAGATGTCCAAGGATGCGTAACGATTGGTCTTCACGGTAGCATCAGGATCAAGCAATTCAGCAGGAGGGTATTGTGTAGGAGACCTGCATCGGAAGACACGAGAAGCAAGGTCGACTTCATGCTAAAAAAAATAGCAGGGCCGGAAATGTCAACCTGACCGGAGACGGCATCTGGAGGTAAGTACAGTTCAATTTGTAAACATCTTTGCAAAAATGTTCATTGCTTCCAATCTTTCAATGGCTTACAATAACAGGCGAGGATCGTACTGTGTAGGTTGGGATGTAGGAACAACGGCATGGACTACGGGAAACAACGGGAGGGTCGGGGTGGAGGCTGCGGACTGGTATGAGGATAACGGAGGGAAACACGCAATCTACGGGACGGAGGTGTGACAGGGGGAGGGAGAGGCGGAGGAGAGGGACTATGGTAAGGAGAAGGAACAGAACAACGGGAGCGACGAAAACGGGTTCGTACATGGGCGGCCAGCTGGTGAAGGGGCTTAGGAAAGGGAGCAGCATCGTAAATGAATTTTGGATGACGACGTCTAAAGAGAAAACGAGCTGAGGGAAGAGGAACATCAGGTCCAATATCAAAAGAAGAATAATCGGGGGGAGAGTCAAGATCAGAGGAAGGGGGAGAAAAATAACCGGAGGGAGGTGGAGGAAAATAACCATAAGGAGGAAGAGAAGGTTCAACATCTGAAGTGTCAGTCTCATGTTCTGTATCAAGGTCGGAGGGAGGCGGAGGAAAAAAACCATAAGGAGAAAGAGAAGGTTCAAAATCTGAAGAGTCAGTCTCATGTTCTGTATCAAGGTCGGAGGGAGGCGGAGGAAAATAACCATAAGGCGAAAGAGAAGGTTCAACATCTGAAGAGTCAGTCTCATGTTCTGTATCAAGGTCGGAGGGAGGCGGAGGAAAATAACCATAAGGAGAAAGAGAAGGTTCAACATCTGAAGAGTCAGACTCATGTTCTGTATCAAGGTCGGAGGGAGGCGGAGGAAAATAACCATAAGGAGAAAGACAAGGTTCAACATCTGAAGAGTCAGACTCGTGTTCTGTATCAAGGTCGGAGGGAGGCGGAGGAAAATAACCATAAGGAGGAAAAGCGGGGTCAGAAGAGAGATGAACAGAGGGAGGAAAAGCGGGGTCTGAAGGAAGGTGAACAGAGGGAGGAAAAGCGGGGTCAGAAGAGAGGTGAACAGGGGGAGGAAAAGTGGAATCAGAAGAGAGGTGAACAGGGGGAGGAAGGGAGGTATGGACAGGAGTTGCGGCAGTAATAGGAGGTACAATAATATCATGCTGAGGCGAAGCATGAGAGGGGCCTGGAGTAACGGAGGGTAACTCAGCCAAGCGAGCATCACGGGAGTGGATACGTGAGTACAGCTCAGGTGGAGGGATATGAACCTCAGCGGTGGAACAGGAATGATAACGTCTGTTAAAGGTTTTTCTCCACTGTGTTACTGGCTTTATATATGCTCTTAGTCCATTTTCTGTCGTTACCATACATCTTTGTTGGTCACTGGTAACATTATTTATTTCAAATATCTTTCCTTGTTTGATTACATTGATAACGTTTCTCAATGTAATGCGACAGTGTCTTTTATTGAGACTGTTCCAGTGTGTCCTTCCAGCAGCTGTTTGTTGCTGTCTGTTTTGATAATGTAATGGTTGTGGCACGGGATTACTGTGAGGCTGTGGACTGCTTTGTAGCCGCTGAAAACAGCTGCGCGAGACGTGTCCCCTTTGCCCACAAGTGTAACATATTATTGAAGCTATTTGATGGACCTGTGGCGCTGGTGGATGGTGAAGGCGTCGAGGCTGGTACTGATAATTGGAAGCATTATTACAAGGCATTGGTGACCTTGAAGGTTGCTGCCAAGAGTGGCGGCAATGGCTAACGTCCATCGGTTCGTCATCATACTGGTGTTCAAGACGAGGCTCGCGACCAAGACGGTTGGTAAAGCGTTTCCTCACGTTGTCCTCTGTGATGGCCTGTTGTATTGCATCTGTGACTGTCTGAGGATCCTTGCGGATCAGATGCAACTTAAGTGCGTCGGATGACAAACCATCAATGAAAATACCAACAAGCTGCCGATCATTATCTGCAGATGTGGAAGACGAATCAATGAAGGCATCTTCAGCCAAGTTTAACAGTCTGTCTGCATAAAATTGTACAGGTTCCTGTCTGTCCTGGTGTACCCTACGAAGAAGAGTCCACGCGTGCTGACAATCCGTTATGGATGAATAGCGACTGACCATTGCCTTCTTCAGTGAAGCATAAGTTTCTGTAGGGAAAAGTTGTGCACGACGGCGTAAGAAATCAGTTACCAATGACTGGGAGGAGAAGAATGCAACACGCTTTCGGTCCTCATCGGTTGCCGAGGGGATCAAAGACACAAACTTGTCAATATCAACAAGCCATTGTCTAAAGTGAGAAGCATCACCGTGAAACGGCTTGACAATGTTATTAATGTTTTGGTAATTGGCACTCTGTGTTACGGAGCTGAGCGTATTTGCAATGGACTGTAATGTGTTGGATGAAGTATCCGGAGAATCAGGTAAAGTTTTACTCGCTGCCTGTTGTTGTGACAATTGCTGTTGAAGCAGTTGATTTTGCTGTTGTAACAAGTATACCTGATGCTCTAGCTGTTGAATGGGTGAATCCATAATAAAAAAAACAGTTACGAGCTGGTCACGGGCACCAAATCAAGTTATGTGGCCGGGGGAGTGGACGGGAACGGCACCAAATCAAGTTAGATGTGACCGGGCTTGGTCACGGTGACAAATCAAGTCTAGTGTGACAGGGTGAGAATGGGGTGGAATCT